>OX104068.1:55376497-55399308 GCA_944474145.2 Dicrocoelium dendriticum | reverse complement strand
GATACAGACCATAGCTTACTTCACTAGTGTTCGTCGAGTTACCGATATCACGTTGTTTTAATTAATTGAAGGAATTCTGTACTTTTGTACTTACGAATGTTTATGCTCCTTCCGTGCTTTCAAACAGTTGATTGCCGCATTGCAACATGTATGCCTGTTAAATGTATTGCAACCAAATACAACTGAATCCTTTTCGTCAGTGGCCATATATTCAACAAAATAGTCTGCTTCTACCAACATTCATCAATTGCATCGCAGTATTTATTTGCGTATACATATTAAATAAAGCAATAACTCTATATTCTCTGTGTTACACAAGACAATTCAAACAGGGCAGGATCAAATATGTACAAGCAAATCTGCGACGATCAAAATGTGATCAAAATGTGGTCTTGACTTTTGGAGTGAGCATCTGAGTGAGTTCCAATAAGCGATATATAGTTATGAAAACGTTGACTTCACAGTGCATTTAGTGTTGTGACAGTATGTTAACGTAAATGCAAAACGGTTGTTACGCCGAAATGTGATAAAGTAATTTATCCCAAATAAATGTCGTTTCGTCCTGGAGCTGATTTCTTACGCTATTAACCGCCATTTTCTGCTATCCACTTTCATTCTGAGGTGCCTGATGCGTTTGCTTGTCGCCACACTGGGGTTCATACTGGTCCAGTTGTGTGTTGGGTTCTTTACCAGAGTAAGTATCAGGGTCGCTGAAGTTTGTACCACCCCAAGATTTAAGGAGTGCTCAATACCAGAGGGTGTATCTGTGGAAAACTTGGAACCATTCGCAACGGACAAGCGCAAGCCAAAGAGAAATACAGTGCAAACGCACAAGAAGAAAATGCATGGAGGGCAATAAAACGCTGATAGTTAACATGCCACACTTACTGCGGATTTGTTGTTATATAGTTTACACAAACGTGTTGCCCCTGTGAAAATGGGCGGGAAATCTTGGAGATGTGAGGAGGGGTTGTTGGCCCCTAACGGCTGTTTACTGCTATCGCGCTGCGTCGTGCGAGCTTATTCATTATAAAGGCGTTGCTAGTTGAAGGGAGCGCAGGAAAGATAAGTGATGGAAGGAAAGTAGCGCGCTGAGCCGTGAATACGGGTAACTGTTGAGTTAACGTCAGAAGACACACGGCTTGCTTTTTGCGTATAAGTGATGGAAATCCAGTTCTAAGCTGAGCGCATATATAAAACAACCGCCAGAGAGGATGGAGACGGACAAGTGAAGTTCAATTTTAAGAAGACGGTAGTTGACTAAGCGGCCGTTTCCAGCAAAGCTCATAAGCTATGGAAGCTAGTAAATGGAAAGCGAAGGTATGACTTTGAACGGCAAGTGCGCTGCGTCACGTGTTGGTAAGTAAGTCGTCATGCTAGACAGGAATACCTGAGGATGCCGTTTGAGAATTTAGTCGCTAGTAGCTGAGCTGGACGCCCCATTACAGCAGCTTCAGAGTTCATATTGTAGAAGAGACAAGTATACGTTAGCACATACGTGCATGCGGCGCTGCGTTGCGCCAAGTTGTTGAATTTACCCAAGTTGTGACATGAAACCAGGAGGGGTAAATTAATGGAATGCCGTTACCGTGCTAAGCGCAAATTATTGTAAGGGTAAAAGCATTGTAATCAGGTAAGTGCATGTTTAAATGATCGAATGCCGGAAGCAACTTAAGCGGCCGTTTAACAGAGAGGATTATAAGCCGTGGAATCAATTACGTAGAAATTGAGCGTCTGGCGCTACATGGCTGTGGAAAGTAGTCAGAGGAAGCAAAGGAGCCGATACTAGGGAAGAAGCTTAATGCAAACACACAGACAGGGTAAGAAAATGACGCGGGTTTTCGCTGTCTGAAGGCGAGCTCTAGGCAAATTTGGGGAATTATGTTATGGGCAGGTACTCGGCTGTTAAGAGAAATAACTCGTAAATGTAGCTTTTTGCTTATTCTATGTTATTTAGACAGCAGACTGTGAGAGATTAGGGGTTAGATAACGAAGTACAAGCCAGTTATTTGATACCATGCTGGGTGGCGCTATAATTCAGAAGTCGCGTACTCCGTTTTTATACGCCCTTTCTTCGGAGGTGCCCAGTCTCATCAGGTGAAACGAATAAATAAATAAATTAATATAATTATATACTACCTATATACGGTGCCCTTAAGGGAACAGAGGAATAGTTACATTAACCAATGCTTGTGCAGGAGAGTGGGAACAGCGGGTCCACATTCAATGTTCTTAATTATGAAAGCCCAGGCTGGTACTGTAGGGCTGATGGGGTTGTACGTGCCCATATTGAAAGCCATGTTACTTCAGACGATCTTGATGTTCTTTGAGCTTATTAGTGGCGCAAAGTTGCGCAGAGACGTATTTGTGTACGTCTACTTTGCAAGTAGGATTCAATACAGCAATAACTTTACTGTAAACTGGTTGCACCATTTTGGCACGCGCAGTGGTTACCTTTAATGGTGTGTACATCGATAGCATTATGAGCGGCGGACTTGTAAGTAACAAGGAAATTTTAACATAATTTCTAGTAATGTAAGTAATACGAAAACACGCTTTTTAAGTGACAGTCTACGGTGGCCTACTTAACTAGATTAGTACAGTTACGTAACATATAGGCAACTTTCTTGCACTAAATGCGAGCTCCAGCGCTATAATCCAACCTAAGTGAATATGCCTTTCTTAATGCTAGAATATTGCGAAAGTTGGTACAAAAGTAAGGAGTGGCCAATTTTTGTAAGGTAAATTAGCCTTGCGAGGGCATCGCGTTTAGGTATGCCAGTCAAAATGCTGACCATAACGTAAATAAGGATCAAAGAACTTACATGGAATGCTGAATTTAAAAGGAAGCAGTTGCAGTTGCACAACATATGCGTGCATTGCACTCATATTTCGCATTGGGCGAAAGGACAATCAAGCGACGAGTATTATTTGGTTCACGTTCCCCACGTTGCTTGACGATGATATGTTTAGCCTTTTGGTTGGTGCTGGCTACAAAAGCGCTGAGGAAATGGAGGATACAGTGCATAATACTTAGTTCGCCATGTCATGCAGCTTTTCCAAGTATTCGTTGTGGGCTTCGTATCCTGAAAGTTTCCTGTACCAGTAGGTGAATTTCCTCCGCGTGCATTCTAAGCGTGACGCCTCGCTGGGAAGCGGTACGTAAGGTTGCATGCAGATGGTGTTCAAGGATTGAATCTATGACCAGTTGTTTCTGTTCTGGCCTAGATGCGGTAAATGCAATTTCGGGCATGGCGTACTAATTGGTCCTTTAGCAGGACCATCGTGGAAAGCAGTGTGTGCTTAAACACGAGAAACAAACTTTGACCATTTTCTAATTCTGTGTGCTCCAAGGGAAGTTTGGCAGATGATGATGCTGTCGCACACAGCGTTTATGTAAAGCTTGCTACAGCATAAGACTACGCCATCGTTGCTTTAGCGTCGACTGTTAAAGTGCGCCCTGTCTTGTTCCCAGCCCGACTGCTGTTCATCTAAGTTACAAAACTCCTGGGGTGAATCCGCCCCGTCGAGGTGATTCATGGATAGCAGCGTAATACTCCGTAAAGCAGTGAAATCCATTGCCGCCCATGCTGCTGAACGTACGCTGGACGACTTACAGTGGTCTACAATGGGCTCACCGAAGCATCTTTGGCCTGCGTTTCCTGGCATTACCGTCAAAAGGCTGCCCACATTGTGTTACGTCCCAGTTAACGCTCCAACTTCTCGGCCGCACGTATTTCGTGTAGCTCCTTACACCCTAGAGGAACGCAAAGCGCTGTTGCGTTTTATCTTCATACTGAAGAGTTCTAATTTTAGCGTTCAGCCAGACCTCTCGTGGGCGGACAGACTAAAGCTACAAGAGGAACTTAAGGACGTCAAAACCAGGCGAGCGTCCTGTGAACAAGGTCCTTTGTTGGTGGGTGTTTGTGTGGTCATCCGTGCTACCAAGGCCAGTCCTGGTAGCACACGACACAGTGCTGGACGTTAAGAGTATCTTCAGATAGTGCTAAGCAATGTGCACAGTCTAGGGAATAAGGTAGGCTTGGTAGGGCTGCACGGCCGTAGCTGGTCCTAAAAAGTGTATTGCTTTCGTTAAAAGATGCAGCAGGGCAAAATCGTCTAGACCAGCATTATTTAGAGTAGACGGGACCCGTGCGCAAAATGACTATGACAAGGCTCGTATAATTAGTGATCAGTATATTGGGGCCTTTTCTTAATAGATCACTTTAACGCAGGTTTGATTGGTTTCATGTGTTCTAGAGGATTCTTGCATAGTTACGTTTAACATGAGGGAGAATCAGGTCTTTGAGCTACTGCAAGGCATTAATCCCACTAAAGCTTCTGGTCCTGCCTCAGTTCATCCAAAGCGGTTGCATGGATTGGCCACTGGGTTAAGTGGTCCGCTCATACATGTGTTTTTAACATCGCTTTCCAGCTGCTTCCTACATTCAAAATGGAAGGAGACGAGCATTTGTCCGATTTTTAAGGGTAGTGACAGCGCTCTGCCCGTGAACTACCGGCCTAGCAGTCTGACAAGCGTAGTAGTCGTGTCGTTTGAAAAGCTGATGAGGGATTCAGTAGAGAACCTCCGGAATAAATTCAACATTTGCAGTGTTGCGCAACATGGGTTTCGCAGGGGATTTTCATGTCAGGCTAAGCTACTTGTAGCTCGTGAAAGCTGGGCCAAAGCGGTAGGCAGTGGATAGGCTTTAGATATGCTATTCGTGGACTTTTCTAAAGTCTGTGCCACTGTTCCTCATCTTCGACTCCTATTAAAGTTGCGCTCTTGCGGTATGTTTACTTACGCCCTTTAATGGACCTCTGCTTACCCTACGGGGTAGAGACAGTGCGCACGGGTGGGACGTATCCTTTCGCTTAGGCAAGTAGACGTTTGTGGCGACCCGAGGGCCCGGGGTTGGGACCATTGTTCTTTGTGACCTATCTAAATAACCTGCCAAGGGTGCTGAGTTTCATCACCAAAGTTTGCTGACGACGTTATGCTGTAGAACCTTGTGGATATCCCACTGAAGCTTGCTCAGCAGCACGGTCATCTGAACTGTAGACGACACTACTTCGCTTTGCGGATCTGCCGACCGTGGAATGCTGTGGCTGCCGGTTTAGTCTTGGCACCCACTGTGGTAGATATTAAGACCGGCCTGGATTGTCATCAGGCCAAGCTACAACGAGATATTTCCTAATATAGCTACTAATGGGTGGAGTTTCTTTCGTTAATCTACCTAATTCCTTTTCATAGCCGTTTCGGAGGGAGTGGCAGGATGTCGCGCTTTGAGCCGGCGTGCATTCTGTTTACATGCCGCATAAACTTGTTAAAGCTACAGGCAATCCGCAAATGCAACCCGCTATAAGGTAGCTAGGCGTTTCATCAGTCCCGACCCGAACTGTTTACCTTTTGGGTCATGTAAACCTCGTGCTTTTATTCCCACTAAATACAATGTTCCAATATGTTTGATGCCCATAAATAGGGCCAAGTGCTCTGCTCTCCGAATCGGAGCTGCTAATTCTTCCACCCGATATATTGTCCGCGGTGATGAACTTCCTGTTTTCACAGTAGGTTGCTTTACGGGTCGTGCACTAATCATCACTTCATTCCAGCGACGATTGGAAAAAAGATGCTTGTCGGGGGTTTCGTATGAGGTGGTTTATCCGCCGCTCGTTTGTAAGCCTAACGGCCAATCGGCTTGTGAAGCAATTCTGGGCAGTCGTCCGACCCCTACCTGGAATATCGTATCTCAGCTTGTCCATCAGGTCTTATCCGAGACATAAATAGGCGTGGAGAGGTTGTTCACAACCGGCATGCGTTAGTGCAGGGTCTACGAGAACGGAGGTTATCCTGACGAGCTTGCTTAGTTTGGGGTATGTACTCCATGCAACTACCCAAAGGAAAAGATGGGACCTGATTCGCACTTATGTTATGTTGGCGGGTAAGCCCGGCCCGGACTTGTCAGGGCTATTTAGTCCCGCTACGTTACCTACTCTCCGAGGTCATACACTGAAACTGCATGACCAACGTCTGCTAGGAGTAGGACGGAAACCAGTCTGTCGAGCCAAGTAGTGGCTCGCTGGAAATCGCTTCCAGAGCAGGTGGTTAAGGAACCTACGGTTGAAGGTTTCGCGCGCCAGCTCGGTGTTCTTGATTGGCAACACCGTACCTTTCATTTTTCCTAACTGCCTCCACTTCCCATTTTAGTACCCTTTTTAATGACGCAAATATCTTGGTATTCCAGTTGCTCAGCTCTTTTCAGTTTCTCTGTGCTTGCTTTCTGAGTTTACTTTATTACTTTCTTACTTCAAGTAAACGGCTCAGCAGGGACTTCTAGGACAGGATACACGGGCGCTAATTTGTTGAGATGGTGTGATACGGTGATCGTTTTAGGTCCATCAATAGTTCGAAGTCTGCCAACTGGTTCAACGACCCGCTGAAGAAAGTACACTCATGAGATAATCCTATCGTTCTACTCCCGCTTAAACTTGTAGATGGGTCTCATTCCAATATACGTCCATTCACTGAACCGTGGCTGCCGCAGGACATCATGGATGGTGATGAATATCTGTCTGGTTACGCACTATTTAGACGTGATCGCTTTGTTTTTCGACAAGCAGGGGGCTTTGCGCCTTAGGTTAGCTGTGGTATTGACGTTCTGCGTGCCTACCTTTTTCAGTCAACAGATGAAACTTTCGATGTTTAATCGGTAGTTATAAGCACTTACTCTGCATAAATTGCAGTTGTAATTGGGTATAGAAGCCCTGAGAGTGCGTTTAAATAGGTGCTTGACTGTATTCACTCCCAATCCGGAAACAAGTAGTTGATCCCGGGGAAATTAAGCTACCGAAAGTTTGCTGGGCAAATCATTCTTGCCACTCGGCTGAAGGTGCTTTCGGCACAGACCCTCTTGAGCTTACGCCACAAGTACTGTTGCATCAGTTCATGGACCACCACAATAGGTACATGGAGGTCCAACACCGTCTAAGTTGGACTTTATTTTGGCCGAGTCATTAGATTTCTCAGGTGGCATCACTTAGAGCTCCCCCTTAGGTGTCAGTGCTCATGTCTGTTTATCAGCTGTGCTCTGACCACACGTCGCCAAGGCCTCGCTTCGCCATGTCCAAACATATGGCGTTTTAACTATCCTGCAAGGCATTTCGGAGCTGCTGGGTTGCATTGTAAAATCTCGGAGGCCGCTACGGTTCAGGCAGCCTGGGATTAATTTGTGTTATCTCACGGAAGTGTCTGCCCCCAACCTACCGTCTGCGTAGAGAAAAAGACACGTGCAAGGTCACGGTATATAGATCCCACCGGAAATAACCTTCTCCAGCAGCGTTCTAGGTGCTAAAGGACCTACCGAGCGGCTCCATCAATTAGCACTTATGCTAGGTACCGCAAGGCTAGAAATAGATGTAAAGAACACTGTAGAAGGACCGTTAGCACAGGGTACATGGGCAGTAATCAGTTGAACAGGGCGTGATGCGGGAGCTTCGTTTCGCAGAGTAAGACCACCGATTTTCGGTCCAGAATAAATCATGGTCTTCTGCATACCCGTGCAGCTTTCATCGATAGCTTGCGGTGGCTCGCAGCGGAGTGCATCAGTTAAGTACGCTTGCTTTCGCCTGTGAACCGAAACGGTAGAACAGGATGGTTGGCATTTTTAAGTGACTTTAGAGACAGTCACACTACAGGCGTTAGGTGATAAACTAACGCAATCGCTATCCCGTACTCTTCAGAGTTGCAGGCAAGGTAAATGGCCAGCTTCCCTCAAAACAGAAGGTCCATGGGGTATATGCTCACAACTGGTCTGGCGTAGAGCACCAGCTCCAAGCCTCGTCTTTGACGGTGGGAGTGCAACGTCGTATGTTAGGTGTTTGCTACCGTCCTCCTCAAGCCGAGCTAGCCTTGCTCAAATTGGCGCCGATGTTTGCGACATAGTTGATCGACGGAACTGACCTGCCAGTGCCATCCCTAAGTTTCACGGACAACAGAAAGGTCCGTGGCTACAGTAATTCAACTTAGTGTGTCATTGACCCTACAATGAGCTGCACATAGACAATAGGAATCGCCTTGCGTCTTTTGCTAGGGCTACCAATAGTAGCTTGGAGGGTAAAATGCTAACACTCTACCGTTGGCCCTTAGCACATTCGCGTGTTATCAAGATAAGCTTGTCATGCGGTTGGTGTGCTAAGTACCCAAGTCAACATCGCCAGCCGTCCATCTGGAAGAACATTACCAACATCTGGCAAGCTCGTCTGGTGAACGCCAAACTTTAGTATTCCAGGTCACCTCTGGGTTTCACCTGTTTTGAGGAAAAAAAAAAGGGGGATCGCGCACATGTCCCAAACACATAGTAGCCCTACTGACGCCACGTAGTCAGAGCATGCTCATGCGCCTCTGAAGGTGTTGTCTTCCTTGTAACCTACTGCAGTGTTCTCCGAGTACTACCTTGAACGTTAGGAGGCGTTTGGTCCGCCCGACGTCAAATACTGTATAAGGGAAAGCCAATAACATGTGCTGTAGTGTTCCAGGCAAACAGCCTGCGCACTGGTGCCGCTTTGCTTGCTCCGTCCAAAGTTTCAAAGGCTAAATGGTAATACCACTCCGACCGATGCGATCCATTGAGCATTTCGACCACATCAATCCCGGTCCGTGCACAGCATGCATTCCTGTGTCATCTACACAACCACTAGACCTCGGCCGCCCTGCTTCCTTCTTTGTAGTGCCGTATCGAATCCACCAACCATATGCCATTGCTTTAGGTGCCAGATTTACCTCATGTAAGTACCCATCTTACATTTGACACGTGGGTCGATACACACTTTCCGTCCAGGTTCATGGTTTCGCTATTACATACCGCCTCTAGCTACCAAAAGGCACGAATTGTTTTGTACCTTTCGCCAGTAAGGTAACACCTTCCATTTCCGTGGCTCCTATCACTCGGTTCACCTGCTCCGCCCTTCTCATTGGCTTCTCGATACCATTTTCCATCCACTTAACTTACCGACTGATTATGTCGCCCCATTCAAATCCGGTAAGTGGATAGCCGTTAGTGCTGCGGGTTTGACTCAGCCAGCATAGGTGCGGTGCTCTGTCCATGCTTTCTTAGTGACACCTGGAATACATAGAGTCTCGGATCCTATTACATTTTTACTTCAGTAAGTTCGGTGCGTCACATCAGGAGCCATTATACACATAGCAACTTTGCCTTGTAGAACGGATACACCTTTTCTTATCGGGCTCAAACCGTTTCTCAGTTTACCCGCTTTGCGGGTTGTTGGCGAGTTCCACGCTCACCCGCGAGGTCGGGAATATTTGTGAATGGTTGGAAGGGCATTAACCACTGCTTTCTCATGCCGCTATGCCTATATTGCCCCATTTCGTTAAGCACTGTTTATTATGCAATCTGTCCGTCCCCGCCTGTTTGTCGTGTGTGTCACCTGTCCGCTTCACCCTACCGCTTCTACAGTGTTTATAGACGTCAGCCTAGCCTGAAACATGGTTGCAGTTTCAACCGCCACTTTAGGTAACGGTGCATCATTTTTGTCATACGTTTTCCTTCCTAGACTGCACCCGCCGTTTGCCACTTGTTTAACTAACGTCTACTGATGGTATGTGAGCAACGTACACCCAGCTTGAAACCAGGCTGGCTTTTCAGATGCCAGTTACTTCATGTTGGTGTGTGTGGCTGTTGTCTTACCACGGCTTCCTTTCCCTTAACCCTCGGTCTGCCTATTTACCTCATGCGCCATTTGTCGGCCCCGCCATGATAACTTTACCGCACCTGTGATGTCGATTGGTCCAGCCCGCCCTCCGTGATGGCAGTCCGCTGTGCCCAAACTGCCGCCCTGGGTGCACGTGCAAGATGTATTTTTTAGCCCCCATTCACTTTCCGTACAGGCTCATCGCTTCACTCTCACAATTCATTTCATAGACTGCGCATGCCGTCTACCCGTCTCCCCTTCTTAACCACACCCAGGTGTCCCCAGTTGGTGTGTAAGCAACGTCCGCCAAGTATCATAAGTCGTTCGTCTTTTCGGCGACACCTTCTTTACGTACATACACATTTCATTTCATAGACCATATTCTACTGACAATCAGGTTGCGCCTGCTCACCTCCACTAACGGTCGCCTGCTGGCATATAAAGAAGGTACGCCATGGTTCCCAAACCTTTCGTATTTTAGCACGCCAGTCAATTTCGGTATGTGGTCATCACTTTACTCTTACACTTCATTTCATAAACTACACCTGACGTCCATCTGCTTGCCTCTTTTTAACCACACGCAGTCGTCTTCCATTGGTAAGTCAGCAAAGTTAGCCAGGGTTGACAATTCCTTCGTGTTTTCTCAACTTTCATTTCATGTTACCTTTACTTCCCTTTCGTAATAGAGTTTAATCGCATAGCTCGCATCCTATCGTCAACACTTTTGACTCATTTACATCCCACAGGACTCACGTTTGCATATACGCAACATCAGCCATGTTTCAGACTTCCTAATTGCTTACGTCTACGCTTGCTTGGAGTAGTTGTTCTCGTCGCCATAGTGTGCGATTTCATTTCCTAGGCTGCATAATCCGCCCACGGTTTACCTATTGTTCGCCGTTCTTAGTTGTCGCAGATTGGCACGTGAGCTATGTCCAATAGTGTCCATACTTCTTTTGTTCTTTCGACGCCCTTCAGATAACTAACGTGGATATCCCTTATTTTAATTGCAATTTCACGGCCTATACCCGCCTGTTCTCCGCATGCACAGAGACATGCCAGGCAGGCCTTTCCTTTGGCTCATTCCCCGTCTCAAGTGATTTCTGTCCATCCTGCCCAATACTCCTCCAGTAATGAGCCTGAAAGTAGCTTCATGCAAGCATGCACATACTTGGTAACATACAAACAAGCAATACAGTATCACTATACTTGAAGGTTCTATCCGGTTCATTGCATCTACCCATACCAGGCAACGCAACTGGCATGGCGGCCTCCTCGTCACGCGGCCAACCCACCGAAGCGGGATACAGCCAGAAAAAACGCCTCGAGCTTAAGACAATCTCAAACCATCTTTGTTACTAGTGGAAAGAGTGTGGCTCTAGACACCCTCCCCACCATGACGCTGACATAAGAATTAGTGTAGACAGCGATCAGTTTCTCCAGTTTCTCCTCACGTCGAATATGCAATCCAGGCCTAGCAACCCTGGCTAAAATGTGACCTTGCAGCACTTGAGACCCCGCATCGTCGAGAAACGAAAATCGTCAAGGGCTTGTGCCACACTCCTTACCAGGAACGACCGAAGATACTCGGAGTGTTCAGCGGACGTTACCGGCGCCATCGTGGAGACCTTATACTAGTGTACCAGATATTGAGCTATCCCAGTCACGTATGCACGCACCTCTTGAGCTTAGCCCGAACACTAACCTTCGCGGTAACAGTTTAAAGCTGAGCCAACAGTACAGTCGTCTAGACTGTCGGAGATTCTATTTCTCCCTCCGGGTCTGCGGGCCTTGGAACGCCCTTCCAAACTCAGTTGTTTGTGCCCCCACATTAGATACGTTTAAAAAACGAC
Organism: Dicrocoelium dendriticum; assembly: GCA_944474145.2. Lineage (NCBI taxonomy): Eukaryota > Metazoa > Platyhelminthes > Trematoda > Plagiorchiida > Dicrocoeliidae > Dicrocoelium > Dicrocoelium dendriticum. The sequence continues at coordinate 55,387,747 of OX104068.1, read as the reverse complement.
TGGACGTCGCACTGAGCGCCCTGCGCTTCGTTTTATGAACGAAATCGCTTGTATAATATTAGGCTGACCAAGCCTCTTTGGATTTATACCCCAAATTCACGGTCGTAAATCTGTGCGAACCGGTGAGTACTCCATTTTTATTTGCTACCATCACCAACGATAACAATTTCTTAGCCAGTTTTGCGTCGTACCACTTTATCCCCCTAAAACCGTTATACTTCTACCTTTTATCTCACTGACGCTCCTTACTTCAACCACTTATGTGGTTTGCCAATTTGTTAGTATTTCTATTACCAACCTGCGGGACTCGTTAAGTGTATGCTTTTTTTACCCGTCATATACCATTGTGCCATTGTTCTATCGTTCCCATGCTTCATCCGTGTTTAGTCTTCGTCTTTGTTCGCCTTAGCGCAGCTACCACGTCACCTCCTATATTTTACGGCCTTCCACAAGTAAGTTTGGATGACAAGGAGCACAACAGTTTCTGTCTGACAGTCAAACATTTTCCCATCGTACCTGCTCATACTCCATTGCTTTGGTACCATGTCACAGGCCTTCCGTTTCTTTATTCAAACACACCCGCAGCGGACCAATTCACCTATACCCCATTACTCGGTGACCCACTTTGTTGACGTGATGCATTACATCCTTCCCCAACATACGCGTGAGCACTTTCATTGAGCCTGAGCGACGATCCAGTTTACAGTTTACGTGCTATTTTCTTCCTCCCATAAACCTATGCCAACTAATTGCATTAGGTTCGTATCTCTGGATCCTTTTCTACAACACTTACATGCCATAAAACACGGGTGCGCTACGAGCGTTCAGAGTCTCCAATGCAATTATACAATAGCACCAAATAACTGTTATCGCCCATCAGTGATAGCCAGATATCCGTAGTCACCGATTTTTGGCCTTCTTTTGAGGTTGCATTTGTTAGCATCCAGTTAACCGCGTGCTATTACTATGCAATCTCACCTCTTATGTTTCCACACCGTTTCCCTTCTTATTCCACGTATGCCTTTGGCATTCCCTTGCACTATACACGTATACACTCAGTCATCATCATCATCATACACGTTAGCTAGAGGTTGGGAACATCTCAGCTACTGCTACTGTATGCACTCAGTAGCAAAGCCATGATTTCCAGCACGCTTGCAATTTCCCGCGAAATCACTTTAAGCTGCCGCTTGGGCTAACAGCTCCACATTCGGCACATGAAAACACACTTCTAGCCTAGCACGGCCAGGTTGTCTTGCACCCGGTCCCCCACAGTATGTTGGTCAGCAAGCAAACTGCGATAAATAGAAAAGGTCCACAATTTATTCAGAAAATGCTATTTACGGAACAACGGTTAACGAACATCCCCACCATTAACGAATGCAACGCGCGCGTTAATACTAGCATATTCTAGAATGGCAAAACAACAAAAGTCCAGTGGAATAAAATGTATGCAGCTTAAAAGTAGACACTTTGTTAGCTGCTTTCGACCAACTGCGGTGAGAAAATTTCCGGAATGCAACATCCGCCTAAGCATGGGCATCAAGTTACAAAATCTATGTATATAATCCTGTATACATATACACATGTCCACATGTATATCCTATATACACATATATATCCACATATATATCCACATATATATATACATGCACGCCGTTACCTAGCTATGTATAAACATAAACATAAATAAATGTATACATAAATATAATTCGGAATATAGCTACAGTTGCGCATATATTCATCGTTTTATACAAATATTCTTTATACCATTAGGTTTAGCGGCATCCGGTTTCGGACTTGTCTGCCAATGTGGCCAGCCACAAGCGGCCTTTGTCTACAGAGGGACTACGGATGGCTTGCGCTGCACCACCCACAGCTCCATCCACACACCCAATATCCAGTGTAAACCCGAAGGAATAAGACCGGGATGCATGTGGATGGGTGCCAGGTTTCATCAACGGAGCCGGCCCACATTCCCTCACAGGTACACACAAGCATGCTGTAGTTGGGGAATCAAATGCACAAAATGCGGTGGCTGGACCGTAGTCCGCTCCACACTGAGTGCTTGGAACTACGCTTCGAGTCTTGCACGGCCAAAAGGACCATGCGCCCCGTCCCCTCCAGCAACGACTAAATGTTTCCTGTAGCCAGCATGAAGGTGTTAGTGGGTACTAGATAGGTAGGCACCTTCTCAATACACACATCAATTACACATACAATTACACACACAATTACACATACATATGTATATATATATATATATTTACACATACGGATGTATATTTATATATACATTGGCGCATCCTTATTTATATACATATACATACTTAAATAATAATACTTTTTATAAAAATTTAAAGTATATATACAGCTACATCGCTATATACATGTATATGTAGCTAGTTAGTATATATGTGCTTCGTGACGCATATGACTCGCCACCGATTAAAGTCACAGCCGTTAACTCCACACTGGCGGGTCAGCTAGCGCCACCATTCTGGATAGGTTCGTTACACTGAAACTTCTGCATCTGCATATACTGTAGGCTTTTTGCTTTCTAGGATACCACCGTTGACCTTTGTGTTACTTGTGCATGAACTCACTGTATTGTCATATCTCTCTTGAGCGTGCTCTTTTATTATCTTCCAATGGAGCATTCAGGATTCTCCATCTATTATTAGCCGAGGTCCCGGTCCCACGACAGCCAAATTATTGTTTCGCATTTTCACCATTGTACAGTTCCAAGCATGGACATATGAACAATATTCTACTGTCACGGTTACAGTTGCCATAAAATGTCTGTATAGTTGTACAATTCTGATCCCGTCTCCATGGGCGTGCCTCGCACAGTAGAGAATAAAATATTTATTTAGTTATTTATTTATATAAAGTTATATATTTTGCTGCATATAATTGTTTGCAATTATATGGATATAAACTTTGAACTAAAACCACACATCAACCAGTACAAGTTGGTACAACCGTCCCTTTGCCCGATTCCTTAACTGAAACATTCAGCACTCACTCACCTTACCATTCTTCTTTACCTTCAAGGATAGCATCAAAAAGAAACACGAATGGTCACATTATTTTATAAAACGGATTTTATGTGAAACCATGCCATCCATCTACCCGTGGTATAAAAGTTCCTGCTTTTTCCATTTCTGCATTACGAACAAAAATCTTTGGCGAACCACTGATCCTTCCTTGAACATGAATTCACAGGAATACAACATCTACAACAATCATAGGGAAAGATATTAGCACATATTTCCTAGCGCGTGATTTTCATTAACTATTTGCTTTCAACATCTACAACTTTAGTATCTGCACAAAAACCGCATAGGCATTTCTTGTGCTCCATTACAGATGTTCTCACACTTCACCTACACTTCATCAGTTCCTGTTTTCAACTAGTGCGTGACCTTCGCATACACCGGTAGTTATCAATTTCATTTTCATAACCTTCTTCAGAGGGTACTTCGGTATTTATAACCAATGTGGTAGCTATCATACAATACCATCAGGAATAACAATAAATGATGTAGCACTTCCAAGCTTCTTGATGTCAACGCATACAAGGCCCGCGAAATCCTTTTCCGCCCTTAAAAATTTAGTCCTTCTCACACTGCATCAATTCCTGCATTCAAATAAATAAATAAATAAATATTTTATTCTCGACTATGCGAGACACGCCAAATGAGGCATGATCAGGTATGTACCGCTGTACAGACATTTTATGGGAACTGTAGTGACAGTAGAAAATTGATCATATGTCCATGCTTGGAACTGCGCAATAGTGAACACGCGAAACAACGATTTGGTTGTAGTGGGATCAGGATCCATTTGTTTGGACATGATCGCTCTGCCATATATCGCAGTCATACCTCGACTAATAATAGATTGAGAATCCTGAGTGATCCATTGGAAGATAATTGAAGAGCAAGCTATCCAGTATGATGATTCTAATTGAGCTGCCAGTGTGAAGTTATGAGTTGTGACTTTATTCGGTGGCGAGTCACATTCGCCACGTTGCAGTGTTGTTAAACGGACATTTGTGGCTTTTTATAGAGAGGACGCTTGCGTGACCACAGCATACACCGGTGGTTATCACTTTCATGTATCCTAACGGTTTTCAAGGAGCTTTCCGAGTTCCATCACCAATATAGTATCTATCCTATAATACCATCAGGAATAACTATAAAAATGTAGCAATGGCGAGATTCTTTGATGTCACCGCATACAATCCCCTCGAAACCCTTCCCGTCAATACAAAAATTAGCTATTACCAAGCAGATAAGCAACTCAAACCACGCTGTAACCGCTGAATACGTCAAAGGTAAAGTATTGCGATAGGTGCTGTAGTTCGCTAGTTATTTGCAATCGTATGACAGTCTATGAATAACGTTGTTATTATTTTATTTTGTTAAAAATGGCCTTCTGCTTTCAAAAGGATATCCGAAAAAAGAAAAGGTAATGTAAAATAGAACGAAGCAGTCATCATCATACACGTTAGCTAGAGGTGGGAAACACCTCAGCTACTGTGCCGCAATAAACATAAAAAGAGGGCGAAAAGCAACTGTTGCAAGCCGGCTGAGCCACCGGTAACGGATGGGCATCGTTCCGGTAGCCCACCATTTGGCTACTGTACATCAAATAAAAAATTATTATGCGAAATTATATAAGGCTAAATAATGAGATCGTAGTTGGAGGGGAGGCAAAGAGTGGTAGGGTGGGGAAAAAGCTCACAGCACGAACGTCACTGAGGTCCGCTCCTAGTTATATCAACAAGTGTGTCCAGCCAAACGTGTTCATCGTCTTTCGGACCCCAACCAGGGAGCCGAGACGCCCCAACCGAGGCCAGCTCAGAAGTGAGGGCCTTCATTCCTCTCGACCAAGTCGTCGCTTGGCCGCTCCTCATCTTCTTCCATCCACACCCCCGGCGCGAAACAACACACGTCGCGGAAGTCGGTGGGCTAGCATGCGTAACACGTGGCCGAGCCATCGGAGCCTGGTGCGTGAAATAACGGTGCTGTGCAGTTCATTTTCATTTTCTGTGCCGCAAACAAGGCGTCGAACATGCTAGTTGCTAACGCAATGTTCCCATCAGACGTCAGCTAAATTACGAAGGCACTAGTGGTCGAACGTAACTAGCCTCTTTATGTCCGTTGCGTTAAGGGGCCAGGTTTCGCAACCGTACAGTAGGGTCGAATGTACTGCTGCATTGTACACTCCACCCTTTAGGGAGTGATGTCGCGCCCGCGCCATAAGTGGCGAAGGTTAGCACAAGCGCCCCGAGCTTCTGCTATACGGTTCGTGATCTCATCCTCAATCCCACGGGCCCTAATATAACTTCTCAGGTAGTTGAATTTTTGAATGACTTCTAGCTGATCCCCACCAAGGGTCAGCGAAGGAGGCGGACCAGACGAATCTTGGAGAAACGCTTTGCACTTCGAGGGTGCGAAGCAAAGCCCGAAGTGACGGACAGCTAGTGCCAATCTGTCCAGTGCCGCTTGCCACGTTTGTGAGCTGTCACAGATCAGGGCAATATCATCAGCATACTCTAAAGCAAGAATTCGTTCTCCTGGGAGTAGCACCACACCATTTAAGTCTTGTCCTGTGAACGGGATTTCCATGACTTCGTCAATAGCGAAGTTGGAAAGGAAAGGTGACATCGGGCATCCTTTTCTCACGCCGCTGGGGATATTAACGGGAGATGACAACTTGCCGTAAGCCCTCACTCTGCCCGAGCTACGCGCATATAATGCTCGGATAATATTCACATATTTCTCAGGTACACCTTTCATGAGTAGACAGTCCCGAAGTGCATGTCTATCCACCGAATAGAATGCACCTTTGCTATCGTGGAACACGACAACAGTGGGCCGCCAATATATGTGACGGTGCTCCGACAACTGACGCAAAGTGAAGATGTAGTCAATGCAGCCACGACATACACGAAATCTAGCTTGCTCATCACAAATCTGGATTTCACGAGTGGCAGTCCGTCTGTGGAGGGTGACAGAGACAAGCAATTTGGATGCGATGGAGATCAGACAGCTTCCTCTATGGCTGCCGCATTCCGATCGTGAGCCTCCTTTGAAAATTGGGACTATGACGGAGCGGCTCCAATGGGTTGGGACAGTTTCCTACTCCCACAGTTTGTCTAGTAACTCCTGCCAATTATCCAGAAGAGCAGGTCCCCGAATTTGAAGAGGGAAGTTAATCAGGTCCCGCGGCTTTCTTGAACTTCAACTGTCCGATCTCACGTTCGACTTCTGAGCGAGAGGGTGGATCCAAAGGGACAGCTCAGGGAGCGAAGCGATCAGTTGCCGGCGCGAAATCCAGCCATTCCGATTGATTGCCTAGACCTTTAAGGGGCTCAGCCCAAAGCTCTAAGTGTTTTGATAAGTTGTGGATAGGCTGTCCACTCGCGCCACGTATGGTTTCAATAACACCAGGTCTCTTGCTGTTCGTTTCCCGTATCAGCCGGAATAACGTACGATGGTTACCAAGGGCAGCGGCAATTTTCCTCTCTGATGCACGATGAGACCACCAGGATTCGCGGCCTCTCTTCTGGCTAGCACGGAGTTTTGCCCGGAGCTCTTTGCGAGTTTCATTGTGTTCTCTTCCAGCCGGAATATGCCGGCAAGCATCTATAAGTGCTAGAGACTTGAAGAGACCCAATATCCATGTTAGAGATTAGACATACCACGTGAGAAGTTGCATGCTTCCAGTAAGGGCTGGTGAATATGAGGCCAATGAGCTTCAATTGCATCCAGTGAGCGTTTATCCAACTCGCATGTCAGCGCACTTTGATAGGCATTCAGAACAGCTGGCTTCGCCGGTTGGCTGGTGTCAATGCGCTCACAGCGTCCTCGTGGGCATCCGCCAAAACGCATCCGCAGGTCAGCACATACAAGTGCATGGTCGGTGTCCACACCTGTGCTCCAAATTGAGCGCCAGTTCTGGACGCAACCTTTCCATCGGCAACTTATCGCAATATGATCGATTTGCGTCCAAGGCTGGTTCGAGGCTGGTGGGCGCCAAGTCACTTTCCGGAGGATGCTGTGTCTGAAATTAGTGCTCGCAAGAAATAAGCGAGCATCATGCCACAAATGAAGTAACCGCTCAACGTTATCATTACCTGAGCCCATACTATGTTGACCGCCCAGATGCAGTTCATCTGTGGATAATTTTCCAAATTGAGCTTTCAGATCCCAGCCAACACTACAGTGCCCGAGCTTCTTCTGTGTCTAAGGAGCTCGTTCAGTCGACGACAGAAGTCGTCTTTTACCGAGTCATTGATACAGTTTGTCGGTGCATAGGCAGCGATAACGAATAGATACCCGTTAGTCCCACGCGACTCGGAAGTTTTGAACGAGCCAGCCAATCGGACCGCACACATCCGGCTACTGATTGGAATCCAATCAAACGGAGTAGCTTCAGCCCGGGGACACAGGGCAATGCCAACACGACCTTGACCGGTGCTCGTAGCTGCATGGTCACCGGACAGGCGCAATGAGAAAGTGCTGCTAGTGTCACCTGAATGGGATCGCAGATTGAGTACGGTGCTCTAGTCCTGCAGGCGGGTCTCTGATAAGTGGCAGATATCGATCGAGAGGGTCTTTAAGGTTCGGACAAGTGCTGCTTGTTGACCGATCTGTAGTAATGTGCGAACCTTGCGACATGCCGATCTAAAGGAAGATCAAGGGCTCCAAATGGAAGCCTATGAACTGGGCTGGACCGCTTGCTTGGACATGGGACAAGCGATTATTGAATCAAGGTGGGGGAGGGCCGAGAAATGGGGGTTGAAAACAGGGGGATAAAAGTGAGGCTGGAACGGGACGATAAGGGTGAAAAGCGCAAGAGGAGGAATAAGAAGACGGGAAGACTTGAGCAGTGGCATCCAAACCCTATCCACCTTGTCCAATGCAGCAGACAGGACACTGTTGATTATCCTCTGCGGTGGCCAAAGCATCAGAGGGTTGTTTGAAGTGAGATACATTGTATTGCGTGGGCAGGATACTGTCAGGTTGCCCAGGCCTAGGCAGCAGAACGATTAGGGTTCTCAAACAAAGCCTTCGGTTCAGCAGTCTGTCCGCAAGGCAGCGGGCTTGGCACTGGGCTACAAGGAGTCCGTTTTAAGAAATAAGGAGCCACGCTCATTCCAACCCCTAACCTGGAGGACCAGGAGGCTAAGTTTGTCTGGCCTCTAACCATTGACCAATCTAGTATGAGTGACTCTGAAGGTGCAAAAATGCACCACCCAGTAGAGCTCAGTGGATCACTGAGGAACACAAACCATCGCACCACGGTAAGGTCCAGCTTCGTTGTGATAGGAACGAAGCAGTATAAGTTCTAAATAGGCATAACTATCTAGAAATGCTCTATATAGCCCAAAATTTCCCGCAGTAATTAGGTGCGGTGCAAGGAGCCGAAAACCAACCTTTTAGAATATAGCATCAGATAGGCAAATGAGAGGGTGTGTGTTTCGCGAAAAGGCTAGAAATCCAATAAGTAGTGCTGTATATGCAAGTGACTTCAAGCCAACCTATAATTAGCCTAGGAGCAGACGGCCTCCTTGTGCCATTTCCAGAGGATAATGGGTCACACAAAACACGACGAGTATCGATTGCAGTATACTTTAAGCCTAAGTAGTTGATAGTCGTTTCAAAGTTTAGAAAACTGCGAATCCATACGAAATATTTTAGGTAATTTACATGAACGAGGATTGGACGGCAACCGGTTGCCTAATGTTACAAGCCTATCAGGTATACATTTTGCCTGTGGGTGTTGATATCTTACATATTTGGTATGTTCTCGAGGTTTTGGTTACTGTATGACGAACCGCATTTTAATTATACATTCAGGCTAGGGGCCTCGATTCGCTTGTGTACGATGTCAAATAGAGTGCAGTTAATTAGTTTTATCCTTTGCAGCCATGACGCATCAAGTGGAAGTGCCTTGCAGCGTTGTGCGTGGGAGAGATGCAATGTTGGACCAAGTGCTCGTATTGTAAATGGCCGTTGTAACCGTTCTATTCTCTGACAATCGCTTATGCTTGCAACACTGTCAAGTAGTGCGCAATAGTGGAACACTGAACGAGTTAGTAAGTTGTACCAAGCCACTATTGAACCCTGCAAGTTGATAGGCTTAAAGAGCAAACCTATTCTACGGCGGACTTTGGTCCATGCATTAGTGGTGTTTTCAGCGAAACTCAGCGAGCCAGAATAGGGTATGCATAAGCCATATCAAATTTTTGCTGGTTATTGGTGTAGCACAGAGGACAAGGGTCCCTGGGGCTATCAGAAAACGAAATAGGATGGTGCCTCACACTTTGCGGCTGAGAAGGACGGGTCCCAGCGAGTGTACCACAGCACCAATGCTTGTAGACTGACAAGGATTTTGTCTGTGTTACTGCTGATATCAGCAGTGTTAAAGGGGTAGACTATTTGATGGTCAACCGCAACGATATATGGGACGCCGTAGAGTATTACGTCGACTGTGCATTTCCTGTTTATCATAAATAACGCACCGATGTCGCTGCTTTGGACAACTTACCCAGCACTGGTCTAGGTTGATAGCTGTGGCCGTATACTCTGACTAATAGGCTACGGTACAGAAGGCACGACTGGTGGCATGCTATCAGTGGGCCAGTGATCTCAACAGAATCAATCTTGTCCATCAATGCACCGTGCGATAATATAAGAACTGCCTACAACATGTCAAGAAATATGACGGAAGTCGATTCGTTACGGTCAAAGGATAGTCAATTAGTAGGTGTAACTATATGTCGTGACACGCAGGAAGCTGAGTTCATGAAGCACGTTTTAAGTCCATCATCAGACTTCGTAACCGCATGAAACCTATAAGCTTTGAGGCAAGTAACCTCTCCATCATTATGCGGTTGATGGAAATGTGGCCTGCTCCGGTAATTCCCGATGTCGCATCTTGGTCCTGCTTTATGACGCGGTACTACAGTAGCAGTTTGCCACTCTTTTGGTACTTTACCAGACTCCGCACATACTTGACCTTATGATCACGCCGGCTGTCTGAGTTTTGGAACTAGCCCTGCGGCAGCCCAGTGGTAAAGAAGAGCCTTGTACGGTCTTCTTATGGACTAAACTAGCTATTCAAGCCCGGAGCGCCCACTGGCAAAACTTCTGGCGGACCGACGCATACAAGTTAAGGACGGCAGCGCGTGCGCTGAACCGCAACGTTCCACAACAAGTGCAACACGAAGCTACTTAGAAGCATCTATTAGCCAAGCTAAAGCGACTTATTGAGTAGGTATTCCCATTCTAAAGTAGCGGGCTCCCCTAAAGTTTATTGCTGGAGTGACCTAGAACTTAGGGTCAACATCTGCTGCTGGCCTCGACACATCCCCTCCAAAGCAAACTCTTGTTTTTCAACTTCATCCACAGAACCATCGTTTATTGTCCGGCAGTTCAAAGAACGCAGGGAAAGACTTGTGCAGTGGTAGCGAGTAACAGCGTAAATCCGGTACCCATGGTCCCAGAGACTCGGCTAAATAATCGGAAGACGAAGGAGGCTGCAAAACCTAGGTCTAATTCGTACTCTTCTCAGCTACAATTAAAACATGTTCCGATAAAGTGATTCAGTTGGAGAATATGATCAATGCAAAGCCTTACCTGCAAAAGCGGCATCAAAATGAAAAAAGCCGATTTACCGAGAGGGAACGATGTCTGATCATCGTAAACGCCCCTTAGCCTATGAAGGAATCCTCGGCTGAAACGATATTAGAGGATCAAACGTTTCTGAGGCGGATAGTTTCGTTACTGTTTGATGCTGGGGAAACGGCATAAACTTCGTTTCCGCTTTACACCTCGGCAGGAAGCAGGATGACTCCTCGAAAGTTCGCCCCCTAAAGGTGATCTGTCAGGATGAAGAAGAATGCCGTCGTATCCTCCAGCGAACCTCACGTTTGAAAGGAGAAACGTTCTATGTTTTGAGAGACCTCTCCCCAGAAGAGCGAGTTAAAATGAAACAGGCCGTTGATGAACTACGAATTCGACGAGCAGATGGTGAAAGCGACCTTCACATTGTGGATTTTCGAGTAGTAAAACGAATCCCGAGGGCTCGGTGGAGACCAATTTTTGTTCTCCCGATGCACTGAGAATCAGGAGTGGGTTGCGTGTGATGTCGGCGAATGTGTGTAGTTTGAGAAAAAATTGGATGTGATACTGCTCATGACCTCGGAGCAAGAACCCGAGCTGATGGCTT
>OX104068.1:55244132-55375998 GCA_944474145.2 Dicrocoelium dendriticum | reverse complement strand
GAATTAATGCCCACGTATCCTGCCCTAGCAGTCCCTGCTGGGTCGGTTACGTGAATTAAGAGAAAAAAGTAAACGCAGGAGGCAAAAGAGAAAGTGGTAAGAGCTAAGCAAGTGGAATACCAAGATATTTGAGTCAATAAAAAAAGAACTGAAAAATGAAGGTGAGTCAGCTAGGAAAAAGGAAAGGTTTGCTGTTGCCACACAAGAGCATCGAGCTGGCGCGCAAAACCCTTAACCGTAGGTTCCCTAACCACGTGATCTGGAAGAGAATTCCAGCGATCTATAACTCGGCGCGATAGACGAGTTTCCGTCCTAATCCTATCAGACCGTGGTTTATGCAGTTTCAGTGGGTGACCGCGGAGACTAGGTAACGTAGCGGGAGTAAAAAGCCCTGACAAGTCCGGGCCAATCTTACCCGTCAAAATACGATAAGTGAGAATCAGGTCCCCTCTTATCCTTCGGTAGTGTATGGAATACATACCCAAACTGAGCAAGCGTTCAGGATACGTCTGTCCCCGTAGACCCTGCACTAACCGAGTGCCCACTCGTAACACCCTCTCCAAGTCCATTTTGTCTCGGTTAAGACATGGTGGACAAGCCTGAATACAATATTCCAGGTGGGGTCGGACGAATGCCGAAAATAGCTTCACAAACAACTTGGCCGTTAAGATTCCGAAAGAGCGGCGGATAAACCACATCATACGAAACCCTCGACAAGCAGCCTTCTTCCAGTTGTCTCCAGATTGAAGTGCTGATGCGTGTACGACTCCTAAATTAACCTGCTGAGTGACAACAGGGAGTTCACCACCGCCGAGAACATATCGGTGGTGGAAGACAAGATGTGTTTGGAGTAGGCACCGCAATTTGAGTAGCACTCGATGGAGACATCTGGGGTTTTTTACCCCCTGCCTGCACAATCTTAGGTGAAACTGAGGGATTCGCATCACCAGGTGGTGTTTCCCGCTCAGGTGATTGCACCTTGAGCGTCTTCACACCTCTCGGTTTGGGTGCGGAGGGTTTGCGCACTTTTCTTGCCCTCTTTTCCCATTCTTTTCCGGCCCAGGAGCCCGTGACTCGCCCTCCGTTTGTGGAGGGTCAACAATGCCATCCGAGGCATATGAGTCATCTATCTCAATGTGTACTGGAGCGTCCGGTAAGATGAACGACCCATCAAGGGATGGACGAGAGCGTCCCATCCGCCACTTGGAAATAACGCTCCTTCGGCAGTGTTATCCCGGTACACAGGGTGGCAGGTCATGTGATGTCGATTTGCCTGACATTGAACTCTTGGTGTTGTTTATTAATGATTGAGTACGCTTGCTAAAGTCCTACGACCTCAATTGGAAATCAATTTACTAAGTGGTTTAAATGCGTTACGATGGTTAATCATTTTCCCGCCTCACGCGTAGCAGCCATGGTGGATGACTCGCTTGCATTCCGACGTTTGTTGAAGGGTCCTTATCTGGACTTCGCATCGGTGGAGAAGGATCTGAAAGAGTTTCAGATTAAAACGGCGACTTCCTTTGTTCGTCGTAACGTGCAATCTGCGAAGGCGTACGAAAGGGAGACTGGACAGGTGCTACCGGATGGATGCCCATACCGATATATTCTGTTTGTATGTGTGCATGGGAGGCGCAGTAATGTCACTGGAAAGTGGTAAGTTCATTGCAATTGCCTCATGATAAGATTACTATAGGTACCGATGTTACGATTGCCCTGCGCGTTTTCTGTGACGTATAAGGGCGAATGTTACGAAATTGGGAATGCTTATCTGTGGCATTCGCACAGCTTCCAAGTTGGGAAGCCTTGGTTGTATGCGTGTAATCGGAGGCTATCGGAAGAGCAGGAGAGACTGGTGCTTAACTTAATGAGAACGTTTCGTCGGACCCAGGAGATGCGGGCCTTTGTGCGGCAGCAGTATGACATTCGTTTAACAAGGAGGGATTTGTATGTTATGCGGCGGCGTCATCGTAAGGCCTGTGTCACAGAGGTGGAGGAGGTGACTCAAATGTTGCAAAGAAATGGTGAAGTGAAAATGCTGCATGCGGGTAATCAGATTCGTTACCTATTTTTCGTACCCTCGCGCATGCTTGAATTGGTGGGCCAGTACGGGGAGGTAATTTTGGCGGACTCCACGTATCAGATCAACTACGGAGGCTACATCCTGTGGCATTGCATGTTTGTGGATGTCAGCGGCCTCGGTATGAGCTTCTTTTATGCCCTGTTGCCTAATGAGACGGAGGTAGCTTACGAGGAGGCAGTGAGAGGTATGTTGGAATTGGCCCCCTCGGTTGCCGGTGCTCGGACGTTGGTGATGGACAAGTGCGCGGCGCAAGTGAACGCGTTCCGTAATGCGTACCCCAATGCGAACATTGTTTTCTGTCGGGTACACATTATGCGTGACATGCGGCGGCGTTGCTCACACCTTCCGCTGTGTAACCCTGAAGATAAGAGAGCTCTTTTCAGCATGCTGCGGTCATTGTTGTATACGTACGACTGCGCTCATTACCATCGGATTATGGAAGCGATATCTCTGCGGAGCGCAGAATGCTTCCAATACCTGCGTCGTACATGGATTCCATGGCGGCTTAGCTGGGCGGCGCATCTGATGGACCATGTAGTTTTATTTGGATGCGACAGTACCAATCGCATTGAAAATGAGAACAAGCATCTGAAAGAAACTTTGAGTGAACGGTCCACGTTACTTCACCTGTTTCAAGTGATAGTGCAGCGTGCAAGTAGCATGATTGAGGAGAGGGAAACACTGCTGGGCAGAGATCAACTTGGTGAATGCCACGTTCAGCACGGAGCCAGCGTTGGGGACGTTATATTGCGCAGGCTCTCGTCTTACGCCCGGCGGCAGTACACCTAGGTGTCCTTCATTCCTCTGTTTTGCATTCTGTTGACAACTGGAAAAATGTCGCTAGTAAGGGTTTCAGAATGTTGCGGTTGTAACGCCGTTCTTTCGGGGTCGTAACTGCTGACATGATTGCGAGGATGTTCTCGCATATCTTCCGTCCGCATCTTCAATACGGCGTGAAGGCTTCTCCGTGGCGGGCCAGCCTTCTGCGAGACCAGGTAGTGAAACCTGATGCAGCTGCTGGGGGAGAACCAGGCGATCGGACCCTAGCGGGCTCCCACCCGTGTCCTCCCTAACGGTGCCAAAAACACAAAATGGGGGAAGTTGGTAAGCGTCATAGCATAGCGTCATAGCGGCCATAGCAGACAAATCGATTGCCTGCCCGGCAGGACCAATCGCAGATACTCTTGAAAGAGCATCAGCGACGACGTTTTGTTGGCCAGAAATGTGTCGGATATCCCTCGAGAATGGAGCAATGAAATCCAGCTGACGAATCTCACGTGGTGAGTGTCGAGCTGAATGATTTCGGAATGCGTAGATAAGCGGCTTGTGATCGGTGAAGATAATGAAGGTGTTACCTTCGAGGACGGGTGGGAAATGTCGAACTGTAGAGTAAACGGCTAGCAGTTCGCGGCTGAACGTGCTGTGCTTGACTTCGGCGGGTTGTAGGCGTCTAGAGTAGAATGCAAGAGGTTTCCTGCCTCTATTTGTATGTAGCTGTAGGACGGCGCCAATGGCCGTGTCTGATGCGTCAACAGCAACACTGAGTGGAGCATTCGGATCGAAATGATGAAGCCCGTTGCTTCCTCTCACCAGCACAGAGCCTCCTGTCACGTACTGCCGCGCCATGTGATCTCGCATTGATATGTAGTTACAGGTAACATAGATTTTCAATGCTCACCTCTATTTCAGAGCCACTGACATCTGCCGCGCAGCCCCTTGTTTCCTCTCACTAGCACAGAGCCTGCTGTCACGTACCGCCGCCGCCATGTGATGTTGCATAGATACGTATTTACCGGTAACATATATTTGGTATGCTCACCTCTATTTTAGAGCCACTGATATCTGCCGCCGAGCGCCTTGCTTCGTGCCACTGTCACTGAGCCTCCTCCAAATACCTGCCGCCGCCATGTGATGTTGCATTGATACGTAGTTACAGGTAACATAGAATTTCAAGGCTCACCTCTATTTTACAGCAATTGACATCTGCCGCCCAGCCCGTTGCTTCCTCTCACCAGCACAGAGCCTCCTGTCACGTACTGCCGCGCCATGTGATCTCGCATTGATATGTAGTTACAGGTAACATAGATTTTCAATGCTCACCTCTATTTCAGAGCCACTGACATCTGCCGCGCAGCCCCTTGTTTCCTCTCACTAGCACAGAGCCTGCTGTCACGTACCGCCGCCGCCATGTGATGTTGCATAGATACGTATTTACCGGTAACATATATTTGGTATGCTCACTTCTACTTCAGAGACAATGATATTTGCCGCCGACCTTCTTGTAACCTCTCACTGCCAAAGACACTCCTCTCAAGTACCGCTGGCGCCGTGTGGTAACACCATAAATCGCCGCCGCAGGTTACATTCCTTGTCCATCCTCATTTATCTTTTAGATTTCATGTTATGTACGTGCATCGGACGTATCCTATCATAGCACCTTGTCCAGTCTTCCCTCGCCTTCCAGTTGCCACACCACTACCATTCCTTGGAGAACGGAGCAACGGCCCTTTTCAGGGCCACCCCCTGAATCAGTGTCTTGTCGTCCCACTGCCCATTGGAAGTATGCGAACTACCGCTATCTCCTTGCGGCGGACTACAAGCTCACAGGTTCCGTGGGTGGCTCCGTAATCTTCAGATCACGTATGGGGGCATTCATACCTGGACACGTGTTCGCAACCCCGCGACGCATGCCAACAAAATCGTCCTGCTCAAACAAACCGGTAAGTTAAGCTTTCGCAGCCATTTTCAACCTGCAGCATGTTGTTGCATCCCTCCATTATCGCTAAATTCTGCTTCTTTAGTGCTGCGACACTTAGCATGGCTCACCTTCATGACCCATCCCCTCCTACTGTAACGATATTTGATGAACCATTTTTCAGTATTCTCGCTTCGTGGGTGATGAGCGTTCCGAACGCTCCCCACTTACACGAGAATATTTGCATATGGTTTGAGCGTCCCGTCCGCGCACTTGTCATATAATCAAACACCACCTTAACAAGGGATTGCCTACTTCAGTACCATGTCACCACCACTTCCCGAATATGCCATTTAGATATGTTCATTTATTGATGTAGCCATGCAAATAAGTCAGCATTATGTGGGCAACAGCTTGCGCCCCACATTAACATCCCATGTATTACGTTGTGTTACCTCGCTATCCAAGACACTAAAGTATAGCCGTATATATCATTAGCGTTTACTAAACAGACTATTCCATTCAAGTTATTACTCCCACTGACGTAGAAATCACGTAGCTTTTGCTGGTAGGTTTTCAGCTGTACATTTCCCCCTCTTTCCATAACACCATCGATTAAGTAAGTCACTCTTAAGGACGCCATATTCATTGCTCCATACACACTGCCTCTTGAACCCACTTTCTTGCATAGAACCTATTCCGCTCAGAAATCACCGGATTTCGCAATCACATACCATCAAGTCATGCGAACTCATTTTCCCTTGCGTGATTAAAGGCTATAGCACTTACCAAAGGTAAATGCGAACCAATAGCTCATCCCATTTATATGTATATGTATATATCGCAATTGGTTATGCGATATACATTTGCGACTTTTAAACACTTATATATATATATATATATATATATATATATATATATATAAACAGATGCATATACTCATACATAGATTCATAAACCGCAAATGTTTATCGCATAACCTTTTGCCATATGTAATCACTGGATTACCATACGAATTATAATTCGGGATATATTTCCCATCTACTATGTCACAGGTATAATGCAAACACCATGCTTTAGTACAGAGACTAACACTGCATCCGTTTACAACGTTCATTTTGGTTACGTTCTTTCTTATCAATCTTGTATACAGTAGTCAATAACCCATGCATTTATACACACATGGGCCTTTCAGTGCAATATATATATATATATATATATATATATATATATATACAGTTCCTATTACGTATATATATATATACATATTTATACACATTACGCATCAGTATATACATATCGTTGTAACAAAGATATATATATATATATATACATATATATATATATATGTGTGTGTATACATATCCATATATAGATATTTATGTACCAATATATTTACATACATACTTAGGTATACATAAATATATTATTACATATATAGATAGATATGGATATATATATATATATAGACAGCTAGAGAGAGCTTTAAAACGCATTTACCATTATTACACATACACACCGCTTTATCTATCCAGTAGCGAGGAATCTCTTCATCATATACATTATACGGTTACCAAAGCCAATTGCAAGCTGCACTAGAAATCAATCCACACTACCATAAGCCAGCTAGTCAACGCCGACTACCCTATGTCTTGCAACATTAACAATACATTCTGCGAATGTACTCTTCTATGAAATAAATGCCGAGGACTTACATAAACTGTATTTTACACTCCTTTTCCTTTTTAACGCCTTACTTAATGTTATATTTCAACTTTTACAGTTTTAGTCAACTTTTTAATTAAGCATGGTACAGAACCTTTTTTGCATTTTTGGAGGTTTGGAACACCTTGCAAACACGCTGCGATAGAAATTCCTCCATTAAAACGTTTACTTTTTCAGAACGCAGAAACAGGTTGTCCTCATGAACAACAGCCCGCATTCAAAATCGCGCCAGTGGCGGATGTGTCGGTCCCAGGGATGGACTGTCAGCAGAGGGACAGTTCGCATTGGTCTGTATCAAGCACACAATTCGCCCGGAAACACCGCGCGCACGTCATATACGAATGAGCGCAAGTGCAATAAAGCTACTACCTTGCATCAAGTTAGTAGTTAAGCATCCTAGAATGAAGCTGTACCCCAGCGCAACTTGCGTGCGGAATATACGATAAGCATGACGAAGAGAAAATGACAGAGATGGTGTGAGCAACTTTCCAAGTTTGCAGGGAAATTGTGTGATTTTGTCCAATGCAAGCTATCCATATCGGAAGAAAACCAGAGCCGGTCCAGTCGTTTCTTGCCCCAGGCCAGCTAGCACATGAAGTCCCTTTTTCGGTCGTCAAAGTCCTTCAAAATCCTTCAGTAATTTATTGGTGGCTACTTGATCTACTCCGCAGTTCAGCAAGGGATCCGCATGTGTGTAGGTTACGTTAACGGATAAATAAGGATAACATGGTTGACCCGCTTCATTCTGTCGAAGAGTCGTACGTGATTTCTTAGAAAGGATCCCCTTCCCTCCTTTTGAATTTTGCCGCGCTTTTAAATTTTCAGGTACCGCTGGCATTGCTCTGTTTGGTTACCAATCCGGCTCCCCCGTAGTGCGCTTCTTTTTTCGTTGTGCATTTTCGATATTTGATAAAAAAGTTTGAGTTGGTAAAAAGCCGTTTCGACGTGTGTTTGATATAAGAAGCACCGTAAGTGTTTTGGTTATAATACTGTAATCATAATTTGTTTACCTTAGTATTATTTTCCAAACGTTGCCATTGCTTTACCCTACTGGGCACCTATAGGTGCTATCGCCATAACGCAGAGTTTGCGCACTGTTATCTTCACTTGCTCAATTACTCCTGCTCTACCTAGGTAGCTTCACTGTGAGGTTCCGTTCTCTTTTGCAGGGCGCATTCCCTTAGTAATATCGGTGGCGACATTGCTGAAGGTTTCCGTGTTTTCACTCATCCGGATCCTTTTAAAGGTACGTGAGCACGTTAAACGTAACGTTTATGTTCAGCATTATTAATGCGACCTCGGTGTACAAACAGACAATGGGCTTTCATGCTGCCCAGTGACCGCACTTTGCGGGATCGATATTTGCGCGCGAAAAGGCGTCTCGGCCAAATTGATACAAGGGTTTGTTCTGTAGAGCGTACAGAACATGAGATCTCAACGCGTATAATATGTGAACGGTTGCCATACACCGATAAGTTCAATCTCCTTATGTTATTGCTCGTGACCTCATATAAGAAACAACAGGGCGTTTGTGCACAAATGACATGCAGTTACAAGGAAGCCTGCAGAACGCGATAGCGCAGCGGAGTACAATGGCAGTGCCAACCATTGCTAGCGGTGTATTGATTTCATCATCAGAATTGGATGCGGAGCAATCACTTAGCTGCAGGGACGCGGATTGCATTGCCACCACTGATGTCATGGAAGACTTAAGACAATGGGTGCGAAGCACACGACCAAGCATTTCTTCCTTGAACAAGTTGCTTACGGCCCATTTGTCGGTGTTTACTGTGGTCTTGAGAAACCCGATGTGAATGTATTTCTAACTCCCCTGATACGTGATTTGCAGGTGCTGCTGTCAACGGGTTGTACGCTTGCTGCATGCTCTGGGCTCATATCGGTTGAATTAGGGGCTGTTATATGCGACGCGCCTGCTCGAGCATATGTGAAGGGAACCAAGGGGCACTCAGGGTACAGCAGTCGCGGCAAACGTATTCAGAAAGGTACTTATGTCAACCGGAAGGTTACCTTCCCATCTACTACATGCCGTCTTAGGTCACATAAATCGGTTATGAAAAGGAAGCGATCTTTGATGCCCCCTTTTGAATACCTCGGTATTGATATGGTTTCGAAATTTCCCATTGACTACATGAATGGCGTGTGCCTAGGAGAGGTGCGACGCGTAATCGGTTTATGGAAGAAATTGAAATTGCCTAATGATACATTGCATGCAATAGATCACTAATTGCTACAAAATACGACTGCATGGCCACGGGATTTCCCTAGGCGTTGCATAGGTATATCTATGTTTAAAGGTTGGAAAGCCGTTAAATTTAGGCAGTTTGTTTTATACGCCGCGCCTGCAATGTTGATAAACGTGCTACCGGGAGAATAATACGACAACTTTTTACACCTTCATCTGGGAGTATACATCTTCTGTCAGGCGCTGTTGCATAGGCATTACTGGTCTTTCGCGAAACGGTTGCTGCTTAATTTCATACACGGGTACTACCGCCTGCTCGGGAAAGACCAGATGATGTACAATGTTCACTGCCTACGTCACCTAGCATTGGATGTGGATGTGCATGGAACCCTTGATGACTTCTCCGCATTTCCATTCGAGTCTTATATAGACGTCCTGAAGCGAGTAGTGCGAAACGCATGAAATCCCGCGGCGCAGATTGTGAGACGGTGCTTGGAATAGGCGGACGTCTCCAATTTCTCGCATTGGCCTGAATCTCAGCTTACTCTCATACAATATCGTGCATTAACACGTCGTGAACAGTTGATACTGGGTGGTACAACGTACGCATGCAGCGCACCTGATAACGTGATCATCGTATCTGATTACCCGTATTGTATTGTCCAGTTTGACCATATGGGCTCAGAATGTGAGACCATTATTTGTAAACCTTTCATAGGCGTGCATGCTATGTACCATCTCCGGATACCTTCTTCCGTTTCCAACATATTTGCAGCCTCAAGCAGCAGCCATGATCTCCAATCATTCCGTGTGGGTGATATACTTTGCAAATGTGTGTGTTTCTCTGTTAATGACTTCTTAGCTATTGTTCCCCTGTTGCACACCTTTAGAACTCCGGATGGTAATACGTGAAACATGGTGCATGTTCAGGGTCCCTAAAGGTTCATTTTCACTTTGATCTACTTGTGTCTTTTAATTTATTTCCTGACTATTTATTTTAATAACTATGCTTATTTTTTATTTCCTTGAACTGATTTTTTAATTTCTTATTTATCTGGTGCCTGGGGATTCTTTCTCAACGGGTTGAACTTATCCTGTTATACGAGGTCCCTTAATACCTCTTCATCGAGTATGATCGCTGGGCGTCCGTCAGACACATGTATTCACTTCACCTCATACGGTGGTTCCATATCAATACGGTTTTGGGCAAGCGTGGCTGATGCGGTACGAAGCAACTTTGGAACGGGGTTACAAGATCGTAACTGTATTCGGCCGATAGGCATATGAAGGGCTGTTAGCAAAGTGAATACGTCTATGTGAAGCAGGATGGCAAACCACAGGTCGCTGAATGCACTCTTACTGGCAAAGATCTGCGTTGGCAAGCCCTCGACAGACGATGTAAAACAATATGAACAACATGGAATGACCTTTACCAGCACCGACGCAGGTAACATGCTCATTATCTTACACATGTTGACAGGTTTTCAATGGCGATGCATTCAACGGCACACCTTTTCAGGAGACAGCACGGGTGTTTCGGAGTAGGGGTTCAGGTACAGACAATATTTATTAATTAAAAGTTTCGTTGCTATTACCTTGTTCGCGTAATCAGTGTTTGTGTAAACGGACCAGTATAAGTCATCTATTTCAGCGTTATGGCTTCGTTAACATATTGCGTCGTTTCCCTGAGCACGTCCACCGGATGCTCGGTTACAAACATAAGCAGCTCTTGGCTGCTTGGGGACGGTCGGCAGACGTTGCTACCAAACGTGTCCCCTTCGGAATACCTTAACGCTGTGAGGGAACACCGTCCGGCGGACTAGAACTGTAAGTTGGCCCGTGTGACTATACTTCGGCGAACCAGTGAGTTCTGTGCTGTCATAAGTCTTCAGTGGATTTCGAACAGGCTACTGCAATAGCGAACTCCGTCGAACTTTCGAACCTGCTTGAAGACACCGATTCAACCCTCGACATGGGCACACCCCCACGTAGACTCAGGTGAGTTTCCACATCTATATGACCTTTCATCACAGCCGTATGCCACGTCGTTTGATTTCGGACGACGATGACTTTGAGCCACCCAGGAAGCGCATCGTTCCCACAGCCGTTCCATATGGCTCGCCACCTATCTGTTCTTTAACTGAGTTGGCCCGCTCGATGGGTAAAAACCCACGTCAGTAGTGTTTCTAGCAATACAACATGGGTGGATACAAACCAGCCTATACAGGTAAGAGGTACAATTTCTTAATGTTAAACTAGAGCGTTCAATACCGCATCTAACTGTGGTGAAAATTCGAACCCACAGATTCGGCAAACGGCAGCGGGTTGGTGCCTACACTTTGTAGCTTGATTGTCCTAGTCCTAGAGACCAACTTCGACTCCTCCTTCATCACCGTTCCTACAAGCAATTGGAATGGCATTCACCGTAAGCATGTACTTGGTGTTTTACCATTTTCCTGCAGGCGATATGAACCAAATGAAGAATAAACTGGAGTCCATAGATGGTAACTTCCTACATTTCTAAATAGGGTTTACGTTTGCAGGTAATGTTCAAAAAATTATGGAGACACGAGTATATGAAGAGTTCCATGAGATCGATGGCTGCAACAATTGCCGGGCAATCAGGGCAGCAGGCAACGCAGCTTCCTTTGCCAAGTACATCGGTGGAAGGATTGCAATCAATCGATATACTAATGCAGGATGCAGGACGCAGGCAACAACCGGTTGGATGCTTTGATACCTCACATATGCATGCAGCATACTTACCTGGAAGGTGTGCATAGTGAAACGTTGTCGGAGACCATACGCCTCATGACGCAGCGCCTTCTAACGTGGTCATTGATGGCGGAGATCAGTTACTCCGGTTCCCGCAACAAACATGCATTCCGGAAAACGAAGCTATTCAACAAAATGCAAGGTAAGCAACATCTTTGCCCTTTCATCCTTTTCCTAGCTGCTCTATTAAAGCGTTTCTACGGAAGCAACGTCACCCGATGACGTTACACAATATGTAAGGAAATACTTGAAATCCATTCGTGGCAATGCATGGCTTGACACTCCCAAAGGTTGTGCAAGCACCCAGCAGGTATAAAATGGTGGAGTACTTAATAACATTCCTTACATAAGGTTTCCCAATTGGTGGACTTTGATTGCCCCGGCGACAGCATGGAAGAAGGGTAACGGTTTCAAACGGAACACGGACCTCTGTTATCAATATTGATGTTCTTGCAATTGATGTATCCACTACTATATGTCGGTAGACAGACTTTTTACTGTGAAATGAGCGGATTCCATTCCCCCTTTCTTTGTGCGCAGTGGGACGGAAATACTAAGGCATCACTATGACTAGTGGGACTGCATGTACCATGCATGTGCGCCCTGTTAAACATGGTTTCCTCCATTCAGTGGCAGCAGGCTGTGCACCATGATTCCACGCTTTCCCCTGTCATTCATTTTGTTATGCCGCAAGCGAAAATATGTCATAGGAGCGGTTAGCTATGACTCGCACGTTTACCTTGCATTTGTAAGCGGATATGATACTTGCGTTACCTAGTATTATTATTAACGGGAAGCGCAGGTAGGGATATGAGATCCTCATCCAGCGGTATGCGAGCTTGGGTGGGTAGCCAATACGTGGGGCGTATCGGGGTAGCGGCTAGGTGCGGCATTCCGGGGTAGCGGCTAGGTGCGGCATTCCGGGGTAGCAGCTAGGTCCGGCGTACCGGGGTAGCGGCTAGGTGTGTGCGTGCGTGCTTGCGTTTGTCGTTATGCATGCACGGCTATTGGTCCACGCCGTTCAAGATCAATCATCGACGCACATTCATGCTCCGCTGGTGTGTCTGCCGTCCACTGTTAAACCTCCATTTATGATTAAACAAGGTGCAAAGTCCTTCACTGTGTACTTAATACAGCTGCAGTAGAAGTACAAATTTCGCCTTCAAAATGGTTGCCAAAGTCCTTAACGATAGATTCATATTTATAGTTGACGGTTAAGGACTTTACCACACATTTCGCCTTCAAAGTCCTTTTTGTGCTAGCGGGGTGGTCAGCGAAAAGAAACAGGGATGTAGAACCGTCAAGCAGTCCGTCGTTGGTTACTAATTGTTTCCCCTGAGTCATTAGTTCGGACCGCTAGTTTACCTCGACCAAGTCCTCCATGCCTCGAATGCTACCTGTGCACAAACCTTTTGCTTTCGATGTCACATTGTGTTGCCACTCCTCCAAAACCACCTTAATGACTTGTGTGAATCACAGTGCGCTTAATTGAAGTCGGCGGCAGTACAAAGGAGCATATAGAGCCACATTTGTGGTGGGATACATTGACTTCATATTGCAACCCGCTATGAGTCAAGGTGTAACACGCGAAACAATGTAATAAGACCAATCTCTAAAGTTTGTAGCGCCTGTAAATTTACTTATCTTTCATTGTAAATTCCTTTCCTATTACAACCAATTCTTGTACATTAACCTTGTATACTTGTTTTGATAGATAAATAACACACTTTTTGAACAACGCGGGCAAACCAACGTGTTCTCTCTGTGTTCTTGTGCCACGGATTTTATGGCATTGTCAGTCACTACATTCTAACCTAGAGCGATATTCATCCACAGATCTCGTTCCCGTTCAACTGGTTTCACTATCGTCATTTGTCATCCATCGGAGCAGCTGACGCATGAGGACTAGGAAGTTTTATGTGGTTGGACTTCTAACCCACGTCAAAACCCCTCTGTGAATCTTCTCATTTCTGATCATCATCTATTCATCTTTAATTCTCTTTGGGTCCGAGTCCAATACATAATTGTTGACCACGAATTTTTTCTTAGTACTTCATTTTTTTGTAAGCTCAGAACTCCCAATATTCTTTTTTTGCATGGCTGCTATGGAATCCAAACCTAGTGCAAGTACGGTTCCCTGTGAAAACCATATTTCCTTTAATTTACCTGCTTTTGGTGCATCTAATCCTCTCGTTTGGTTCACGCAACTTGAGGCATATTTCCGTTTTCGTAGGATTACTACACAAGAGGCTATATTTTCCTATGTGGCTACTCAGCTCCCTGCGGATATTGCCACTGAGGTGATCGATGTCCTAGACCCAATGCCAACAGAATTTCCTAACGATACCCTTAAAGCTGCTGTGTTAAAACGCACGACCGCTTCAGACGAGTCTCGATTAAAACAACTCCTATCTGGTGTTGAACTTGGCGACCGCTCCCCATCTCAGTTACTGCGACACATGCGAACTTTAGTTGGTAGCTGCAAAGTTGATGACTCAGTCTTGCGCCAACTTTGAACTAAATGTCTACCACCTAATACCGTCCCGGTTTTGTCCGGCCAAGGTGATGAAACTTCGATTTGTAAGTTGGCTGAACTAGCTGACAAGGTGCATGAATGTTTCTTCAGGCATCCTATTAATCAGGACTCGCAGCCTACTAACGCGTTTGCAAGTACATATGTAACGGATAGGCTACAGAACCAGATTGAACAGCCAACCGCCCAAGTTTCGGTCATCACCAAACGTCTTAACCGCCGTCGAAGTGTATCACCTGGCCGTTACACACGTGCTATACCCTCCAACCGTCACCAACTGAGTCTTTTCTGTTATTTCACAAACGATTTGGGGACGCTGCACGGTACTGTAGGCCATAAAGACTTTCGCTTACAGGACCAACAGGGAAACTCGTCGGCCAGCCAGTAATGGCGACAGCTGCCGCTGGCCAACACCATAGTCGTCTTCTCCACGTGTTTGACAGCTCAGCCGGCTACCGTTTTCTCGTCGACACGGGTGCCGAAGTTAGCGTCATACCCGTAGGTACACACAAACGCCAACTTCCTCCGGGGCATTTCACACTCTAGGTGGCCAATGGTACGAAAATTCAGACTTACGGTCAGAAACTGTTAACCCTAGATCGGGGACTTCGACGTCGACTACCTTGGCTTTTCTTAATCGCGGAAGTTCAGAAGCCCATTCTTGGCATCGATTTCTTGACGCAGTTTGGCAGCATCGTTGAGCTCGGAAACAGAAAACTCCGTGAAAGCGTCACCTCACTTACTGTCTCCGGCAAAGTCCTCGCTATCGACTCGATTGGCATTCGGTTGGCTCTGCATTCCGACAATAAGTTTACTGCTTTTCTGCCCAAGTTTCCGTCCAATTATCAACCGATCAGCGACGACTTTCAGCTCAAACACGAAATCCGCCATCACATCGAAACTAAAGGCAATCCTGTCACCGCCAGACCACGACGTCTAGCTCCCGACAAACTCGCCATTGCCAAATCTGATTTTCAACATATGATGAATTTAGGCAGTATTCATCCATCGAATAGCCCAAGGTCATCCCCACTTCACATGGTTTCAAATAAATCCACAGGGGATTGGCGACCATGTGGCGACTATCGCGCTTTCAATGACGCCACTGTTTCAGACAATTCCCCAATTCCCCACTTCCATGACTTTTCCATGAGTCTATACGTGAAACGCCTTTTCTCTAAACTTGCTCTAGTCCGCGCGTATTACCAGATTCCGATGGCCCCAGAAGACATACCTAAGACCGCAATCACGACGCCATCCGGTCTTTACGAGTTTCTCCGTATGCCGTTTGGTCTCCGAAACGCTGCCCAGACTTTTCAGTTATTGACCAAGTCCTTCGTGTTCTTGATTTTGTTTTCGCCTATATCGACGACATTTTGGTTGCCAGCGCAAACGAAGAGGAACATCTGTCTCATTTACACCAGGTTTTCCAACGTCTAGCTCGTTTTAGTGTCACAAGCAACCCTGCTAGGTGCATTTTTGTATGCCTAGCATGGATTTTTTTGGACATCACATCGACTCCACAGGTATACGTCCACTTCCGGACAAGGTCACTGCCATCACTGACTACCTTTTTCCCTTAGTCCATAAAGAGCCTCCGACGTTTTCTCGGTATAATTAACTACTACTGTCGTTGTATCGCTAACTCTTCCGATGTCCTAAAACTTGCTTACTGATTTACTGCAGCGTAACCCGAGAAAGCTAATTCTGTCACCCGACGCTCTAGCTGCTTTCGAAAAAGCCAAACAATCGCTAGCAACCGCCATTTCGCTAAGTCGTCTGAACACAGACGCCAGCACCAGGTTAGTACTTAAAACCGACGCGTCG
Organism: Dicrocoelium dendriticum; assembly: GCA_944474145.2. Classification (NCBI taxonomy): domain Eukaryota; kingdom Metazoa; phylum Platyhelminthes; class Trematoda; order Plagiorchiida; family Dicrocoeliidae; genus Dicrocoelium; species Dicrocoelium dendriticum. Next base: position 55,360,157 of record OX104068.1, on the reverse strand, counting down.
CAATCAGCCGTCGGAGCCGTTTTACACCCGGTCATAGACAACAAATCCAGCCTCTGTCCTTCTTCGCACGGAAGCTCCAGCCGGATCAAACCAGGTACAGCACGTTCGGCCGTGAACTTCTTGCTGTTTACCTCACCATTAAGCACTTCCGCCACATCATCGAAGGACGCCACTTCGTCGTTCTAACTGACCATAAGCCACTTGTTTACGCATTTAACTCGCCAGCTGATCGCTATTCTCCTCGGGAGACAAGGCAACTTGATTATATCTCACAGTTTATCTCTGCAATCCACTGCATCGAGGGGCCAGGCAACATTGTCGCTGACGCGTTTACCCGCACCGACATTCACCAACTGTCGACATCGTCCATCCACTTAGAGGACATTGCTGCTGCACAACTCACTGACTCTGATTTCGAATCTGTTCGCAATAACAAAGCATTGAAGTTCGTCCAGTTACCTTTGCTTCACTGTGATTCGAAAATACATTGTGACCTTTCCACCGGTAAGCCGCGTCCATACGTCCTATTGTCGAACCGGCGGAAAATTTTCGATCATCTTCATGACCTCTCCCATCCGAGCATCCGTTCTACCGTTAAGCTCATCACGGGTCGCTTTATTTGGCCAAACATAAATACTGACGTAAGGCAATGGGCAAAATCCTGTATTCAGTGCCAAAAGAGTAAAGTTCATAGTCATACCATTACCCCTCCAGGAACTTTCTCACTTCCAGAAGCGCGTTTCAAACACGTTCATCTGGATATAGTTGGACCATTGCCTCCTTCAGACGGTTTTACGCACTTATTGACTTATGTTGCTCGTTTCATAAGATGGCCGCATGCAGCCCCATTGCGTGTTACCTCTGCCGAAAATGTCGCTCACACTTTCGTTGTATCGTGGGCATCCGTCTTTGGTGTACCTGCGACCATTACCACTGATAGAGGACCACAGTTCACGTCCACCTTGTTTTGTGACTTAAACCGCCTTATGGGATGCAACCCCTTGCGCATTACCGCATATCACCCTGCTTCTAATGGTTTGGTGGAACGCTTCCATAGACAGCTGAAGGCGGCTTTAACAGCCAGTGTTACATCCTGGTACGAAGCCTTGTCTATCATATTGCTCAGTATACGCAACACAAGCGAAGAAGATATCGGCTGCTCTCCTGTTGAGCTTACGTTCGGTAAAACGCTCCGACTTCCTGGTGAGATGATCATCGATGCCAGAATCACCGGTGAATCTGATCCCACTTCATATGTCGCCCGGCTTAAACATCATATGAGTCAGCTCCAGCCAACGCCGACGAGAAGGACATCACGCATACCTCAAGTTCATAAGGATTTGCATTCATGCCCCTTCGTATTCGTTCGTGTTGAGGCGGTTCGCAAGCCACTGCAACCGCATTATGAAGGGCTATTCAAAGTGATTTCGCGACAGGACAAGTAGTACGTTGTCGATCGTAACGGCACGCCTGATTCTGTCAGTCTCGATCTTTTGAAAGTTGCCTACCTGGATGATTGTTCCAGCTCCACTCCGGTTTTCTTACACTCATCCTCCTCTGCTACTTATCCTCGTACCTAATGTACTCGTAGGCATCCAACCACAACTACGCCTGCAGACTCTACCTGTTTACCACAACCCCGCTGCAACACATACTCGTTCTGGTAGGGCTTACAAAATTCCTGTTCATTTCCGCGACTACACACAATGATAATATCGTGCGTTTTCTCTTTTTCCAACGCTCTAGGGGAGCGCTGTAGTGACTTACTTACTTATCTTTCATTGTACATTCCTTTCCTATTACAACCAATTAGTGTACATTAACCTTGTATACTTGTTTTGATTGATAAATAACACACTTTTTGAACCACGCGGGCAAACCAACGTGTGCTATTTGTTTTCTTGTGCCACGGATTTTATGGCATTGTCGGTCACTACATTCTAATCTAGAGCAATATTCATCCACAGATCTCCTTCCGGTTCAACTGGTTTCACCGTCGTCATTTGTCATCCATCGGAGTAGCTGACGCAAGAGGACTAGGAAGTTTTATGTGGTTGGACTTCTAACCCACGTCGAAACCCTTCTATGAGTCTTGTCATTTCTGATCATCATTTATTCACCTTTATTTCTCTTTGGGTCGGAGTCCAATACAAGTTGGAACGTAGCGAGACCAGAACAGAAGTTCGTGGGCTTTGTAATTTAGGCGAGCTGCCTTTAGACATCAAGCCAGCAAATAATGGTTCAAATATATTTTTTATTCTCTACGTAGTACAAGTCACACCAACAAGGCATATGCGCAATGGTTATCAGTCTGTCAGGCTGAAACGTTTCTAACTGGATTCCACTTAGTCATTTAACATGAGATATCAGTTGACATACCAAAGGTCCCTGCTTCAAATTGCCGTACTGCATGTTACGAACGACCAATTTTCCACACTTATGTATAGACTACAACAAACTGGATAGAGAAACAATAACCCTCATGAGCAATAACACTATAAATGTGCATGAGAATGGATTGAATGTGAGAAGAACATCTAAGTGCCACTAGTGTCATAATTTCACACGTGCAATTATAAGCAATTAATACGACTGTCGTTGGTTATAAACTTTTAAACGTCAACCTGAATAGCAGCCCTAAATTTAGTCAGAAGTGGGGGCATCAACCATAGCTAGAGACAGATAGAGCAATAGAAAAGCAACTGCCATCCATACAGTTACCAGTTTTGATGCTGCACAAGTAAGAAGTACAATAATGCATGGATGTCTTGTCGTTAGTGTGTGCGGCAGATGCCATCTGCTATAATGGTTACAAGTCCGTAGTTTCACAGATGCTCTCATAACCGCTAGGACGCGAATACCGGAATAAGATATCTAGTAAATCCCACTGCGTCCTGTGCTACCTACGGCTTCCGAAAAGTGCCCAAATGCTTTTAGCCTATTTACAAAAAGTAGCTAGCATAAGGTCCAGTTACCCAATGGTTGGCAGAGGTGGCTGTATTCTCAACTTGGCGATAGGCTACTTATTTGAACGACAGACGCCTTGTGAGGCTCGAGTGACACCTAAACACGCCATAGTCAAACCAAGAAAGAAAGCTGAGGCGTTAACCACGGTACACTTAAACAAAATATCGGTTAAGTGCAATATGTTCATACCTCGATCCAAGTAAACCCGGGTCTTTGCAATGCGCAGAAATAAGGCAACCTTGCTGTTTCAATTGGTACAACCACCATAGGCTAGTGGCCTGCTTCACAACGCATAGCACGGTGGGTATTGTGTGTCCCCGGGTAATGTGGAATGCAGGAGGTATCACGGTGGATGACCACCTGTGTCTAGAGACTATCGCAAGTGGGCATGTGGTTGGACACCCTGGACTATCACACAGTATAAGCACGGACGTATCTAACAGCGGGGTTGGAATGGTGCCACTTAGATCAGCTCGAACAAATCACCATATGCAACGTGCGGTTTGCAATAAAAACATTAAGCATTGCATAGGTAATCGTATAATATTACCATGCAACCCGCGGTTCCCATCGTAATTTTGCTGTTTACAATTTGCTACCAGCCTGTCAGCATACACCTCGGTTGCAGCTATTTTGCGCTACAAGTGCATTGTTTCTGTGTGTGGATTTATCTTTCAACGCAATATTTACTTAGGCACTACCGCACCACCACCGTTGGACTAACATACTGCTTAGTCTATCCAAACGATTGGCCATTTCTAAATCAAATTGCGGCAGACACCTTTGCCGTTCCGCCATTTTTTGGAAAATAACTGTATTTTTTTCTTCTTAGCAAACCTAGGCCCTGTGTGACGGATAAACAACGCGAAATATAGCTAACCTCACGCTCGTGCATAATATGGGGAAAAGAACATGGTATCAACATAATTAGGTTACTACTTAGTCGGTTAGTTGCCGGGAATTTTCAGTTTACACACAGACGCGACAACGTGTAGGCGCTTACAAACGAAACTTGTTAGGTTTTTAACACGTAATTTCCAAACTGCATTCCAAAGCAAGGAAGGGCTGTAGTATACTTTAGCTCCAGGGAAAATTGTTGATTACTCCACACAATTTGTTCAATCGAATGCACGAAGGATGGTGGAATATTATAAGCAGCAAGTGCTTGGTAGCTGGGAGTATACATGGTCCATTCACGCTAGCGGCACCATTACTACCGTCGGCTTTTAAGATGAGAGTGCTTGAGGATAGGCGCGCAAACTAAGGGATACATATTTATTCCTCTAAATCCATCACACACACGAGCATTTGTGGAATGGCAACCCTGCATACAGAGGAGGGCTAAATAAGGGGCATATGTGTTGCTGTTATTCACAATGAGCAGCAGTCACATAGATGGTTCAAACAAATAGAAGTCACTCGCAATGAAAACGGCACGCCGATCGGACAGTAGGTCTGCATGGATTGTGAAACACCGGTGAACACTGCTGAAAATCACTGTCATACCACAGGAAAGAACGCGTTCCCATGCTTTTGAGCTTCGGTCACCGTATAGATACTAGCAGGTGGGGATGAAAAATCCTAGGGTGCATGGTAACCTGCATTCTTGCGTCTGGTTATGGTGGCTTAAGTTCGTTATCGCTGTTCACGACTGAAGAACGTCCTCATAGACCGGAATAAAGCGAACATGTATGATTTCAATTTAGAGGTAAGAATAGCAGCCAAAGTTCAAGTTCAAGTGAGACGGGAACGATAGGATGTATCCCGTAAATATTACTTCTTGAACAAGTCGACGATCCAGGAGTTGATAGGGGTGCTCCGACTTCTTGAAAGGTCTATAGAGAAAACACCCAAAAAGCACCCAGGTCCACTAAGTTAATGCCCCGCCTACCTTACTTTAGCTGCCCCAGCTGTGTCAGTTACGTGAAGTAAGTAAGAGAAGAAGAAAAAACGAGGGTAAGAGAGTAAGGGAAATCAGTTAAAAGAAGAGAATAATACCAATGGCGAGGAAAAGTAAAGAAAAATAGAATCGGAGTATGAACATGGGAATTAGTTAGGAAAAAGGAAAGGTTTCGTGTTGCCACCGGAGGGCGTCTGGTTGACGCTCAAACCCCTTAACTGTAGGTTCCTTGACAACATGTTCTGGAAGCAGGTTCCAGCGCTCCATGACTCGACGCGATAACCGTGTCTCCGCCCTAACTCGATCGGACCGCAGTTTGTCTAGCTTAATACAATGCCCACGAAGACCAGATAATCTAGCAGGACTAAATAGCCAAGGACAAATCAGGGCCAACCTTCCCAGTCAAAACACGGTAGGTTAAGGTTAGGTCCCCTCTAATCCTTCGATAGTGCATTGACTGCATCCCCAAACTAAGTAGGCGTTCGGGGTACGTTTGCCTTCGTAAGCCCTTGAGCAACCTAGTGCCGACACGCAACACCCTTTCTAGTGCCATTTTGTCCCGGACAAGGCATGCTGGACAGACCTGGACGCAATATTCTAGGTGGGGTCGCGCAAACGCTGAGGAAAGCTGCACAAACACATCAGCGTTTAGGGTCCTAAAAGAACGACGGATAAACCACAACATCCGGTACACTTTACTAGCCGCCTTCTTCCAGTTGTCGTCAGAGTGTAGTGTGGAACAGTGGACGACACCTAGATCAACCTGGTGAGTCACGTGAGGAAGTTCACTTCCATCGAGCACATAGCTTGTGGAGGAAGCAGACGTTCCGATACGCAGCACTGAACACATTGCCCGGTTTATGGGCAGCAACCACAAGACAGACCATTCCCAGAGTCTATCCAGTGCCCGTTGAAGAGCCACAGGACCTCCAGGGATATCAATAATATTCCAGTGCTTTAGGTCATTAGCAAATAAGAGCGATGGCACCTCAAGCTCATCCGGCAAGTCATTCACTTAGACTGAGAACAGAAGCGGACCTAGGACAGAGCCTTGCAGAACGCCGCTAAGTACAGCTTGTCGAAACGAAAGACTGCTTCCCACACGAATACACTGTTCCCGTCCAGCCAGAAAAGTTGACAAACTCTGGAGAGCGCGACCAGCTATTCCATACGACCTCAACTTCAGTGAGAGTCGCGAATGAGGGACAGTGTCCAAGGCCTTGACGAAGTCAACGAACACAATATCCACCGCATGTCCATTGTCTACGGCTTCAGCCCAGCTCTCACGAGCTATCAGCAAGTTCGTATGACGCGAAAATCCTTTGCGAAAACCACGTTGCTGGACGCAAAACAGGTTAAACCTATGTAAATGGTTCTCTACTGTATCCCGTACTAATTTTTCAAGTAACTTCACGACCACGCTAATCAATCTGACAGGTTTGTGTGTAGCCGGTGGGTTTTTGTCACCGTACTTGAAAATCGGACAGACAACAGCCTCCTTCCATTCGGTAGGCAAGATACAGCTGTTAAGTGACTTCTGAAACACACAAGTCAAAGGTCCGCTGAGATCCACTGCCAATTCGTGCAACAATTTTGGATGAACGGAATCTGGCCTGGAAGCCTTAGTTGGATTCGCCTCTCTTGGCAACCGGAGAAATTGGGACTAAATTACAGGAATTTCATCCAGACAACAGTCCTCAGAGACGCTTGAAGCCAACTCTTCGCATGGCGCATTTGTTTCGCGAACAAAGCCGCTTGCGTACTGCTTACCAAGCACGCATGCTTTGTCGTAGTCTCTATAGGCATTGGTCCCATCTCCTCGAAGCAATGGTGGTATGGGCGATTTTGCATAACAGCGTTGTTTAACGTAAGCGAAGAATTTCTTGGGATTTTGAGAGGCAGTATTAGCTAAGCCCTTTTTATACTGAAGCCGGGCCAACCTAAGATGTAGCTTGCACTCATTTCGAACCAACCGATAGTTGTCAAATGTGCTGTTCGACGGAGCTGTTCGGTATGCCCGCCAGCATCTAGACCGTTTCTTAGCATGCCCTTCCCTACGGAATCTATCCACGGAGGTTGCGCCTTCGATTCCCTTCTTTCTACCAGTGGGATGTGAGGTGCAGAAATGTCTACGCGGTTAGCCTTAAGTTTTTCCCAGGCTATGTGAACAGTATCGGTCCCCGATATTACACAAGGCGATGACTTCGCTTTATCCCGCATCGCTTGGAAGTCCGCGGCCCAAATGTTCGGATACCAACTGGTGGTAGCTTGGCAAGACCTGATAAGAGCACACTGGAAAGACAAGCAAACGTGATCGCCAGCGCCAAGAGACGAGTCGTATTTGATGTCATTTACAAAGTCAAGTGACTTAGCAAAAACAATATCTAAAATAGACGGATGCTGATTGCCGATGTACCTAGTGGGGAGGTCCACGAACTGATGTAGTGGTACCTGCGGCGTCAAGTCCGGCAGTTCCTTACCGAACGATTCCAGAACCGAACCGCAAGATAGATCATCCCAACAAACATCTGGGAGGTCGAAGTCTCCCAGCACCAGACACCTGTTCGCAGAGTGAGTGTGTATAAGCTCAATGATTCCATTTGAGGTGCTCATAGGGCTGTTATACACTGAAAAAACCGTAACCTGAACCGAGGAAGCGCAAATCAAGACTGCGGGAGCCTCAACAGATTTGTCGAGAGACTGAAAAACGCTGGTCCTCAATACGTCGATGTGCTAACTCACATAAAGAGCTACACCATTCCCTTGACGGCCAATGGAGTTGTCAGCGCGGAACAGTGCGTAACCAGGCAGATATACTTCGCCATCTGTGGTTTCCTCAGACAGCCACGTTTCAGTGAAAGCTAGTATATCTGGACCAGATTTGTCCAAGAGCAGACCCACCTCGCACATCTTATTCCTCAGTCTACGCACGTTACTAAGTACCACTTGGAGGGCTTCGGCACGACCAGCCCTGGGTCAGGAGTGTTAAAGGGGTAGACTATTCGATGGTCAACCGCGACGATATATGGGACGCCGTAAAGTATTACATCGACTATACGTTTCCTCTTTATCATAAATAACGCACCGATGATGCTGCTTTGGACAACTTACTCAGCACTGGTCTAGGTTGGTAGCTGTGGCCGTATACTCTGACTAATAGGCTACGGTACTGAAGGCACGACCAGTGACATGCTATCAGTGGGCCAGTGATCTCAACAGAATCAACCTTGTCCATCAATTTGCCCTGCGATACTATAAGAACGGCCTACAACATGTCAAGAAATATGACGGAAGTCGATTCGTTACGGTCAAAGATAGAGTCAATTAGTAGGTGTAACTGGATGTCGTGACATGCATGAAGCTGAGTTCATGAACCACGTTGTAAGTCCATCATCAGACCTCGTAACCGTATGAAACCAATAAGCTTTGAGGCAAGTAGCCTCTCCATCATTCTGCGGATGATGGAAATGTGGCTGTTGCGCCGGTAATTCTTGATGTCTCGTCTTGGTCCTGCTTTTGTGACGCGGTACTAGAGTAGCAGTTTGCCACTGTTTTGGTACTTTACCAGACTCCGCACATACTTGACCTTATGATCACGCCGGCTGTCTGCTTTTTAGAACTGGCCCTGCGGCAGTTCAGTGGTAAAGAAGAGCACTGTACGGTCTTCTTATGGACTAAACTAGCTATCCAAGCCCGGAGCGCCCACTGGCAAAACTTCTGGCGGACCAACGCATACAAGTTAAGGGCGGCAGCGCGTGCGCTGAATTGCAACGTTCACAACAAGTGAAACACAAACCTACTTGGAAACATCTATTATCCAAGCTAAAGCGATTTATTGAGTATGTATTCCCATTCTAAATAACAGGCTCCCCTAAAGGTCATTTCTGGATTGACCTAGAACTTAGGGTCAACATCTGCTGTTGGCCTCGACACATCCCCTCCAAAGCAAACTCTTGGTTTTTCAACCTCATCTTCAGAACCATCGTCCATTGTCCGGCAGTTCAAAGAACGCAAGGAAAGGACGTGTGCAGTGATAGCGGGTAACAGCGTAAATCCGGTACACAGGGTCCCAGAGACTCGGCTAAATAATCGGAAGACCAAGGATTCTGCAAAATCTAGGTCTAATTCGTGCTCTTCTCAGCCACAATAACAACATGTTATCCATAAAGTGCATCAGTTGGAGAATATGATCAAGGCAAAGCCTTACCTGCAAAAACCGCATCAAAATGAAAAAAGCCGATTTCCGAGAAAGAACGATGTCTGATCATCGTAAACGCCCCTTAGCCTATGAAGGAATCCTCGGCTGAAAGGATATTGGGGGATTAAACCTTTCTGAAGCGGATGGTTTCGTTACTGTTTGATGCTGGGGAATAGGCATAAACTTCGTTTTTTCGCTTTTCGCCTCGGCAGGAAGCAGGATGACTCCTAGAAAAAGTTCGCCCCCTAAAGGTGATCTGTCAGGATGAAGAAGAATGCCGTCGTATCCTCCAGCGTACCTCACGTTTGAAAGGAGAAACGTTCTGTTTTAAGAGACCTCTCCTCAGAAAATCGAGTTAAAATGAAGCAGGCCGTTGATGAACTACGAATTCGACGAGCAGCTGGTGAAAGCTACCTTCACATTGTGGATTTTCGAGTAGTAAAACGAATCCCGAGGGCTCGGTGGAGACCAATTTTCGTTCGCCCGATGCACTGAGAATCAGGAGTGGATAGCGTGTGATATCGGCGAATGTGCGTAGTTTGAGAAACAAGTTGGATGAGATACTGCTCTTGACCTCCGAGCAAGAACCCGATCTGATGGCTTTTACGGAGACTTGGCTATCCTCGGATATTTGCGACTCGGAGATATTTATCCCAAGGTATCAACTATCCCGTGTGGATCGTCTAGGATGGAGATCCGGGGGCGGTGTTGCTCTTTACTGGAAGTCAGACCTTAAAGTTTACACAGCGGAAGCCATGTGAGACCTCGATGGAGGATGAGAAATTCTTTGAAGTAGGGTTCACAATGAGTTCCGACCGCTCATAGTGGTCGTTATATACAGATCCCCTTGGGGTCAGGATACCACCTGATAGATTCTATGAGGATACACGGGGAGCCAAAGATTGTTTGATTGTGGGTGACTTCAATGCTCCGGCCGTAGACTGGAATGCACTTCACTATAATTTAGCTCCAGGCTCCTTTGATACACGTTTATTAGAAATAGTCGTCAAATGTAATCTAACGCAACACGTTTTATCCCCTACCCGATTTTTTCCAGGCCATGTCCCACACATCCTTGACCTTGTGCTCACACCTAGCTCATCAGATGTTTTCGCTCTAGCCATTCTTCCGCCTCTTAGAAAAGTGATCACTGTGTCGTCTCATTTTTATGGACACGACAGTTAGCTATAAAGGTCCAAGGAGCGCACTGCCGAAACTTCTGGCGAGCTGACCCCCTCCGCTTAAAATTGGCTGCCAGCCTCATGGACTGGAACATCCCCCATCAGTTGGATCTCGATGCTGCTTGGGACCCTTTGTGTTCCAAGGTGATGTTTATCATTGATCAGGTTGTTCCAAGGGTCACAAAACAATTTTTTCCATGGGACCCCATGGATAAATCGGGAAATCAAATCGCTCATGATGAGAAGGCAGAAACTTTGGGGTCGGTTCAAGTTCACTCAGACGGCACAAGATTACGCGCATTACAGAGGTTAGAAATTTATGTACCCTGAGAAAGCGCAAGAAGAGAGAATTATATGAGCAGCATCTGGCCGAGTAATCCGTGGATAATCCTAAAAAGCTTTTCGCATACCTAAAAAGAAGCACCAAAGCTGGCAACGGTATGCCCGCCCTGTATTTAAGCAAAGAGGACACAAAGCTTCATGATGACATGGCGAAAGCTTGTCTACTAGCTTTGCATTATTCTTCTTTGTATACGACGGAGGCGCCATTAGCTATTGAGAAGAGTCCCTATCACCGCTCTCCATTAGAGCATGTTAAAATTACCTCTGACAGAGTACTGGAACTGCTTCTTGGCTTACACTCGAATTCTTCACCGGGTCCCGGTGGCTTATATACCTAGTTTCTCAAAGAGGTGGCGGAGTTCATTGCTGCACCAATTTGTCAGGTATTTCGTAGCTCACTTGAAGCAGGTCGTCTCCCAACTAAATGGAATGCAAATGTGGTGAAACCCATGTACAAAGGTGGGAATCGCCATGATCCAGTGAACTACCGACCGATTTGCCTGTCACAATCCTCTGTAAAACCATGGAAAGCATTTTGAAACAGGCCTTGCATCTTCACTTTGGGAAATTGGACGTCATCTCTCCTGCTCAGCACGGATTTCGGAGGGCACGCTCTTGCATTACCAATTTACTTGTTGCCCGAGAAAAATGGGCGCAGTCAGTGGACGTTGGTCTTCGACTTGATGTAGTTTTTATGGATTTTGGCAAGGCGTTTGATAGGGTTCCACACAAGCGACTTCTTATCAAAATTCGGCAGATTGGCGTCGCTGGTGAATTGCTCGCCTGGATCGCGGATTTCCTAGATAACCGTAGTATGAAGGTGAGGGTTAACGAAGTTGACCCTGGTCTTGTTCTTATGACCAGTGGGGTTCCACAAGGCTGGCTAGCCGAACAACCTCCTCGTGGTGTCAGCTGGGTGTTTCGGGTTTAACCCGTTCCAGCAAATAGTTCGGCGGCAGTGTTCCAGGATGTGGTGGGTTTAGCCTGGCAAGCGTTCTCCCTATAGAAAGCCACAAATGTCTGCTTATCAACACTGTGACGTGGCGGTCGTAATTCGCCACAAAATAAAGTTACTGCCCCGTGCATATCCGGATAATTTTATCCAACCCACGGACACCAATCCCCTACTCTCATATTGATGAAGATATCAAACATTGGAGATTGGAGCAGCACAACTGCAAGCACAAAATACACATCTATATACACATACACACACAATGACACACATACATGCCCCCTACAAAAACACAAACTGCTATGGCAAACATGTCGGATTTTTGCACATTCTTGATCATGCATCATTATGTCAAAATGATCATGCCTGAAAAGGCGTGCCTCACCTTGTTGAGAATAACGGATTTATTTATTTACTTGGTCCAGAACTATTCAAAATCTTTATCAACGCTCTCCTGGAGGTGGTCCAAATTGACTGCTTGATCTATGCGGGTGATCTTAAACTCTGGCCTGAAGTATCCAGGCTTGAAGATGCTGACAGGTTGCAGATGACGCACGATCTGCTGCACGATTGGTCTGTCAAGTGGCAAATGCCTATCAATCAAGATAAGTGCTGTGTTCTCCCGATCTGTGATCAGGAACCTTTCGGTGCTTACCCCATCGGGGGTTTCTGTTGAAGAATGTGGTTGATAAGAAGGATTTGGGTGTATTTACTTCTCCAGACCTAAGAACAACCCAGGACACGTTGCGGAAGGTAGCATTTGCCACTAGGATGCTCTGTGCCATACGAAGGTCGTTTTACAACTTGACTCCGCAGAACTTCAAGCTCCTGTTTTCCTCCTACGTTCGTCCAGTACTGGAATACGGTCTACCTTCCGTACACCCACTCACGAAATTTGAATGTGAGTTGATTGAGAAGGTTCAGAGGCGCGGATCCAGGTCTGTGTCCATGCTACGTGTTTTGCCTTATCCCCATCGTCTCCAATGTATGAACTTATTTACTCTGGACTACCGCCGTCGCCGTAGTGATCTGCTTTATACTAGACGCAATTTAAGGGGCGAGTTGGGGAAGGAGGTGCTGCAGTTCTTCCAGCTCAACACAGGTTGTTCAACACGGGGGCCACAGCTTGAAACTTTTCAAACCTCGGCGGAACCATATCCGGTCCGATATCGCGTTAGCCACACGGGTTGTGAATGAGTGGAACAATCTTCCTGAATGTGTGGTAAGTGTCCAGACAGAGGAATGTTCTAAAGAACGATTGGACATGCATATGCTGAGCATGCCTGGATTCCGCTGTTTTTGCTGCAGCTGCAACAATCCCTCAAGGAACACAGTTTAGCATCGACTGGTCGTCCAGCTAATGAACTGGAGGTGATGGAGCTGACACGGGTCTTCCCTTCTGCTCTGTACAACTATGAACTCTATGAACCCTATGAAACAACGACGAAGACTATGAGACAAATTCAACGTTACCTGCTTAGACTCAGACTACTCTTAATACTAGGGCGTCACGAAAATCGGCTTCCTGCAGAAACGTGATGTAGCAATGACCTAAGCATTGCTTGCCCGAGCGATCCCATTTTAGGCTAAGGCAAGTATTTACATACTTTAACACTTAACTAAATAAATTAATAAAGCGTTCATTTTTAACGTGACGTGACAGGTCTTTACAGACAGGACCCTTTTGACATAAAATAGCATGCTCGAGAACTTGAAAAAATCCGCCATGTATGGCGTTACAGGGTACTTTTGTGCAAACGGGTATATACTTATGTAGATGTGTGTGTAAGCTGGTCTGTAGTTTGTTCTTGCCGGTGTTGGTAACCTTTATTTGCTCGGTACTCTCTCTGTCGCATATGCTACTACGGTATCGTTCATATGTCGAATCGCGACATGTTGTTGGTCCAGCGCAGTGCTATGTATGTGGGACTCTTAATGATCGCGAATGCTGCAAAGTTACTTAGTGTTTTGTGTGACTTGACGGACGGATGAAACTAATCATTTTATGGCAGTAGCTTGAAACAAAACGAAGCCAGGGGTGAGCCAGCCGGAACGTAGGTGTTATTTGACATTGTCAGTATGTTATCACTTATTTCACGCTTTACACTATTCGATGCAGTGATGCACATAGCATAAAAGCTTTGGTTCTGTGAGTGCTACGCGGTAACTCGATTTTTTGGCGTGCCATACTGATGGAGATTTTAGTTGAAATAACGTGGAAAACTGTGTTTGAATAAACACATGAAACGAAATTTGACGATTGTCAAATTTCCTCTGATCCAAGGTATCTTGGATCGACTAAGGTGTTACTGGCCAAAGCATCTTCCTGACGCTTACTGGTAATTATGCAGATGTTCTCTTTTTAATCCCGTTTTACACCCTATTTTGCCTTTTCATTGTGGTCATTTTACGGTTGTATACGTGTTTTTAAATTCTACTCTGTCTTCCATTTTCACATGGTCGTCTCGCGAAATACCGAGGCGGATAAACTCACTGAGTCTTCGTTTGATGAGTCTAATGCAGCTTGCAGCAATTCTGCCTGTTCAAGGCCAGTCACGGATTCATCTGTTGGTATGCAGCGCGATGTTTGCTCTCGTTGGTATCACAAAAGTTGTACCGGCCCCCGAGCGAATCCGTACAAGGTGCTATCATCCAGTGAAAGCCTTCTGTTTAGATGTGTTGATTGTTGCGCTCAGAAAGCGCAGCTGCCGGCTTTTACCTATGCTGAATTCAAAGCACGACTCACAGTTGTCGAGAAGGCATTAGCCAAACTTGCCTCACTTGCCTCACGCAACTCTAAAGTGGATTTGCTTACGAAATCCCTGAATATTGCGAAGGTGGACGCTGTAACGGACTGTCCTTCTGCTGACAGTCCAACCGTTGACGAGGCGTTTATCCTACCGGAAGCTCCGGCTCACGTGGATATAACTGACACAGATGCCTCGGACGGCTTTGTTGACCCGCCCCAAATGGAAGGCGAGTCTTGCGCTCCTGGGCCATTGAAGAATAGGCGTATGAGGGCAAGGAAAGCGCGCAAACCGTCCGCCCTCAAACCGGAAGGTGACAAAATGCTCAAGAAACAAGCGCCTGATTTGCAAATCCCCCCCGGTGTTGCACTTTCCTCAGTGAAACAAGAGGTGTCGTCGTCTTCGGTCCCACCGATTCCTGTCAAACAACCAGGTGGCATGGATGGTAGAGCACGTGGTGTAAATACACTTTGTCGAGGCGATTCTTACAAAGATAGAAGTGTGATTTTCAGAAACGTCACTGAATCTTCTGCCGCTCTTCCCACCGAGCGCATGCTTGATGATCTTGGTTGGCTTAACGTTTGCGTCACCAGGCTTTTATCACCAGGTTTCCCTGGCGTTATTGTCAGGAAGCTAATCAGATTGGGAAACGTTCCGGTTAGTCAACCAAATCCTCGATCCCGTCTGCTTAGGGTGGTCATTTCCACCCCCAGAAGAGCGCAGGGCCTTACTGAGATTTGCCTTCAAACTCAAACGTACCAACGTTACTGCGCAACCAGACCTTCCGTTAGCGGATAGGTTAAAGTTAAAGAAAGCTATCAGAGACCTAAAAGCCCGGCTTGCAGCTGGCAAGCAAGGTCTCCGAATAGTGGGTTTTCAGGTGGTCAGCCGGCGGTCCTTTTCCGCCCTGCCAATCTACAAGCATTAGTGCTGTGGCGCACTCGCTGGGACCCGTCCTTCTCAGCCGCAAAATGTGAGGCGCCTTCCTATTTCGTTTCCTTATAGCCCCAGGGCCCCTTGTCCTCTGTGATACACCAATAACCAGCAAAAATAGGATAAGGCTTATGCATACCCTATTCTGGCTCGCTGAGTTTCGCTGAAAACACCACTAATGCATGGACCAAAGTCCGCCGTAGAATAGGTTTGCTCTTTAATCCTAACAACTTGCAGGGTTCGATAGTGGCTTGGTACAACGTACTAACTCGTTCGGTGTTCCACTATTGCGCACTACTTAACAGTGTTGCAAGCATAAGCGATTGTCAGAAAATAGAACGGTTACAACGGCCATTTACAATACGAGCCCTTGGTACGACATTGCGTCTCTCCCACGCACAACGCTGCAAGGCACTTCCACTTGATGCGCCATGGCTGAAAAGGATAAAACTAATTAACTGCACTCTATTCGACATCGTACACAAGGGAATCGATGCCCCTAGCCTCAATGTATAATTCAAACACGGTTCGTCATACAGTATCCGAAACCTCGAGAACATACCAAAAATGTAAGTTATCAGCACCCGCAGGCAAAAAGTATACTTGATAATCTTGAAACATCATGCAACCGGTTGCCTTCCAATCCTCGTGCATGTAAATTACCTAAAACCTTTCGAATGGATTCGCAGTTTTCTAGACATTGACACGACTATCAACCACTTGGGCTTAAGGTATACTGAACTCGATACTCGTCTAGTTTTGTGTGACCCATTATCCTCTGGAACTGGCACACGGAAGCCGTCTGCTCTTAGGCTAATTATCGGTTGGCCTGAAGTCTCTTTGCATATACAACACTCCTTATTGGATTTCTGGCCTTTTCGCGAAACCCACACTCTCTCATTTGCCTATCTTTGATAGTATATTCGAAAAGGTTGGTTTTCGGCCAGTTACATCGTACCTAATTACTGCGGGAAATTTTGGGCTATATAGAGCATTTCTTGATAGGTAAGCCTATTTAGAACTTATACTGCTTCGTTCCTATCGCAACGAAGCTGGACCTTACCGTGGTGCGATGGTTTGTGTTCCCCAGTGATCCATTGAGCTTTACTGGTTGGAGCATTTTTCCACCTTCAGAGTCACTCATAATAGATTGGTCGATGGTCAGAGGCCAGACAAACTCATCCTCCTGGTCCTCCAGGTTAGGGGTTGGAATGAGGATGGCTCCATATTCCTTGAGACGGACTCCTTGTAGCCCATTGCCGAGCCCGCTGCCTTGCAGACAGATTGTTGAACAGAAGGCTTTGGTTGAGAACCCTAGTCGTTCTGATGCCTGGGCCTGGACAACCTGACAGTATCCTGCCCACGCAATACAGTGTATCTCGCTTCAAACAACCTTCTGTTGCTCCGGCCATCGCAGAGGATAATCAACGGTGCCCTGTCTGCTGCATTGGACAGGGTGGGTAGGGGTTTGCATGCTACTGCTCAAGCCTTCCCGTCTTCTTATTCCTCCTCTTTTGCTTTCCACCCTTATGGTCCTGTTCCAGATTCACTTTTATCCCCCTGTTTTAAACCCCAATTCTCGGCCTTCCTCCACCTTGCTTCAATAATCGCGTGTCCCATGTCCAAGCAAGCGGTCAAGCCCAGTTCATCGGCTTCCATTTGGAGCCCTCGATCCTCCTTCAGATCGGCACGTCTCATTGTTCGCACATTACTTCAGATCGGTCAACAGGCAGCACTTGCCCGAACATTAGAGACCCTCTCGATCAATATCTGCTACTTATCGGATACCCGCCTGCAAGACTCGAGCACCGTACTCACTCTGCGATCCCCTTCAGGTGATACTAGCAGCAGTTTCTCATTGCGCCTGTCCGGTGACGATGCAGCTTCGAGCACCGGTCAAGTTCGTGTTGGCATTGCCCTGAGTCCCCGGGCTGAAGCTACTCCGGTTGATTGGCTTCTAATCAGTAGCCGGATGTGTGCGGTCCGATTGGCTGGCTCGTTCAAAACTTCCAAGTCGCGTGGGACTAACAGGTATCTATTTGTCATCGCTGTCTATGCACCGACAAACTGTAGCGATGACTCGGTAAAAGACGACTTCTGTCGTCGACTGAACGAACTCCTTAGCCACGGAAGAAGCTAGGGCACTGTAGTGCTGGCTGGGGAGCTGAACGCTCAAGTTGGAAAATTATCCACTGATGAGCTGCATCTGGGCGGCCAACACGGTATGGGCTCAGGTAATGATAACGGTGAGCGGTTACTTCATTTGTGGCAGGATGCTTGCTTATATCTTGCGAGCACTAATTTCATACACAGCATCCTCCGGAAAGTGACTTGGCGCCCACCAGCCTCGAACCAGCCTTGGACGCAAATCGATCATATTGCGCTAAGTTACCAGTGGAAAGGTTGCGTCCAGAACTGTCGCTCAATTTGTAGCACAAGTGTGGACACCGTCCATGCACTTGTATGTGCTGACTTGCGGATGCGTTTTGGCGGATGCCCACGAGGACGTTGTGAGCGCATTGACACCAGCCAACTGGCGAAGCCAGCTGTTCTGAATGCCTATCAAAGTGCGCTGACATGCGAGTTGGATAAACGCTCACTGGATGCAATTGAAGCTCACTGGTCTCATATGCAACAGGCCTTACTAGCAGCAGGCAAATTCTCATGTGGTATGTCTAATCGCCAACATGGACATTGGGTCTTTTCAAGTCTCTAGAACTTATAGATGCCCGCCGGCATATTCCGGCTGGAAGCGAACACAATGAAACTCGCAAAGAGCTCCGGGCAAAACTCCGTGCTAGCCTGAAGTGAGGCCGCGAATCCTGGTGGTCTCATCGTGCATCAGAGAGGAAAATGGCCGCTGCCCTTGTTAACCATCGTAAGTTATTCCGGCTGATACGGGAAACGAGCAGCAGGAGACCTGGTGTTAGTGAAACTATACGTGGCGAGAGTGGACAGCCTATCCACAACGTATCAAAACACTTAGGGCTTTGGGCTGAGCCCTTTAAAGGACAATTCAATCGATCAGAAGGGCTGGAATTTGCGCCGGCAACTGATCGCTTCGCTCCCTGGGCTGTCCCTTTGGATCCGCCCTATCACGCAGAATTCGAACGTGAGATCGTACAGATGAAGTTCAAGAAAGCCGCGGGACCTGCTTATCTTCCATCTTCAAAGTCGGGGGACCTGCTCTTATGGATGATTGGCACGAGTTACTAGAATATTGTGGGAGTAGGAAACTGTCCCAACCGATTGGAGCTGCTCCGCCATAGTCCCAAGTTTCAAGGAAGGCTCACGATCGGAACGCGGCAGCCATACAGGAATCAGTCTGATCTCCATCGCATCCAAATTGCTTGCCTCTGTCATCCTTCACAGACTGACTGGCACTCGTGAAAGCCAGATTCGTAAACTGCAAGCTGGATTTCGTCGAGGTCGTGGCTGCATTGACCACATCTTCACTATGCGTCCGTTGTCGGAACACCGTCACATATATCAGCGACCCACCGTTGTCGTGTACCTCGATATCACAGGTGAATTCGATTCGGTGGATAGACATGCACTTTGGGACTGTCTACTCAGGAAAGGTGTACCTGAGGCATATGTGAATATTATCCGATCATTATATGCACTTAGCTCGGGCAGGGTGAGGCCTTCCGGCAAGTTGTCATCGCCCTTTAATGTCCCCAGCGGCGTGAGACAAGGATGCCCGCTGTCACCTTTCCTTTTCAACTTCGTTATTGACGAATTCCTGGAAATCGCGTTCACAGGACACGATTTTGAAGGTGTGGGGCTGCTCGCAGGAGAACGACTTCTTCACTTTGAGTATGCTGATGACTTTGCCCTCATCTGTGACAGCTCACAAACGTGCCAAGCGGCACTGGACAGATTAGCACTAGCTGTCCGTCACTTCGGGCTTTGCTTCCCACCCTCGAAGTGCAAAGCGTTCCTCCAAGATTGGTCTGGACCGCCTCCTTCACTGACCCTTGGTGGGAATCAGCTAGAAGTGGTTCAAAAATTTAGCTACCTGGGAAGTTATATCAGCACCCGTGGGATTGAAGCTGAGATCACGAACCGTAGAGCAGAATCTCAGGGCGCTTTTGCTAACCTTCGCCACTTATGGCGCCGGCGCGACCTCACTCCCTGAATGGTAGAGTGTACAATGCAGCGGTACATTCGACTCTACTGTACGGTTGCGAAACCTGGCCCCTTAGATCAACGGACATGAAGAGGCTAGTTACGTTCGACCACCGGTGCTTTCGTACTTCAGCTCACGTCTGATGGGAACACCGCGTGAGCAACGAGTGTGTTCGACGCCTTGTTTACTGCACAGGAAATGGAAATGAACTGCTCAGCATCTTCATTTCACGCACCGGGCTCCGATGGCCCGGCCACATGTTACGCATGCCAGCCCACCGACTGCCGCGACGTGCGTTGTTTGCGCGCCGGGGTTGTGGATGGAGGAAGAGGAGGGGAGGCCAAGCGACGACTTGGTCGAGAGGAATGAAGGCCCTCACTTCTGAGCTGGCACTGGTTGGAGTATCTTGGCTCCCTGGTTGGGGTCCGAAAGGCGATGAACACGTTTGGCTGGACACACTTGTTGATATAACTAGGAGCGGACCTCAGTGACGTTCGTGCTGTGAGTTTTTTCCCCACCCTTCCACTCTTAGCCTCCTCTCCGACTACGATCTCATTGTTTAGCCTTATACAATTTTGCGTAGCAATTTTTTCTTTGATGTACAGTAGCCAACTGGTGGGTTACCGGAACGATGCCCATCCGTTACCGGTAGCTCAGCCGGCTTGCAATAGTTGCTTTTTTCCTTCTTTGTATGTGTATTGCGGCACAGTAGCTGAGGTGTTCCCCACCTCTAGCTAACGTGTATGATGATGACTGCTTCGTTCCATTTTACATTACCTTTTCTTTCTTTGGATATCTATTTGAAAGGAGAAAGCCATTTTTGACAAAATAAAATAATAACAGCGTTATTCGTAGACTGTGATACGATTGCAAATAACTAACGAACTACAGCACCCATCGAAATACTTTTACATTTGACGTATTCGGCGGTTACAGCGTGTTTTGGGTAGCTTATCTGCTTGGGATTGGCTAAGTTTTGTATTGACGGGAAGGGTTTCGAGGGGATTGTATGCGGTGACATCAAAGAACCTCGCCATTGCTACATTTTTATAGTTATTCCTGATGGTATTATAGAATAGATACTAAATTGTTGATGGAACTTGGAAAGCTCCTTGAGAACCGTTAGGATAAATGAATGTGAAAACTGCTGGTGTATGCTAAGGTGACGCACTATTTGAATGCACGAATTGATGAAGTGTGGGAAGGACTAAATTTTTAAGGACGGAAAAGGATTTCGCGGGCCTTGTACGCTTTGACAGCAAGAAGCTTGGAAGTGCTACACCATTTATTGTTTTTCCTGCTGGTATTGTATGATAGCTACCAAATTGGTTATAAATACCGAAGTACGCTCTGAAGAAGGTTATGAAAAATAAAATTGATAACTACCGGTGTATGCGAAGGCACGCACTATCTAAATACAGGAATTGATGAAGTGTACGTGAAGTGTGGGAACATCTGTAATGGAGCAAAAGAAATGCGTATGCGGTTCCTGTGCAGATACTAAAGTTGTAGGCGTTAAAAGCAAATAGTTAATGGAAATCACGCGCTTGGAAAGATGTGCTAATATCTTTCCCTGTGATTGTTGTAGATGTTGTATTTCTGTAAAATCATGTTCAAGGAAGGATCAATGGTTCTCCAAAGATGTTTATTCGTAATGCAGAAATGGTAAAAGCAGGAACTTTTATACCACGTGTAGATGGATGGCATGGTTTCATGTAAAATCCGTTTTATAAATTAATGTGACCATTCGCGTTTCTTTTTGATGCTATCCGTGAAGGTAGAGAAGAATGGTAAGGTGAGTGAGTGCTGAATGTTTCAGTTAAGGAATCGAGCAAAGGGACGGTTGTACCAACTTGTACAGGTTGATGTGTGGTCTTAGTTCAAATTTTATATCCATGTAATTGCAGACAATTATATGCATCAAAATATATACCTTTATATAAATAAATAAATATTTTATTCACGACTGTGCGAGGCACGCCCATGGAGACTTGATCAGATTTGTACAACTGTACAGACATTTGATGGCAACTGTAACAGCGACAGTAGAAAATTGTTTTATATGTCCATGCTTGGAACTGTACAATGGTTAAAATACGAAACAATAATTTGGCTGTCGTGAGACCAGGACCTCGGCTAATAATAGATGGAGAATCCTGAACGCTGCATTAGAAGATAAGAAAAGAGCACGCTCAAGAGAGATATGACAATACAGTGAGTTCGTGCACAAGTAAGGCAAAGGTCAACGGTGGTATCCTAGAAAGCAAAAAGCCGACAGTATATGCAAATGCAGAAGTTTCAGTGTAACAAACCTATCTAGAGTGGTGACGCTAGTTGACCCGCCAGTGTGAAGTTAACGCCTGTGACTTTAATCGGTGGCGAGTCATATGCGTCACGAAGCATGTACATACTAACTAGCTACATATACATGTATATAGCGATGAAGCAGTATATATACTTAAATAATTTATATAAATATTATTATTGAAGTATGTATAAACGTATATAAATAAGGATGCGCCAATGTATATATAAATATGCATCCGTAGGTGTAAATACGTTTGGCGGCATCCGGTTGCGGATTTGTCTGTCATTGTGGCAAGTCACAGGACGCCTGCGCCCACAGAGGTACCATGGATGGCTTGCGCTGCACCACCCACAGCTCCAATCACACACCACATATCCAGTGTAAATCCGAAGGAATAAGACAGGGCGGCATGCGGATGGGAACCACGTTTCAGCAACGGAGCCCGCCCGCACTTCTTCACAGGCAAACACAAGCAAGCTGTATATGGGGAAAACAAGCGCACACAAGGCGGTGGCTGGACTGTAGTCCACTCCACACTGAGTGCATGGAACCACTCTTTGATCCTAACACGGCCACAACGACCGTGCACCCCGTCCCCTCCAGCAACGACCAACTGTCTCCTGGAGTCAGTATGGACGAGGTAGTGTGTAATAGACAGGTAGGCACCTTTTTAACATGCACACCAAGCTCAGCCACACAGGGGATATCAAACAACAGCCAAACACTTGAGAGAGAAAGGGAGAGAGAAAAAGAGTAGAGGAAATCTCAATTAATGCATAAGGAAACGGTGACATAAACCTTAATTAAATAGCATATGTAGTAACTTGTTTACAAACAAATCCTAGCTAAGTGCACGAGGTCAGGAAGTATAGTTCACGGAATGTCACGAACACAAAATGTTATGGAAATCGACTACACTTGGCATAGGCGATGTGTGCAAATTAATGGAATAGAGTACAGGGAGATATTTATATGAGAAAGAAAAGCATTAAGGTAAAAACTGTAAATCCACCACCTGAACTAAAGAGACTTAGTATGCAAGCACGCGGTTAGTAAATGGAATTCAGCGTGCCTACAAACGCTGCGCCGGCTCGCCGTAATTCTCTGCAGGACCAGTCGTCGCTTCTGTAGTGGCGCCAAAGGGCCTAGCTCAGGGCCCATTAGCCCACCAGACAATTATATGAGAAAGGTAAATATATGTATGTAAATGTGTGCGTAATTGTATGTGTAATTGTTGTGTGTGTTGAGAAGGTGTCTACCTGTCTAGTACCCACTACCAAGTTCATGCTGGCTCCAGGAGACATTTAGTCGTTGCTGGAGGGGACGGGGCGCACGGTCCTTGTGGCCGTACAAGGCTCGAAGAGCAGTTCCATGCACTCAGTGTGGAGCGGACTACGGTCCTGCCACCGCCTCGTGTACGCTTGATTCCCCAAATACAGCGTGCTTGTGTGTACCTGTGACGGAATGTGCGCTGGTTCCGTTGATGAAACCTGGCACCCATCCACATGCCTCCCGGTCTTATTCCTTCGGATTTACACTGGACATTGGTTGTGTGGATGGAGCTATGAGTGGTGCAGCGCGAGTCATCCATGTTTCCTCTGTAGACAAATGCCGCTTGTGGCTGGCCACATTGACAGACAAATCCGAAACCGGATGCCGCTAAACCTAATAGTTTAAAGAATATATGTATAAAACGACTTATTTATACGCAACTGTAGCTATGTTCCGAATTATATTTATGTATACATTTATTTATGTTCATGTTTATACATATCTAGATAAAGGCGTGCATGTATATATATATATATATATATATACATTTGGAGGCGGGAGAGCCTATGGTGCGTTGAGGCTGGTGGTGGCTAGATCCTGACAGACGGTCTACCCACTGCTTCTACTGTTGCGCCATAGTCTCATGTCCTGGGCGCCTCCACGTGGCGACCGCTGGGTGGGAGTTAGGTTTCGCCCTTCTCCCTGCTAAGATCCAGGACACCAATCCGCATGAGTCAGCTAACTGACCATGTGCTAGACCCGCTGCCTTTCGGGTGTTCATTTAATCGAAGGCTTTGGCTGAGGACCCGAGTCGTTCTCCTGTCAGGATTGGGCGCCCTGGCAGTATCCTAGTCCATCCTCTCCGGAGGTTAGGAAGTGGTCGATGGCCCACTTCCCGTAAAACATAGCCATGGGAGACAACAGGTTACGGGTGATATTCTCAATGCTCGATTGGCGTAGAGCACGTGTGCCACGCATTGTCTCTGACGGTGGGAGGACACCTCCGGGTGTTCAATGGTTTGCTACTGCCCGCCTCAAGCCAGGCAGCCCCTGGTCAAATAGGTGCAAACCCGCCAAAAACCCACCTGCGTCTGGCCGTGGTCGCAGGTGCGTATCCTACTACGGTCGCAAAACATATGATAATTGTTCCAGAACCTCAAAGGCTGCGTGTGACGGCCGTCAAGCAGATCCCCATCTGTCTCTGCAATCACATTCCCGAGCTGGATCTGCTCTCTACTGCCTTGTGGGTCAGGCTATTGAGCCAAAGGCTCCGGGTGGAGTCCCTCAAGCAAACCTCCGAAGCACAACGACCACCTCGCGTGCGATTGCCCACCAATGCAATCGTATGCCTGCGCGCAAAGCACTCAGCATCGGGTGCTGGAACGTGCGCACACTACTGGACCGGAACTCGAGCGAGCGCCCGGAGCGACGCACTGCACTGGTCGCAATGGAGCTGGCGCGCTACCACATCGATATTGCGGCGCTCAGTGAAACTCGGCTCGCTGAGCAAGGTAAGTTACATGAAGCAGGTGCTGGCTACACATTCTACTGGGTGGGGAACGCCGCCTCAGCACCACGTGAACATGGGGTCGGATTTGCAATATCCGACCGCCTGAATGGCCAGCTGGTGGGTGAACCAACTGGCATCAGCGCGCGGCTGATGACTGTTCGCCTGCGACTCGGAAGAGGTAAGTTTGCTATATTTATAAGCACGTACGGTCCGACCATGTGTTATCCTGATGACACGCGTGATCAGTTCTACACTGAGCTATCCTCCGTGATACGGTCTGTGCCGAGGAGCGACCGACTATTTCTGCTGGGTGATTTCAACGCGCGCGTTAGGCGTGATGCATCAGCGTGGACAGATGTTATCGGTGCGCATGGCATTGGTTCAGCGAATGCGAACGATGACAGGCTGCTCTCACTGTGTGCCACTCACGGCCTGACGATTACGAACACTCGGTTTGCACTGAGTGCGAGTGATATAGCAACTTGGACGCACCCACGGAGTGATCACGCTCACCTGCTCGACTATGTCATCGTACGTCAGCGTGATATGCGTGAAGTGCGCACGACACGTGTACTGCGTGGAGCTGAGTGTGGCACTGATCACAAATTGGTTCGGACCAAACTGTACATATATTTTCGTAAATCTATGTATTGCACTCCTGCCGTGAATCGGCGTAAATTTAACATTCTCTCCCTCGGTACTGTGGCGAAACGTACTGAGCTGGAGAAGGCGATGGCTGCACGCCTGTGTGGTGATGTGGACTGTATAGCCACAGTGGGCGACCTGTGGCACCACATTCGCGACCAGGTGACAGCTGCTGCGGAGGAGACCATCGGGCGCGCAAACTGTAAGCGGCCTGATTGGTTTGATGACACCAATGTGACGATTGACGCATTGGTGTCAGAGAAGAATGCAGCATTTGCTGCACATGTTGCAGACCCCAGTGACTTGGGGAAGAGTAGTCAGTTTCGCAAACTTCGACGGCGACTGACCCGAGAGCTCCGTCGCATTAAAAATGCATGGTGGACGGAGAAGGCGAAGCATATGGAATGCTACGCCGAACGCCGTCAACACAAGGAATTCTTTGACTCCTTGAAGGCGGTGTATGGACCGAGATTGGAGCCGCTGAGGACACTGATCGATGGTAGTTCAGGCGCTACCTGCACCCAGACTGCAGACATAATGCAGATCTGGCGGAAACACTTTGACTGTCTCTTGAACAACCGTTCAGAGATCGACTGGCCTACATTGAATGGCCTGAAGCAGCACGATGTGAAGGCGGATCTGGCGGATACGCCGAGACTGGATGAGACGCAGAGAGCACTTGCTCAGCTGCGAAACGGCAAGTGTGCTGGATCCGACGGGATCCCAACTGAAGTATTGAAATACGGCGGACCCGCGTTGTTGGCTGCGCTGCACCACTTGGTGCAACGCGTGTGGATTGAGGAGGAGGTGCCTTCTGAGCTGAAGGATGCCCTTGTGCTACCACTGTACAAGGGCAAAGGTAGCAAGCATTGTTGCACGAATTATCGTGGCATCAACTTGCTGAGTTGTGTGGGCAAGGTGATTGCCCGAATCCTGCTCAATCGCCTCGTGAGTCAGATTGTGGAACCAAACGTGGCGGAAGAGCAATGTGGATTCCGTTCGGGTCGCAGCACTATAGATATGGTGTTTGCGGCTCGTCAGTTGCAAGAGAAGTGCAGAGAACGACACCAGCCATTGTACTCGCTTTTTGTTGATTTCACCAAGGCATTTGATACGGTGAACCGCGAGGCACTGTAGCTGGTGTTGGGTAAGTTTGGTTGCCCGCGTAAGTTTGTAAGTTTAATTGAATGTCTGCACAGTGGTATGCGAGCGAGGGTGCAGCTGAGTGGAGAGACCTCTGATGACTTTACAGTTGTCTCTGGTGTGAAGCAAGGCTGTGTCTTAGCTCCTGCCCTGTTTAATATCTATCTTCATGCAATGATGTCTTGTGCTTTTGATGTGGCTTGTGCTTACGGTGTTCGTGTGGAGCACCGTATTGATGGTGGGTTGCTGAACATCCGTCGTTTCGGTGCGAGAACTCTAGTCTGTGAGACAACTATCCGTATGTCGCTGTTTGCTGACGACTGTGCGTTGTTTTCACACAGCGCGGATGAGTTGCAGCACATGACTAGTGCTCTGGCTTCGACAGCGGCCAAATTCGGGCTCACCATCAACACAAGCAAAACTGTCTGTCTGTTTCAACCTTCACCGGAGGTGCAATCTTCAATATTGCCGCAAATCAGCATTGGTGCTGAAGTATTGGAAACCACCTCCCGCTTCTGCTACCTTGGGAGTGTGATGTCGACTGGGCAGCAGCTACACCTTGAGTTGCCTAATCGCGTTTCGAAGGCAGCAGCGGCATTCGGGAAGCTAGAGTACCGAGTGTGGAACAACCATCAGCTTAGCATTGGCACGAAGCTGATGGTGTACGAATCCATGGTACTGTCCGTTCTTCTATACGGCAGTGAAACGTGGACGATGTACCGTCGGGATGTGCGATATCTCGAGCGGTTCCATCAGCAGTATCTGCGACGAATTTTGCGGATCGGCTGGGGCGCCAGAGTTGCAGACACGGAAGTGTTGCGCCGAAATGGGATGTATGCAGTGGACGGCATACTTTTACTGCGACATCTGAGATGGCTCGGTCATGTGAGCCGTATGGATTCGACGCGAATACCGAAACAACTTTTATACGGTCAGCTGAGTATTGGGAAGCGGCATGCTGGGAAACCCAAGTTACGTTACCAGGACATGATTAAAGTGAGCCTCACACGTTCTAATCTTGATTGCAGATCATGGGAATCGAAGGCGGTTGATCGTGGTGCATGGCGCGATCTAATCACGAAGGCAGTTGCTGAGGTGCGGGAGAAAGCCCTCATGCATGCAGAGAAGAAGCGGCAAGTGCGGAAGCGGCAAACACCGATGAATTGTACTCCATCGACATCGAGCGCATTGTGTTGTAGAACATGCGGTCGCGAGTGCCTTAGTCAGGCAGGCCTAGTGAGCCATGAGAGAGGTCACTCGGGACCACTGCCGAAGCGCCGGCGGGTCCCGCAGTGAACGTAGGCCGCACCGGCGCAGCGTTTGTAGGCACGCTGAATTCGATTTACTAACCGCGTGCTTGCATGCTAAGTCTCTTTATTTCAGGTGGTGGGTTTTCGGTTCTCTCCTAATGCCTTTCTTTCTCATATAAATGTCTAGTGGGCCATGCGCTGTGCCATTTGGGGCTACTACAGAAGCGACGACGGGTCCTGCAGAGAATTACGACGAGCCGGCGCAGCGTTTGTAGGCACGCTGAATTCGATTTACTAACCGCGTGCTTGCATGCTAAGTCTCTTTATTTCAGGTGGTGGGTTTACAGTTTTTACCTTAATGCTTTCCTTTCTCATATAAATATCTTCCTGTACTCTATTCCATTAACTTGCACACATCGCTTCAGCCAATTGTATTCGATTTCCGTAACATTTTTGTGTTCGTGGCATTCCGTGAACTATATTTCCTGACCTCGTGCACTTAGCTAGGATTTGTTTGTAAACAACTTATTACGTATGATAGTTACTTAAGGTTTATGTCACCGTTTCCTTATGCATTAATCGAGTTTTTCTCTTTTCTTTCCTCTCTCTCTCTCAAGTGTTTGGCTGTTGTTTGATATCCTTGGTGTGGCTGCGCTTGATGTGCATGTTGACAAGGTGCCTACCTGTCTATTACCCACTACATCGTTCATACTGGCTCCAGGAGACAGTTGGTCGTTGCTGGAGGGGACGGGGTGCACGGTGCTTGTGGCCGTGTTAGGCTCGAAGAGTGGTTCCATGCACTCAGTGTGGAGCGGACTACGGTCCAGCCACCGCCTTGTGTACGCTTGATTCCCCAAATACAGCGTGCTTGTGTTTGCCTGTGAAGGAGTGTGGGCCGGCTCCGTTGCTGAAACGTGGTTCCCATCCGCATGCCTCCCGGTCTTATTCCTTCGGGTTTACACTGGATATGGGGTATGTGGTTGGAGCTGTGGGTGTTGCAGCGCAAGCCAACAATGGTACCTCTGTAGGCGCAAACGTCCTGTGGCTTGCCACAGTGACAGGCAAATCCGAAACCGGATGCCGCCAACCATATAGGATTCTATACAATGATTTTGTAACTTGGAGCCCAAGCTTATTCGGATGTTGCGTTCCGGAAATTTTTTTCACCGCAGTTGGTCGAAAGCAGCTCACACGAGGTGTCTACTTTTAAGCTGCATACATTTTACTCCAATGGACATTTGTTGTTTTGCCATTCTAGAATATGCTAGTAAGTATCGCGCGAGTTGCATACGTTAATGGTGGGGATGTTGGTTGACCGTTGTTCCGTAAAAAGAATTTTCTGAATAAATTGAGGACCTTTTCTATTTATCGCAGTTTGCTTGCTGACCAACATACTGTGGGGGCTGGGCTCAAGACAACTTGGCCGTGCTAGGCTATAAGTGTGTTTTCTTGTACCGAATGTGGAGCTGTTAGCCCAAGCTGCCGCTTAGAGTAATTTCGCGGGGTATCGCAAGTGTGCTGGAAATCATGGCATTGCTACTGAGTGCACACAATAGCAGTAGCTGAGGTGTTCCCAACCTCTAGCTAACGTGTATGATAATGATGTTGACTGAGTGCATACGTGTATTGTGCAAGGAAATGCCAAACGCATACGTGGAATAGGAAGGGAAACCTTGTGGAAACCTAATAGGTGAGACTGCATAGTAATAGCACGCCGTTAAATGAATGCCAACAAATGCAACCTCGGGGGAAGGCCAAACGTCGGTGAGCACGGATATCTGGCTAACACTGATGGGCGATAACAGTTATTTGCTGCTATTGTATAAGGGCATCGGAGACTCTGAACGCTCGTAGCGCACCCGTGTTTTAAGGCGTGTAAGTGTTGTAGCAAAGGATCCAGAAATACGAACCTAATGAAATTAGTAGGCATCGGTTTATGGGAGGAAGAAAATGGCACGTAAACTGTAAACTTGATCGGCGCTCAGGCGCAATCAAAGTGCTCAAGCGTATGTTGCGGAAGGATGTAATGCGTCATGTCAACAAAGCGGGTCACCGAGTAATGGGATATAGGTGAATTGGTCCGTTGCGGGTGTTTTTGAATAAAGAAACGGAAGGCCTGTAACATGTTACCAAAGCAATGGAGTATGAGCAGGTATGATGGAAAAACGTTTGACTGTCAGTCAGCAACTGTGGTGCTCCATGTCGTCCAAACGTACTTGTGGAAGGCCGTAAAATATAGGAGGTGACGCGGTAGCTGCGCTTAGGAGAACAAAGACGAAGACTAAACACAGATGAAGCATGGGAACGATGGAGAAACTGATCGCTGTCCACACTAATCCTAATGTCCGCGTCATGGCTGGCAGGGTGTCTAGAGCCACACTCTATCCACTAAAAAGTCGTGGGTCCTTAAGCTAGTCGTTTCTGCTTTCCCTTGTGGTAGGCCCTGAGGAGGACTATGGTTGCGTTCCCAGGTATGTAGTCAATGAAGCGGATAGAGCCTTTGGGTATAGTGATACTGTATTGCTTGTTTGTATGTTACCAAGTATGTGCATGCTTGCTTGAAGCTACTTTCAGGCTCATTACTGGAGGAGTATCGGGCAGGATGGACAGAAATCACTTGAGACGGGGAATGAGCCAAAAGAAAGGCCTGACTGGCATGTCCCTGTGCATGCAGCGAACACGCGGGTATAGGACGTAAAATTGCAAATAATACAAGGGATATCCATGTAGTTATCTGAAGGGCGTCGACAGAACAAAGAAAGTATGGACACTATTGGACATAGCTAACATGTCAATCTGCAACAACTAGGAACGGCGAACAATAGGTAAATGGTGGACGGATTATGCAGCCTAGGAAATGAAATCGCACACCATGGCGCCGAACAAGTACTCCAAGCAAGCGTAGACGCAAGCAATTAGGAAGTCGGAAACATGGCTGATGTTGCGTACATGCAAACGTGAGTCCTGTGGGATGTAAATGAGGCAAAAGTGTTGACGATAGGTTGCGAGATATGCGATTAACTCTATTACTAAAGGGCAGTAAAGGTACCATGAAATACAAGTTAAGAAAACACGAAGGAACTGTCAACCATGGCTGACTTTGCTGACATACCAATGGAAGACCACTGCGTGTGGTTAAAAAAGAGGCAAGCAGATGGACGTCAGGTGTAGTTTATGAAATGAAGTGTAAGAGTAAAGTGCTGACCACATACCGAAAGCGACTGGCGGCTAAAACTCGAAAGGGTTAGGAACCATGGCGTACCATCTTTACGTGCCATCAGGCGACCGTTAGTGGAGGTGAGCAAGCGCAAACTGATTGTCAGTAGAATACAGACTATGAAATGAAAGATACGACGAGAGCCATGTGTATGTAAGTAAAGGTGTCGGCGAAAAGACGAAGGACTTATGCTACATGGCGGACGTTGCTTACATACCAACTGGGGACAACTGGGTGCGGTTAAGAAGGGGAGACGGGTAGACGGCATGCGCAGTATATGAACTGAATTGTGAGAGTGAAGCGATGAGCCTGTAGGAAAGTGAATGGGGGCAAAAAGATACAACTTGCAGGTGCACCCAGGGCGGCGCTTTGGGCACAGCGGACTGCAAGCACGGAGGGCGGGCTGGCCTTGCTCACAAGTGTGGTAAAGTTATCATGGCGGGGCCGACAAACGGCGCAAGAGGTAAATAGGCGGACCGAGGGTTAAGGGCACGGAAGCCGTGGTAAGACAACAGCCACGCACACCAACATGAACTAACTGGCCTATGAAACGCCAGCCAGGTTTCAAGCTGGATGTGCGTTGCTCACATACCATCAGGAGACGTTAGGTAAAAAAGTGGCAAACGGCGGGTGCAGTCTAGGAAGAGAAACGTATGACAAAAATTGTGCACCGTTACCTAAAGCGGCGGTTGAAATTCCAACAATGTTTCAGGCTAAACTGACGTCTATAAACACTGTAGAAGCGGTAGGGTGAAGCGGACAGATGACACACACGACAAACAGGTGGGGACGGAGAGATTGCAAAATAAACAGTGCTTAACGAAATAGGGCAATATAGGCATAGCGGCATGAGAAAGCAGTGGTTAATGCCCTTCCGACCATTCACAAATATTCCCGCCCTCGCGGGTGAGCGTGGAACTCGCCAACAACCTACAAAGCGGGTAAACTGAGAAACGGTTTGAGCCCGGTAAGAAGGGGTGTATCCGTTCTACCAGGCAAAGTTGCTATGTGTATAATGGCTCCTGATGTGACGCGCCGAACTTACCGAAGTAAAAATGTAATAGGATCCGAGACGCTATATATGCCAGGCGTCACTAGGAAAGCATGGACAGAGCGCCGCACCTATGCTGGCTGACTCAAACCCGCAGCACTAACGGCTATCCACTTACCGGATTTGAATGGGGCGACATAATCAGTCGGTGAGGTAAGTGGATAGAAAATGGGATCTAGAAGCCAATGAGAAGGGCGGAGCAGGTGAACCGGGTGACAGAAGCCACGGAAATGAAAGGCGTTAACTTACGGGCGAAAGGTACAAAACCTTTCGTGCCTCCTGGTGGCTAGAGGCGGTATGGAATAGGGAAACCATGAACAGGGAGGGAAAGTGCGTATCGACCCACAAGTCAAAGGTAAGATGGGCACTTACATGAGGTAAACCTGGCAAGTAAAGCAATGGCATATGATTGGTGAATTCGAGCTGGCACTACAAAGAAGGAAGCAGGGCGGCCGAGGTCCAGTGGTTGTGTAGCTGACACAGGAATGCATGCTGTACACGAACCAGGATTGATGCAGTCGAAATGCTCAATGGATCATCGTAGGTGAATGCCATTTGGCCTTGAACTTGGACGGAGCACAGCGGCACACGCGCACTGATTGCCTAAAAGCTACAGCACTGTATGTCTTTCAGTTACCGTATTTGACTCGGGCGACCAAACGTAACGTTCATCGTACTCGGAGACTGCGTGGTACGGAGACACCTTCAAGGAGCTGAATGTCTACTACTGGCGTAGAGGCTACTTGTGTCGGGACTGCGCGATTCTCAGGTGAACCAGATGACCTGGATACTAAAGTTTGCGTTCACAAGACGACTTGCCAGATGTGTAAGTTATTCCAGATGACGGCTGCGTTACTTGGTATACACCGACCGCATGACACTTATCTTGATAACACGCGAATGTGCCAAGTGCCAACGGAGAATTTAGCATTGACATCCAGCCACATTGGTAGCTGCCAAGAGGCAGACGATTCCCATTGTCTATGTGCAGCTCACTGTAGGGTCAGTGAAACACTAGGTTGGATTACTGTAGCCAGGGATCTTTCTGTCGTCCGTGAAACTTATGGATGGCACTGACAGGTCAGTTCCGTCGATCAACTATGTCGCAAACATGGACGCCAATTTGAGCTCGGCTTGAGGAGAAGGGTAGCAAACACCTAACATACGACGTTGCACACCCACCGTCAAAGACAAGGCTTGGTGCTGGTGCTTTACGCCAGACGAGTTGTGAGCATATACCCCATTGACCTTTTGTTTTAAGGGAAGCTGGCTATCTACCTTGCCTGCAACTCTGAAGAGTACGGGATTGCGATTGCGTTAGTTTATCACCTAACCCCTCTGGTGTGAATTCCTTTAAAGTCACTTAAAAATGCCAACCAGCCTGTCTACCGTTTCGGTTCACAGGCGAAAGCAAGCGTACTTAACTGCTGCACACCGCTGCGAGCCACCGCAAGCTATCGATGAAAGCTGCACGTGTATGCAGAGAACCATGCATTATTCCGGACAGAAATTCGGTGGTCTTACTCTGCGAAACGAAGCCCCCGAATCACGCTCTGTTCAACCGATTACTGCCCATGTACCATTTACCAGCAGTCCTTCTACAGTGCTCTTTTTATATCTATTTCTAGCCTTGCGGTACCTAGCATAGGTGCTAATTGACGGAGCCGCTCGGTAGGTCCTTTAGCACCTAGAACGCTTCCGGAGATGGTTATTGCCGGTGGGATCTATCCACCGTGACCTTGCCCGTGTCTTTTTCTCCTCGTAGGCGGTAGGTTGGGTGCAGACACTTCCGTAAGACAACACAAATTAATCCCAGACTGCCTGAACCGTAGCGGCCTCCAAGATTTCACAACGCAACCCAGCAGCCCTGATATGCCTTGCATGATAGTTAACACGCCATATGTTTGGACATGGCGAAGCGGGCCCTGGCGACGTGTGGTCAGAGCACAGTTGATAAACAGACATGAGCACTGACACCTAAGGGAGAGCTCTAAGTGAGGTCACCTGAGAAATCTAATGATTCGGCCAAGATAAGGTCCAAATTAGACGGTGTTGGACCTCCATATACCTAGTGTGGTGGTCCATGAACTAATGTAACAGTACTTGTGGCTTAAGCTCAAGAAAGTCTGTGCCGAAAGCACCTTCAGCCGAGTGGCAAGAACGACTTGCCCAACAAACTTTCGATAGCTTAATTTCCCCGGGAGCAACTACTTGTTTCCGGATTGGGAGTGAATACAGTCAAACACCTATTTGGACGCACTCTCAGGGCTTCTATACCCAATTACACCTGCAATTTATGCGGAGGAAGTGCTAATAACTACCGATAAAGCATCAAACGTTTCATCTGACGGCTGAAAAAGGTAGATATGCAGAACGTCAATTCCACAGCTAACCTAAGGCGCAAAGCCCCCTGCTTGTCGAAAAGCAAAGCGATCACGTCTAAATAGTGCGTAACCAGACAGATATACTTCCCCATTCGTGATGTGCTGCGGCGGCCACGGTTCAGTGAATGGACGTATATTGGAATGAAACCCATCTACCCGTTCAAGCGGGATTAGAACGATAGGATTACCCCATGAGTGTACTTTCTCCAGCGGGCCGTTGAACCAGTTGGCAGACTTCGAAATATTGATGGACCTAAAACAACGACCGCATCACACCATCTCCAACCAATTAGCGCCCATGTATCCTACCCTAGAAGCCCATGCTGAGCCGTTTAATTGGAGTAAGGAAGAAATAAAGTTCATTCAGAAAGAAAACAAAGAGAAACTGAAAAGAGCTGAGCCACTGGAATACCAAGATAATTGCGTCATTAAAAAGGGTACTAAAAAGTGAAGCGGAGGCAGTTAGGAAAAAGGAAAGGTATGATGTTGCCACTCAAGAACACCGAGCTGGCGCGCAAAACCTTTAGCCGTAGGTTCCTTAACCACCTGCTCTGGAAGCGAATTCCAGCCATCTACTACTTGGCTGGACAGACTAGTTTCCGTCCTACTCCTAGCAGACCGTTGGTCATGCAGTTTCAGTGGATGACCTCGGAGAGTAGGTAACGTAGCGGGACTAAATAGCCCTGACAAGTCCTGGCCGGGCTTACCCGCCAACATAACATAAGTGCGAATCAGGTCCCATCTTAGCCTTTGGTAGTGCATGGAGTACATACCCAAACTAAGCAAGTGTTCAGGATACCTCGGTTCTTGTAGACCCTGCACTAACCGAATGCCCATTGTAACAACCTCTCCACGCCTATTTTGTCTCGGATAAGACCTGATGGACAAAGCTGGATAAGATATTCCAAGTGGGGTCGGACGACTGCCCAGAATTGCTTCACAAGCCGATTGGCCGTTAGGCTTACGAACGAGCGGCGGATAAACCACATCATACGAAACCCCCGACAAGCATCTTTCTTCCAATCGTCGCTGGAATGAAGTGATGATTAGTGCACGACCCATAAATCAACCTACTGTGACAACAGGAAGTTCATCACCGCGGACAATATATCGAGTGGAATAATTAGCAGCTCCCATTCGGAGAGCAGAGCACTTGGCCCTATTCATGAGCATCAAACATATTGGAACATTGTATTTAATGAAAATACAAGCAAGAGATTTACATGACCCAAAAGGTAAAGAGTTCGGGTCGGGACTGATGAAACTCCTAGCTACCTTATAGAGGGCTGAATTTGCGGATTGGCTGTAGCTTTAACAAGTTTATGCGGCATGTAAACAGAATGCACGCCGGCTCAAAGCGTGACATCCTGCCACTCCCTCCGAAACGGCTATGAAAAGGAATTAGGAAGAAAAACGAAAGAAAGTTTATCCATTAGTAGCTATATTAGGAAATATCACGTTGTAGCTTGGCCTGCTGACAATCCAGGCTGGTCTTAATATCCACCACTGTGGGTGCCAAGACTAGACCGGCAGCCACAGCATTCCACGGTCGGCAGATCCGCAAAGCGAAGTAGTGTCGTCTTCAGTTCAGATGACCGTGCTGATGAGCAAGCTTCAGTGGGATATCTACAAGGTTCTACAGCATAACGTCGTCAGCAAACACTGGTCATGAAACTCAGCAGATTATTTAGATAGGTCACAAAGAACAATGGTTCCGTGCGCTATAACAATAATGTTGGGTAATAGAGTTAACTCTGCGGAGCCAATACCGTTCAAGACTCGGCAGCTTGGGAGCAGTCAGAGATAAACAGACTAGTCCAGTGAGACAGGATCACGGCAGGGCCGTAAGGCTGGCCGTCCGATTAATAAGGGGAATGAAAAGAGAAAGCGCGATAAGAAAAGGTTAGGGACGGTATGAGAATGGTTTACTGATAAGTAGTGAGGGAGCCAACGAGGCTTTCCAGGTGATGTAAGCAAGACGTCGAGTCAGCGGAAACAAGGTTTTTAACGTGGAATAACTCTAAGTAAAAGTGGAAACAAGTGGCTGATCTAGCGAGACTAGATTAGTCGGCGCGTAGGAATAGCACGTAAAATTAAAGCCAGGAAAAGAGGCTGTAACAGAAGGTGAACGAGTCTAGCAGCCTCACATAGTAAGGGATCAAGAGCGTTGAGTCTATATAGCGTATACCACTTAAGTCAGAGTAGCATATCAGCAATCAGAGAGAAGGAAACTGATCGGTGGACTAGATCACCACACCGCCAGTTGAAGAACAATTGAGAACAGAGCGCGATAAAACATAAGTTAGTGACAGGATGAGAAGGGTTTATTCACGATGGGTAAGAGAAGTCCAATAGGCTCTCTAAATAATGTAAAGGGATAGTAGAGTCAGACGAGCCAAGAGAGGTGACGTCTTATAAGTCTGAATAAATCCGGAGAGCAGGAGGCCGATCGGGTAGGACTTGATTAGTCTGCGCGTGTGGATAATGACATGTAGTAAAGGTAAGAAAGGAGCCAGCAGTAAATGGTGAGTAAGTCAAGCAGGCTCAAAATTTAAGGGAAACATCATGTTAAGACTACGGGGCGCATGCCGCGTAGGTCGTAATAGCATAATAGCAGACTGAGGGAAACAGACTAGGCAAGTGAGCCAATATCACGGCAATGCAGTAAAGCCGGACGTCCGATAAGAAAGGGATTGAAAACAGAAAGCGAGAGAAGAAAAGGTCAGGGCCGGTATGAAATGTTTACTGATAAGTAGTGAGGGATCCCACGGGGCTTTCCAGGTGATGTGAGCAAGACGTCGAGTCAGCCGAACCAAGGTTGGTAACGTGGAATAACTCTAAGTAAAACTGGAAACAAGTGTCTGATCTATCGAAACTAGATTAGTCGGCGCGTAGGAATGGCGCGTAAATTTAAAGACAGGTAGAGGTCCGCAACAATAGAGGTTGAGCGCGTCAAGCAGAATCTCCGGGTAGGGGGACAAGAGCGTTGAGTCTGCATAGCGCATACCACTTAAGTCAGAGTAGCATTAGAGCATAAAAGAGAAAGAGGCAAATCAGTGGGACTAGATCACCTCAGAGCAGTAAGATCGTGCAATCCAATTAAAAAATGAAAGCAGAGCGCGCTAATAAGGGTTTGGGTCAGAATGGGAAAGATTTATTGACGATGGGTGGGAGAAAATCACGAGGCTCTCTAGGTAATGTAAAGGGATAGTGGAGTCAGACGAACAAAGAGAGGCGACGTCTCAGAAGTCTGAATGAATCCGGAGAGCAGGAGGCCGATAGAGTAAGACTTGATTGGTCGCCGCGTTTGGATAAGTACATGTGGTAAAGGTAAGAAAGGGGCCAGCATTAGATGGTGGGCAAGTCAAGCAGACGCTAAATTTAAGGGATACATCATGTTAAGACTACGGGGCGCATACCGCGTAGTCTTAGTAGCATCGTAGCAGACTGGGGGAAACAGACCAGGCAGGTGATCCAGGATCAGGGCAATGCGGTAAAGCCAGACTTACGATTAAAAAAGGATTGAAAACAGAAAGCGAGCGAAGAAAAGGTTAGGGTCGAGGTGAGAAGGGTTTATTGGTAAAGAGTGGAGAAGCCCACGAGGCTCTCCAAGTGGTGTAAACAGCACCAACAGGTCAGCCAAACCAATAGAAGTGATGTCTCAGAAGTCCAATTGAATTCAGTGAATACGAGGCCGACTAAGCGGTATTGGATTAATCGGCGCTTTGGTACTAGGACGTAAAATACAGATAAGAAAGAGGCTATAACAATAATGAGGGTACCAGTCTATAAGTCCCTCAGAGTAGGGGTAGTAGAGTTAACTCAGCGGAGCCAATACCGTTCAAGAATCGGCAGCTTGGGAGCAGTCAGAGGTAAACAGACTAGTCCAGTGAGACAGGAGCACGGCATGGCAGTAAATCTGGTCGTCCGATTAATAAGGGGAATGAAAACAGAAATCGAGATGAGAAAAGGTTAGGGTCGATATGAAAAAATGTTTATTGACAAGTAGTGAGGGATCCCACGAGGCTTTCCAGGTGATGTGAGCAAGACGTCGAGTCAACCGTACCAAGGTTTGTAACGTGGAATAACTCTAAGTAAAACTGGAAACAAGTGTCTGATCTAGCGAGACAAGATTATTCGGCGGGTAGGAATAGCACGTAAAATTAAAGGCAGGAAAAGGGCCGCAACAATAGAGGTTGAGCGAGTCAAGCAGAATCTCCGGGTAGGGGGACAAGAGCGCTAAGTCTGCCTAGCGCATACCACTTAAGTCTGAGTAGCATTGGAGCATAAAAGAGAAAGAGACAAGTCAGTGGGACTAAATCACCACAGAGCAGTAAGATCGTGCACTCCAATTGAAGAAATTAAAGCACAGCGCGATACTAAGATTTGGGGTCAGGATGGGACATGTTTTTTGACAAAGGATGGGAAAAACCCACGATGCTCTCCAGGTAATGTAATCAGGTAGTTGAGTCAACCGAACTAAGAGAGATTACGTCTCAGAAGTCTGGATAAATCCGGAGAGCAGGAGGCCGTTCGGGTAGGACTTCAGTAAGTTGGAGGAACAGAGATTTTGGAACGCAAAGCTAGAGTAATAATAGCTCGGAAGTCGGGAAGCAGTCAGAAACGGGGTCTGGTCAGCCGAGGGTAGATTAGAGCCAGGTCCGAAGGAATATCCGTCCAATTGAAAACGTAATGCAAAGAGTGCGAACAGGGAAGCGCTCTATTGAGAGGAAGTGGAAAAGCCAACGACGTTTTCAGGGAGATGTGAGCAGAGCGATGTGTCTGCCCATCCCTGATCGTTAGGGTCACAGTAGTAGGAAGCAAAGAGACCACTGACACGAGATAAGAATATCAGCTCAAAGAGTGAAATATGTAGTAATATGCAGTAATGCGTGTCATAAGATAAGAAGCTTTTGGGATGGCAGCGTCCATATGAAAAGCCAGATGGCATGTCAAGGAAAGTCTCGGGACGAGGGGAACAAAGTGTTTGTAATTTAGAGCCTAGAGTAATAACGTCTCGGGTAAAGGTGAGGACGGTTTTATTGTCAAAGGGTGCAAAATTTAACGAGGTCTCCGAAGGCATTTGAACAGTCAATAGGTCAACCGAACCAGAAGTGGCAACGTCTCAGAAGTCTGAATGAATCCAAAGAACAAGAGGCCGATCTAACAAGCCTGGATTAGTCGGCGTGTTCGGATTAGGACGTATAATAAAGATGAGAAGAGAGCCATATTAATAAAGAGTGAATGAGTCTAGGAGGCTCACGGAGTTAGTAAGTTAATAAAGATTGAGCATAATTTGCAGGCACCTGAGGTGAGGGGAACATAGCTTTGAGTCAACAGAGACTAGCCTGTTTGTATCTTCGTAGTTTTGAAGGCAGCCAGAAGAAAAATAGACTTCTCAGATGAGACTCGGTCAGGGCACGGTACTGAGAGTTAGCAGTCCGATGGAAGGAATGAATACAACAAAGTAGGGAAAGAAGAGGGTCAGAGTGAAGAAAGCTTTACTGATTAGGAGTAGCGCAGCCGACGAGACTCTCTAAGGTACTGTGGACAAGGTAGTTGGTCTTCTTAATATTGGACAGTATCGTCACACGAGTCAGAAAGCAGGAGCCGAAATGCACGAGGCTGTATTAGTCGGCGCATTGAGGTTTACTAGTACAGTTACGTTGGGAAGACAAATGGATTTTCAGCATAAATGGACATGTTAGATATGGGGGAGTTTACATTAGTTATTTAGGTATAAGTACTCGGGGTGAGGGAAATAGTGTTTTGGTTGCGCCTAACCTATACCGTTTACAGCTCAGTGCTCTGTAGGCAGTCAGAAAGTAGGAGACTGGTCAGAGAAAACCAAGTCAGCACACTGCGCTGGGTTACTGATAAGGTGTGGAAAGGCAACTAGTGAGGGGAACAGAGTGTTCGGTCTTCCGAACAATGACCGGTAGCATCAAAATATTCAGACCATCAAATCATGAGACAAATGTATGAGTTGTATTAAGGACGCCTGCCTTCAATGCCAACGAACACGGATGCGCAACGTTGAAGACTGGTTCGCAACACCATTTGAGCAAATACTGGAGGACTAGTAAGGGACACTAATGAAGCCAGTGATGTGGAACGTACTTTGCTTATTTTATCCACCAGTCCATGTGGCTTTCGTCGCGTATGGTGGAAATGCGTTCCGTTATTAAATAAATAAGTAACTAGTTTATTCTGATCATTGCGATGCACAGCATCATGTATGCACGGCACTTGCACATATTAGGATATTTTGACAAGTAACATAGGAATGTATGCGCCTGTCGACATGTAAAAGTATGTTTATGTCTGCAGTTGGAAGTAGCCATGTTGTGTGACTAGGTAAATGTAACTCCATGTTTTTTTATTCGTTGGGTTCGCCATCAAAGGGGGCAGTCAATGCAACGCTTCGAATCGAATGACGTTCGTGAAGTGCGAAGGATCCTCCTAAAAAGGAACTAGGCGGTGAATTTATTCAGCGGCGAGTCACATCCGCCACGTCCCAGTGTTGTTAAATGGATATCCATGGCTTTTATAGGGAGAAAGTTTGCCAGGCGAAATCGCACCACATCCCTGAACATTGCCGCTGAACCACTTGCTGCAACGGGAGTTACCCGAAACACCCAGCTGGCACCAGTGGGAGGTTATTTGGCTAGCCAGCCACCGCTTGAGGAGCGTTGTTGCCGTACCACAACTTGACCCGACGGCTATATCCTATTTAATTAGCAGCGCCTTCCATTGTGTCTTCTCACGTTTATTACGTACGATTCTGTCACCTGGGCTGTCTGCGGACGCTTGGCAGTCCGACTGTGCTGGCACGGCTGAAGCGATAGTCACTTTAGAATGCAAGGGGATACACACAGTTCACAGGGAAACAGTGACCTATCACTTTACTGTTATATGAAAGTACACTAGAGATCCATAATCTTTTAACCTTAATAGGGGTGCTTATCTGTTGCATATATCCACGGTACTCTCTCATTTTTCTGTAAAGCCAACTCGGGTTGATACTAATAATTATCATTGGTTATCATTGGTTATGAACATTTTGTTGCATTAAAACAAAGTTTTAGGAAAATCAGACTATAAAGACACGTTCTTCACAACCTCCTACCCAATTCCAAGCAACCAATGGGACGACCCCGCCAATTTGAATTTACAGGACACACAAGGTCATAACTGAGCAGATTTGCATTGCCGGTCGAATCTTTTTCGGGTTAGGAAAATTGCATAGTGTTCTATAATTTTTG
The DNA here is from genome assembly GCA_944474145.2 of Dicrocoelium dendriticum. Lineage (NCBI taxonomy): Eukaryota > Metazoa > Platyhelminthes > Trematoda > Plagiorchiida > Dicrocoeliidae > Dicrocoelium > Dicrocoelium dendriticum. The sequence goes on along the minus strand of OX104068.1, from coordinate 55,318,757 downwards.
TTCGTACTAAACTGCGTACCTATTATATAACGCTGTTGTATAGTTAAAGAACTTAGATATGACGTGTTTCTAATCTAGCTTGTCGCGCGTGGAAGGCGTTAACACGCTACCTCCATGTTTGGTATCGCAAATGCTCATCATCTGCCATTAAGGTGTTAATTTATAAATTATCTCTGATGCACGCCCTAGTATCTGACAATTTTCGGATTTGTGATAGCCGCTCTAGGTGAACTGGACCTCAATGGAAGTCAGAAATTGTGAAACCCAACAACGAAGATCAACGCTGTGAGTAACACAACAATGGTTACTTTAAACTCATTTTGGGTATTGTTCTCATGCTTCAGATGGCTTAAACGACTAACAACATGACCACGCTCACAGCAGCCACCTTATTGGATGCAGTTAACGTGCATCCAAAAACTTATTTGGATTCTTATAAAAATGGTTTTTCTTGATGTTGCGCATCGCCGGGTAAGCTTTCAGGCCTCCTCACAATAAGCTACACGTCCGTAGCAATTGGACTTGCCTGCCTAATTCACTTTAATCGCAATGTCATTTGCATGCTTTTTCAGCAGCTTTAGTACACAGTGTGACGGGGTGCGGATCACACACCTGCGAACTGCGTGATATAATTTGCGACCATGGCCTTAGTGGCCGAAATGTAAGAAGCAGCACGTGGATCCCAGATGATGACTCACATGCGGCGTTAACTTCACTAAACATACGTGAGTACCGCGATGGCGTACGGCTACATACGTGGCCTAAACCTATTTACCCGTTGCACGACGTTGCAGTCATCCATGGAAATACTGGCTACACAGCTGTCTTATTTTGAAGCAGCCGATTTCCAGAAGGCGTTATTCTTGTGAACCTAAGTGGCACAATGTTCAGGGCGTCAGCCGTGAACAACTAGGCTTTGTGTTCCACCTCTACTCATGCTATCTACATCTGCTGAGTTTATGCCAAAACAATACCTTGGTCGTGTCCGTGTTGGGAGGAGCAACAACTAAACATTTCCAATGCGTCACTCTGTTTACGTCCGCACACGGAAAAACTGCAGGAAAAGATTCCGCTGACAATGTTTTTATTAATAGTTCCTAGTAAAGGCTGCTGTAGTCCGTGCTCAGTGCAGCGGAGCTCCCCGATTATTACAACACACTCTTACAAGATACAAATAAGTAAGTTGGTGAGATAAATTAATCTGATTACAATAACTTACAAAAGCTGTTTGAAAATGTGCTTGGAGGATCCTTACAATTTCGCACAAAACGCATGTTGAAGCATGTATTGACGCAATACTCAGCAATTCAAACCACCGTTGTGCGAAGTTTTTGTGCGCTTAAACGCCAGCGCCTTCACAGCATAATGAAGAGTAAGTCAACCCCACTACCAATCTTGTTTGCTGTGCACAGTGTATCTAATGCAGAAGTACGCCTTAAATAGCGTTACACAAACAACGGTGTTCCAGGCCGTGCACATCTGGCTAGGAAACTGCACTTCACTTTATGCATGCACGCTCAGAAATGCTAAAGAGCACCTTTAGTCCATGCTATACCTTAGCTTCCCCGTAGAGTTAACAACAAATAACCTAATCCGCAGTAATCAAGGAGCGGTGAACAGGCTACAATCTGGATAGGCTTTAAAAAATATATTAGCGTAATTTTGTTCAACGTAGTGCAATTGTTAATAATTCAGACGTAAGCTTTTAGCTCCTTAGTCTACATACCGTTTAGATTCGTTAGGTAATTCGTCAGTGTCTGTATTCCTTAAGCGGACTTCAGCATATGCCATGTGCTGGCCGCAGTATCCTGCCTTAGCTCACTATAGAACTACGTATAGTGTGATTCACAAGCCATATTGATGCAATACAGCTAGGAGCATTACGTAAGGAGCTACCAAACCGCCTAAGCCCAAGCGTCAGCTGCTAAATGCAAATGCGTCCATAGTGCCGCTCAGCACTCTTATGTTAGCCTAGGTCGTTCAAATGCGTGCCGTAAATGCAGTACATTTGTCACCGTGTACTGGAGAGAAATCAATGCGGCCATTTGATCAGACGACTATAGGCCTCCGCAACATATTTGCAGCAGTATGCCATAAGCGTATATGGCAAAGTTTTTCATACCAACGGTGCCGAAGTCTGCTTTATGAGCTGTCAAGAAATACCAGTTTTGTAAAGGTAGTTGCGAAGTTCCATAGGTTAACAACAATGAAAGCTGCAATCGATGGCCTTCAGGCCTTCAAAACGTAAAAGCCACAAAGTTAAGCAAAGTTAAAGTTAACTGTAAATCCCACACCCGTGGCGCGAGCTGCCATGTATTGCGAGGTGGATGTGTCTAACAGTAACGTTCCGTCTGGTGGGGCCTGACAACTGTGTGATGAGGTAGTACATATATCCAAGGCAAATGACATTTAATACAGTTCGCTTTAGGACTCCAGAGTAGATGGGTCATCCTTAATGAGAAGTACAGCAGTCTGGGTATTTGCACATTCTGTTGCCTAGACAACTTTGATATCTTCAGCAAACAGAAATGTGGCACCATATATTATTGTCTGGAATACTTCGTTAACATGTTAGTAAAAGTATTATACTATCAGGCCTTATTTGCATCACTCCACTTGTAACTGGTTTCGGTTTAAAGAAATGAGCACAGATGCACTCAACCTGCAGCCTGCTACTTAGATATAAAGAGAGTCAAGCACACGTCAGCCATACAATTTTGTTGGCCAAAGCAGTTTTGAGCAACCACCGATGAAGCCGTCCCTCAAAGGCATTTTGCAATTCATGGACAAAAATTACGACATAGTTTCTGTTTTCTACGACAACCGTTTTTATGGTTCAATTAGCGCCTCGGGTGCGTTGTGCAGTATTGACCTTATCTACAACCGTGCTGCTAATTACTGATAAGGTGGGTCTTGGTTAAGAAGCCAGGTTGTTTACTTTTCATCAGCCATTCCATGGGCTTGTGAATGATGCGCTATGGGTTTAAAGCTTGTGGGCGGCTCCGGTATAGTTTCGCGAGATAATCGGGTGCTACTCATATGTTAATCGCGAGAGGTGGCACGTACGTGACATGCTGAGTACAGAACTAGGAACGACCGTTAGACTGCTTGGATTCAATGTGTCTTGACATTAGCTACAAAGTACGGAGGTCAGAGAACCAGAAGTAGACAGTAGTATTGCAGCGTGATGAACCAGAAATGCTAGGGTACTGCACGTTCTATTAGTTAGACATACAGCTGATCGAAAGTTATAAAGCAGAATAAAAGCCCATATATCAAACCTCTGAATGCAAAGCTGATTCACTTTCACTGCTGGGGTCTGCAATAGAAGGCTGGATGAAGTGTACATTCGGTTGAGATGTCAGAGAAGGAGACAAATGGAGAACGAAAGGATAAGTAAAAGTTGTGGTGAACGTAAGCGGACAAATGACGCGCTTGGTGTTGGCTATCTCCGGGCTTCTTCCTTATTTATTATTTGTGTGTGGACTGGAGTGAATTTTCTGGGGCCGTCGAGGATGGCTGCTCGGACTGGAAAAATGGCAACTCCAGGATAATGCAGACAGGAACGTTTATTCCTTCCAACTTGACGGCGCGCTCAGTTATCAACCTCTTCACCGCACCCTGCGTCCATGGCCTAAGGAACCTCGTCCCGCGAAGTTTCCCGGATGTCGTACATGAGGGCTGGACTAGTTGTTGCCGCAACGTCAGTGAGGAGTCGCCGTCACATGGAGTCAATAGTGTGGGACCGGATTGGTCAGGCAGATGGCCCAGGGATTCCCCGTTGCCTTAGGTGACTTAAGGTCTTGAATGTAGAATACCGGTTGGATGCGACGTATTCGAACTAGGCGACGTAATGTCTTATGAAAGAAGAGGCGGGGATACATAAATAAAAAAACAAAAGAAATATTTTATTCTCGACGACGCGAGCACGCCCATGGAGGCATGATCCGTTATGTGTAGACGTACAGATATTTTATGGCAACTGTAACAGCGAAAGTAGAAAATTTTTCATATGTTCATGCTTGTAACTATACAATGCTGGAAATGCGGAACTATAATTTGGATGTCGTGGGATCGAGACCCGTTTGTCAGGACATGATCGGTATGCCATGTATTGCAGTCACACCTCGACTAATAATAGACTGAGAATCCTGAATGATCCATTAGAAGATGATTGAAGAGCACGCTGGAGAGAGATATGACAATATATTGAGGTTGCGCGTAGGTAACGCAAAGCTCAACGGTGAAATCATAGAAAGTAAAGCGACGACATTATATGCTTGAACTCGTAGAAAAAAGAGACAACACACTATGCAGATGTGGAAGTTCCAGTGTAAGGAACCTATCAAGAATGGTGATGCTAGTTGACCGGCCAGGGAGAAGGTATGGGCTGTGACTATTCGGTGGCGAGTCACATTCGCCATGTTGCATTGTTGTTAAACAGACATTTGTAGCTTTCTATAGGCGTTACAGGCGTAAACCCACCATGTCCAAAAACCCTGCCGCCGATCCACAGAATGGCTTTGTAACTGACTATGCTTCTCGTTGTACGTTTGTTTGCTCGGTTATTCGCATTCAAGTTGCGTCCCTTTTCTCCTTGAATGATGCGTTAGACGAGTGCTCATTGCGTTCCTGGGTTCTGCCTTGTTTTGAACAAATAGCTGTGCTCGATTAGTAGGTCAGAAACTAAATATCCTTATTGAATATGATGTGTTGCTCATCTGCAGAACCACGTGAAGCCTCCGAGGGATATCCAGTGAAACGTTGCAGTGTTATTGAAGTCTCGAAGTATAGGATAGGGTTTCGCAAAGCAAACCGCAGTTCCCACCGGGGTATGTTGTAAAATTGCTTGGAACTATAGGAAACCACAGACAATTGAGCGGTCACAGCTAATTAAAAAGCTTAGGATGACCAATTGAGCTGACTTTGTATCGGCAGGAGAAGGCACCTTCCGAAGTCAAATGGAGTGATCCAGGCAAGTGGTATTTGGAAGTAATAATGTTAGACAAACTGGACTCAATGGTTCAAGAGTCAGAAAAATTGTAGCTGTGCAAGATAACGAACGATTTTTCCGGTTAGTTTTGGAACGACGGTTAATAACCCTCAGTATTTGTCCAAATAAAGGAACTGTGTGCCTCGTACTTTTGACGCAACAATGGGCAATTCCTGGGGTGCGTGTCACCGTACTTGTGACGATTTCGGGAAGAAAAAGCAACGAACAGAGACAGCCACACAGACAGACAAAAGGAATGCATTAAGAACGCCGTCGATCATTGGCCACGATGACTGAACTATTGTACCCCCAATCATTAATTTTTTATTTGAATATCGCACTAACACATGTATCCTAAGTGGCAAAATCCGACGAGAAGCGAGCAGATGGTTCAGTAGAGAATGAAAGATTGTTCCAAATAAGAAGTAAACATGAAGCAAAGAGTGTTCATGTTGTCCTAAGCGCATATGCTTAAGCTGTAGAAACCAGAGAGAGGAGGACGAGGTGTGCAGATTATGGGAAAGAATATCACTCAGAAGAAGCGCCAGGGAAGCGTTGCCACATTCTTTAGTTGGTAGGAACCTAAGAAGTCAGGGAGGACAAACGCATGTAAGTTAGCATCGAATGCATAAGGAATGCCACAGAAAGAACAGGGAGGAAAGAAGAAGGTCGGTAAAACAGGTGCTATTGAGGAGAAGTGGAAAAGCAAACGACTTTCTACAGGCAATGGTTCATTCTTGTTAATGGAAAAGGATGAATAATGCCCAGCGATTTAATTGAGGTAAGGGTGGCAAATCGTTGCGCTTGGATAGGTAGAGAGCATGGCGAGCAAAGCACCAAGGATTTGGGGCACAAACTTTGGGACTACGGAGCCCAAACCGTTTATGTCGCGGATGTCTGGAAACAACCAGCAGGAACACTGGGCAGACGAGGATAGATTTGAGCCAAGCCTGAAAACTTCTCCGTTCAATTAATGAAGGAATGCAAACAGTAAGCGCAAAAGTAAAAGAATGTGGCTGGGAAGGAGGAAACTATTAGGGAGAAGTGGAACAGCCTACAAAGTTCTCGCGGTGTTGCGAACAGACCTTTGGACCTGTCGGTGGTTCAACAGTATGGGAGCAGTAGTCAGAAAGCAGGGGACCACGAAGATGAGAGGAGGATATCGGCTGATGGAGAGAAAATCGTGGAATAAATGTCGGAATGCTAACAGAGCGTCAACAGAATAGCAGTTTTAAGGATGAAAGGGATAAACGAATGATGCGTTATAAGCAGCACTGCTCTAGAGGTGAGGGAGTCAGTGCGTTGCATATGCAGAGACTAGACCAGTTAGATCTCAGAACTCCAAGAGAGATCGGTAGGCAGGAGACCGTTCACACAGAACCATATACGTCAGACAGAGTGCGAGAGAAAGGCTCTATTGATGAGAAGGATAAAAGGCCAACAGTATTCTCCAGGTGAGGTGAACAGACCGTTGGGGCTGCCGATTCCGGAGCATTGAGGCCACAAAAGTCGGTAGGTAGGAAAGCATTGAGACGGGGCTAGAATGTTAGCTCATAAGGTGAAAGCCGTATTAGTATAGTCTGAATACTGACAGAGAGCATCGGCAGCAGTAGGCACATTAAGGAAGAGAGTGGACATGATAATAAGGTTTAGTCATGAGCAGACATGTTCTAGAGGTGAGGGTAACAGGGCTTTGCATCGGCAGTGACTAGATCAGTTAGATAGCAGAAGCCCAAGCGGTCACAAAACAAGACTTTTAGATAAAACCAGGCATGCCAGCGAGATGGAGCTGGGCCGCCAAACAAAGGTGGGAAAAACGTAATGAGTGTCATCGAAAAGAAGCAGTTTGGAACGAAAGTGACTATAGGAAAAGGCAGTCAGCTTCGGGGTGATGTGAACAAACCGTTCGGTCTGCCATTCCTGATCAGCTGGGTAACAGTCTACAAAAGGAAGACCACTGAGAGGAGAATAGAATGTCAGCTCATAGTAAGAATGTCGTATAATTTAGGTCTAAAAATAATAACAGAGAGCATCAGCATAAAGAGACATGTTAAGGATGCAAGTGGAATATAATAATAGGGATGGATCATTACCACCAGTGCTTTTGAGGCAAGGGTTAAATGATGTTAAGTCAGCAGAGCCTACATCATTTAGATATCAGAAGTCCGAGGTGGGTCAGAAAACAGGAGACCGTTCAGATGAGACCGGATAAATCGGCAAGATAAAGCTAGGCCGCCAAAATAAAGTGGGAGTAACGGTTTCCCACTTCCAGTCTTATCGCGAAGCTGTCATCGTTATTTCTATATTGGCTACCATAGGCACCACAATATCATTGAATATTCGCTTTACATCTCGCTTCCATTCACCGCATATTCATACTACTTCTCTTACCTAAGTTGCTCTGGCTTTCCTCTCCTATTATGGATCACATATCTGTGATGCTCCACCGACCTACCTTTCACACTATAGCTCCGCGTTTTGGTGTGTAAGATCTCAAGTATTTGGATATGGTGCCTACTTACAAACTTATCTTGTCCTACGTATTCACGTATCCATTTGACCTTGGTTTTCCTCTCCTCTTATGGACCACCTGCCTCTGAAGCTCCACCGACACATCTTTCACGGCGTAACGCCGCAATTTTGTGCGTAGGGCCTCATGCAGCGGGCCACGTTTCCCACTAAATCCTTACCGAGAAGCTGTCGTTGTTATTTCTATATTTGTTGCCCTATGAACCACAATACCATCGAATATTCTCTCTACCACTCGCTTCTATTCATCGCATATTCCTACTACTTCTCTTACCTGTTTGGCTCTGGCTTTCCTCCTACATCATGGACCACATACCTATGATGCTCCACCGACTTACCTTTCACACTGTAGCTCAGCACTTTGGTGCGTAACACAAGTATATAGCCATGCTGCCTGACCATCCCTTGTCTCTTCGTACTACTTCAGTTATCTATTTGACCTTAGCTTTCTTCTTCACTTATGGACCACCTACCTCTGAGGTTGCACTTACCCCTCTTCCACAATGTAGCTCCGCACTTTTGTGCGTAGGACCTGAAGTGACAAGCTACGTTTCCCACTTTTATCCCTATTATTATGCTGACATCGTATTTTCTTATAATTGTTACCCTATGAACCAAAACACAATTGAATATTCACTTTTAATCCCGTTTCCTACCGCTTCTATTACATGTTCGGCTTTGGCTATTTCTTCTACCTGGACTCTACCTACCTACGGTCCTCCAACAACTTCTATTTTACACTGTAGCTCCGCCCTTTGGTGCGTAAGACCTCAGGTATCTGGATATGATGCACACCTATAACCTTATCTCGTCGTACTTATTCACTTATCTTTTTGACCTTGGAGTTCCTGTCCATCTATGGAGCACCTACCTAGATGCTCCACCGACTTACCTTCCACACTCTATCGCCGCAATTTTGTGCGTATGATCTCATGCAGCAGGCTATGTTTCCCAATTGTATCTTTATCTCAAAGCTGACACACTTATTTCTTACAATTGTTACACCACGAACCGAAACACCACCGAATATTCACCTTTAATCCCGCTTCCAGTTATCACATATTTCTGCTGCTTCTTTTACCCGTTTGGCTTTGGCTTTCTCTCCTCCTACGCACCGCCTATCTACGGTCCTCCAACGCCTTATCTTCCACACCATAACTCCGCCCTTTTGTGGGTAAGACTTCAAATAGCTGGCTATGTCCCCCACCCATAACCTTATCTCGTCCCACTTCTTCTCTCCTCTGTTTTGCTCTGGCTCCTTCTGTCTTACGAATAACCAAGCTCCGAGACACCAACGACTAACCTTCCACACTCTAGCGCTGCACCTTTGCGCGCAGGACCTCAAGTACCAAGCTACGTTGCGCAATTATATCGTCATTGCCAAGCTGACAGTGTACTCTGTTATAAATTTATGTTACTACCACAACACCATTGATAATGCCTTTTTCATCGCGCTTCCATTTACTGTATATTCCTACTATTGTGCTTACATGTTTGGCGCTAGCTTTCCTCTCCTCCTAGGCGCCACTTACATACGGTGCTGCAGCTACTTACCTGTCGTAATGTGGCTGCGCACGCTTTTGCGTGGCAACGCATCCATATCTTTTCAAATTTACAGGAATATAGCATCGCTGGATCCTCTTTTCCATCTCACCTTCAACTGCAGACTTAGTTTATATAAATCGACGCTCCTCTTTTCAACTGACAGCTCGGCAGTGCATGTCCAGTACTCTCTTAAATATGGTCTGATTCTTCTACGTACTACATCCCGAAACTTCCCTTTTGGTCATCTCTGTCCATCTGACTTACCTGTGACACCGTAGAGCTCTACCTTCGGGAGGCTCACTTAGTCTATTGAGGCACCGCTGTTCCATTTTATTTCACAGTTAGCTCAACTGCTTTGCTGGCACCTCCACGGTTCCATTGCTGCAGCTTTTGGTCTAATTACTCACCGCTCCAATGAGATAGGCTTTTTGTCACAACTGTGTACTGCACCTTCTTTCCTTTGATGCACTACTCCACATCTCATGACACCTAGTTTCTGAACACGGATTTTCTATTTTCATCTCCAATATTAGTAGGCACATACAAACAGATGACGCCATAGTTTATAGATACAGAGATAATACGAGGTAAAGCGTTTGGCAAGGGTCCAGGTTATCAGCTCTCCTAACTCCTTTTGTATGTTCAGTGTTTTCCCTTGCTGTGACCCGTTCTTCCTTGTTCCCTCTGGAGACCTGCTTAGAATTTGCTGAATAAACTTATGTGAAAAGCAGTATCTATAAATGTGACCTACAGACATTTACGGACAGCTCATGCCACCACCTCCGGCGTTCTGTCTCCTTAATCCTCATCATCTAGCGGTTTGAACGGCTGCTTTCAAATCATTTTCAACTTCGGAACATCACCACAAGAAAGCTACGTCTACCGCCAGGTGCTCAACTTACATGCGATGTCAAGGTGTTGTGTTCCTTCCACCTCACCAGTTGATTATTTATGGTCCCAGATCCTTCATGTGCTTGGCGTCCGTATCCGATGGACACTTTACCCACCTCGTCACTGTGGTCGGCCATCAAGTCTAAGCGTCTAGAAGCTTATTTATAATGGAAGCTTTTTGATCCGCATATTCCGCTGAGTTGAACAGTTGGGTTCAAATCATTTTTACATTCGGAACATCCACTACACTGCTTCATCCCCCCGCAAATGATCAACTTGCTTACGATGCCATGGCGTTATGTTACCTCCACCACGCTAGTGGATGCTTTCTCCTGAAAGCGATTTTATCAGTAACCTCCAAGGGTCAGAACAATTTGGATCAAATCCTAATGAATTTCAGCACATCCGCAAAAACAATTGTATCTCCCTGCAAGTGTTCAACTCTCTTGCGATTCCATGACGTTATGCTCCGTCCACCTTGCCAGTGGATTACTTCTTCATGGTATCAAATTCCTCGTCTAATTGGTGCCATTATACATTGGATAATTTACTCACCTCGGCAGTGTGGCATAAAGATTTCATACCTTTCGGATGTATGTTATCTGTGGTCTATACTACTACGCAGCAAACAAGTTCACCGTTTGAAACACCTTCTCCATGCGGGCGTCGCACTCAGCTGCAATGGTTACCTCCAATAGACCAACCAGCGACACACCTGGCCCGTGGGTTGTTTACTCAGACAAACATACTGCTTATGATTTGTGCTCCCTACTCACCTGAATAACGCAGCACCGCAATTTAAACAGCTTATGCCCTAATAGTACCGCTGTCCACAACCGCTCCTGATGAATCCTGACCAAGCCTTCCTCTGAGCAGACGGAAAATCGAGTGTGCCATGACTGCGATTAGCTTCTCGAAAAAGCGGTCCTACATTAGCGTTAAAAGTAAATGTTATATACCTTGTGGTCAACGGCAGTATTCGAGAACGTGGTGGGTTATCGCTTGGCAAGCCTTTACCTTACAAGGAGCCACAAATTTCTGTGTAACGACACTGCGACGTGGCGCATGTTCAATGGTTCAATGGTGTCTGATGGGATAAAAAGCATAAGTCTACAAGACCCACAGGATGGATATGCAAAAGAAAATTAAACTCAAAATGTTCCAACATGGAAAGTAAAGTATCAGTGGTTAAATCGTTGCACTTTAACAAAGTGTTGTGTATCGTTTATCACTAAGATGAAAATCTAAGAGTCTTTCGAATGTCGTCATGTCTGGTGCGTTCACCACATAGTTTGGTAATGCATTCCAATGAAGACAGATTCTAAGTGAGAAAAAATACTTTCTACAATTCAATCGAGAGTGTTGCGTCAGTAGTTTCAGGTGGTTCCCTCGGTTTTGTTTGTACGGGGCTACAGTCAACAGTGATGTACATGGATGCTCGCTTTCGGTTAATATCTGGTATGTGAGAGTAAGGTCTCCGCGAAGCCGTCGGTATTCTAATGAGAACACCCCGAATACACGAAGACGCATTTCGTAACTTATACCGGATAGTCCACGCGTTGCTTTTGTGGCTCTTCTTTGGGCATGTTCCAAGAGGCGGATGTCTCGTTTTAACCATGGACACCAGGCATTGCATTGCATATTCAACATGAGGACGAATGTAGGAGTTAAACAACAATGGTACTAGCCGTCGCTCAAAAGTGCCGAGAGCTCGACTCAAAAGTCTCAAGTTCAAGTTCGCTACACTTGCTGCTTTCGAACATTGGAGCGAATTTCCAAGACTCTCTTGCACGATTATACCTAGGTCGCGTTCACTAGTCACGTGTTGCATGACATGTTGCCCCAAAAGGTATGTGTTAACGAAGCTGTTGTGCACCGTCAGCAGGTGGCACATTGCAGCGTTCACTGGGAGATGGTTCTTTTCTGCCCATTCGTTAATCCGAGTCAGACCTTCCTGGAGGTAGACACGGTCGGATGCTGAGCGAATGGCTCTCCATATTTTAGCGTCGTCTGCAAATATTTGCATCGGTGATAGGGTGTCTGCTGGAAGGTCATTAATGTAGACTAAAATAGTAGCGGGCCGAGGACGGATCCTTGTGGAACACCACTGGAGACGTAAAGGCTTTCGGAATAGGTGTCAGCTACTCTTACCTTGATTGCTCTGTCGTGTAAGTAGTCTTCCAACCAAGTGAGCAGGGAACCGTTGATACCGTAGGCAGCAAGCTTTTAGAGGAGAAAGAAGTAATTGACCCTGTGGAATACTTTAGAAAAATCCAGGTATATCACATCTATGGGCACTCCTTCATCAGCCGCCCTGGTCCATAAGTCCCGAGTAATCAGCAAATTGGTGAGACAAGATCGTCTGCGTCAGAACCCATGTTGGGCATTAGAAATCATCTGTTGACATTCAAAGTATCGCGTCAGTTCATCTGCGATTACCGATTCCATAACTTTTGACAAAACAGGAAGGAGAGTAATTGGTCAGTAGTTAGCAGGATCCGAACGCTTACCTCCTTTATATATCGGAGTGATAAATCCATTTTTCCACTCAGATGGGAGTGTATGGGAGTTAGGCAGACACTGGAAAAAGGTTGCAATTGGTGTTGCTATGGTGAGAGCAAGGGTTTTTAGTACTTTTGGGCGGATCATGTCGATTCCAGGGGCACTGTACTCCCGGAGAGACTGTTGTTTGCTTGCAACAGCTGCTGGAATAAAGGTGACGCTGGATAAGCAAACGACATTTGTTGGGAGTTGATAGGGCGAAGGTTCCATGACATTTGTAACTACCGAGTCAAACTGCAAGTGTAGAGCATTCGCTGCATCCACAGAAGTAGTTGTTAGGCCACTGGCTGTCCTGTGTGGTGGTATTCTGGGCTTAACCTTTCTTTTGCCTTTCACAAATCTGTAGAGCAGTTTGGTGTTACTCGTAAATTTCAGCACAATATTCTCCCGCCATTCGTACTTATGGACTCTAATGAGTGACGTGCAGTAGTTTCTGATGACTTTGTAATCTTGCCATGTGATATCACATGGGTTTAGCAAATGTTGCCTCCAGATTTCATCCCTTCTGTTGATCCATTTACGTGTTCTGCTCCGGATCCACGTTTTGGTCCAGCGCGATGCTCGTAATGGTACAACCTTCGATGCTGATTGTATGACCCAGTTAATTTTGTCTTTCAATTCATTCCACGCGTCATTCGCTGAGCTGTGCGTCTGTAGGCCCCAGTCAACGGTTGCTGCTAAGCTGCGCAGCTTATAATAGTCCGTAATAGTGCGTTGAGTCTCACTTTCTGTAGCAACAATACTGGCATAACATACGTAACCAAATGTTAGGACTGAATGGTTGCTACGGCCCAGTGGAGGATCGTAGTCTACTGACTCAACCATCAACTCTTCATTAGTCAGGATTAAGTCCAGGAGTGATGGCTTGTTTGAACCGCGATGTCTGGTTGGCCGATGCACATGATTATACAAAACTGCCATATCCATGAATTCGAGGAGTTTCGATTTAAATGATGGCCCATTAGGGGACACTGATGCTATTGAAGGAACATTAAAGTCACCCATTATAAGATGGTGAGAGTACTCTTGTGAAACATCATAGCGGAGGGCGTTTAACAGAATGTTATCGCTGTCTGCTAATGAGTTCGGAGGTCTATAAATAACTGCTAAGAGGCAAGCATCACTCCTTTTGTGAAACAACATCTCGACCTGCTAGGTGCAGTCGGCAAAATAGGGCGTCGGGAATAACAAGGGAATTTTCGCTAAGTGCCTCGCATTTCAGATAATCTCGACAGTAGAGAGCAACACCGCACCCGTGAGATGGACGATCATTTAGAATGACTGACATCTCGCTGAGTTTAATCTCCGGATCAAGTATTCCGTTTGAGAGCCAAGTTTCAGTGACTTCTATGAGGTCCCAAGTTGTTGTTTCATGTCGGTGGCGCAGCTCCGAGAGCTTAGAGTACAACCCCTAAGTGTTGGTGTAGCAGCATTTTATTTGTTGACGCATCAAGAGCTCGCTTCGCTGTGAGTGACCGGCACAAATAGTGCCGGTCTGCTGAACTTTTTTGAAACGGTTGTTTGCACAGTTGGCTGGTTTGAGATGGGTACAGCTGAGGCTAGCTCATCTGTATCTAAGGTCTGTGCTAATTGAAGGAATGGTCTTAACCGTACTTCTGGTGGCCCAAGTTTCCTGTTGTCATGCCGTGCTTGGATTGCCACTGATACCATTTCAGGCGTAGCCAAGGTAACTTTCAAAATTCGTGGCCCGCTACCTTGGTAGTTTGTGGAAGCAGTTAGACGGGTGACGTCAAAAGCCACGACATTCTTCATGTCGTATAGTTCTGCGATGTACCGCCATTCTTCGATGTCATGCTTCTGTCGTTCACCGCTATTGTCATGCTTCAATGCTGAAAAACCATGAATCAATACCACTTTCTTCATCTCATTTTGACGTGACGAACTAGGGTTGGATTTAGGCTTCTGTCTTTCTGCCCATGGCCTGTCAGGAAAAATACGGGCACTGACAGAAGAGTTCACTAGCATGTGGATTGCTAAGAGAACATCTTCTAGGTCACGCGTGTTGCCAAACGTTACTCGCAGTAACCAAATTTCCCCTAAGTGTGGAGATGATGGATTTGGTGAAACGCGTGTAAGACCAGTTGGGAGAACTTTCAGTCCGTGCGTTGATTATTTCAGCCCACCGGTTTTGCTCCTCGGCTTGTCTACCTTTTAGCGATGCGCTAGTGGGTACTGGGACTTTTGAACATATTACTGTCATTGTCTTTTGGTTGCGTAGTAACTGTTTGTTCTATAGTTCCTTTTGAGCGTAGGTTTGTCGAGTGGGGGTGTCTGGCTTGTCTTCCGTGGACAATACGCCAAGGCTACGGCAAGAAATTTTACGTGCAACGCCGTTGGTTGCGCGATCTGTAGGGGCCAATTGTTGTTGACCAGCTACTGACGGAGGTGAGCATGCAATTTGTGCTTATTTCTGCATGCTTTGGCGCATTATGTGAGACTTGGGGTACCGTTCAAGCGGCCTGTTTTCACAGCTGTTTTTCACTCACGGTGTTTGCCTTACGCTGGACTGGGTAGCACTGTTGCTAGAGAGCTTTGGCCTTTTAACAGATCGGGGATTCGGGCTACGTAATGTACTAATCTGCAACTCGAGTTCCGAAATTTTCCCTCTCAATGCTGCGATCAGTTCCTTTTGGTCTGCAGACGTAACAGTCAATGCTTCACACCTTGTCGTTAGTTTTTGAACAATCTTAATTATCGGACTATTTGAACAAATGTCACAAAACCACAAGCTATCTGTCGATACGCTGTTAGCTTTGTTAAGTGTAATGTTCACATTTGTCGCGTCGCATGAATTGACACAGAACGAACACGTGGTTTTCGAGCGGATTTCAGTTCCCTGCTTGTCTGAGCCCCGGTTGACCTTAGCTTTGTTGCTCACTGAATTTCCGGTTGACAAACTTCTTCGGCCCATGGATCAATGGTCGGTATGCACTTATAGATTGCGTTGATCACGTCGTTTTGGCTGCTTGTTGTCTGCCCCGGTCAGCGGGTTTGGTGGTGGTGCGTCACTAGGCGCACGGTATGCAAAATCACACAGGCTTTGTGCAGTGAAATGCACCTAAAAATATGGTGGTAAGGTGAGATGACAAAATGCTTGTATCTTTGGGATACCCTGGTGCGCAGCACTAAGTTATATATTGTCTGACAGGCTTAAAGGAGGTCTGTCGTATGGTATCCCGAAGGTACTGATGAAACTCAAATAAGCAAAGTTACTCAAGTTGGCCTTGGTGAATAAACTTCCAAAGATTTAGTTTGTGGTGTACTAGCGTGTCGTTGGACTTACTTCAAAAATATAGACGCCGTTGGATAGGGCTCAGTGATCCGAATCGATTGAGCGTACTTCCGAAGACGTGGCGCAAGAATTCGAAGGGATACATCCAATTAAACACAGAGCACAGGATTGCACGATTAGCACGCACACGCTGACATGCACACACTGATGTGTCTAGCCATTAAAATAAAGTCACCGCCCACTGTTTCACCCCAAGAATGATCTCAATATTCCATATTGGCAAACACGTGTTTATTAACCACTATCTTACTCCTTCACCTATGGGTTAACGGCGATCAATCTCCGGAACCACTCGGACCCGCAACTAGCATTTCAATAACAGGAACCATTTGTAATCGTACAGCTCTTCAACGCAACCTTCCACTTTGACCACAATGGACAAGCCTTTCATCCCTGCATCATTCCTGTGCAATAGTATGTGCATTTTTCAAGCAATTGTTTTGCAAACGCGTATTTCTGTCGTGTGGTATACACACGCTTTTAGTGTTTCTATGGCTCTGTCAACCACTTGAACAAGCCTGTACTGGTGTGTCTCGTTTCGTCAAGAATATAATCAGTTAGTTATTTATTTAAAGCGTGTAAGAAAAAAGAAGATTTCGGGACGACAGCGGCTATTTGAAACTCAAGTAAGCATTTCGAGGTTAGGCCTCGGGATGAGGGAACCAGAGTATTTGGAATGCAGAG
This sequence comes from Dicrocoelium dendriticum, assembly GCA_944474145.2. Lineage (NCBI taxonomy): Eukaryota > Metazoa > Platyhelminthes > Trematoda > Plagiorchiida > Dicrocoeliidae > Dicrocoelium > Dicrocoelium dendriticum. The sequence goes on along the minus strand of OX104068.1, from coordinate 55,302,240 downwards.
CCCAGCTCGATAAGGACTCGGATGTCTGGGAGCAGTCAAAAAGACAAGACTTGTCAGCCGAGACTAACTTAGAGCCAGGGTCGAAGTGGTACCCGTGCAACTGAAAGAGGAATGCAAACAGAGATCGCAAACAGGAAAGAATGAGGTCGGGAGGGAAAGTGCTCACTTGAGGAGAGGGGAAAAGCCAACGATATTTCCAAGATAGTGTGAACAGACCATGGCGTCATCCGATTCCTGATCATTAGGGTCACAATAGTCCGAAAGAATGAGGTCATTCAGCCGGGATTAGAAAGTCAGCTTATAGAGAGAAAACCGTATACTTTCGGTCTAAGTACAAAAGGAGAGCACCTACAGGATAGACATATAAAGGAAGCAAGTGGATATAATAATAAGTATGAACCATGGCTAACAATGAATTTGAGATATGGGTTACAGGACCCTACTTTGAAAGAGCCTAGATAATTTATATCGCAGAAGTCCAAGGTGGATCTGAAAGCAGGAGAACGTTCGGACGAGACCGGATAAGCTAGCAAGAGGAAGCTAGGCCGCCAACTAAGGATGAGGCTAAAAGTAGTAAGTGTCATCAGAAAAAAGGTAGTTTGGGACAAAAGTGACTATATGAAAAGACAGTTAGCCGGCCGAATAATAGGTCACAGAACGCTAACGCCTCGGATAACTGGAAGAAGCCCGAAAAATGGAGACTGGTCAGGTGACGTAGATTAGAATCGGGCCCGAAGTGTAGTCTGTCCATCTGAAAAAAGAATGCAAACAGAGAGACAGGAAGCAAAGGCTCTAATGAGGGGAAGTGAAAATGCAATGATATTCTATGGTTTATGCGAGCAGAAGGTTAAGTCTGCCCATCTCTGATCATTAGGTTACAGTAGTCGGAGGGAAATAGACCACTGAGGCAAGATTAGAATGTCAGCTCAAAGAGAGAAAGCCGTATAATTTAGGTTTACACACTAACTGAGCTCCTCGGCAGAATAGGCGCGTAAAGGAAGAAAGGAGCTATAATAATAAGGACGAATCAAGGCCAACCATTCATTTGAGGTGAGGGTTACCTGACGGTACTTCGGCAGAGCCTACATCATTTATACCTCAGAAGTCCGAGATGGGTAAGAAAACAGGCGACCGTTCCACTGAGGCTGGATAAATTTTGCAAGATGCAGCTTGGCCGCCAACTTAATATGTGAATAGGTTGTGATGTGTGTCATCAGGACGAAAACAGTTTGGGACGAATTGGCTATATGAAAATGCGGTTAACCTGCGGAGCGTAGCTCACCGGCTGAGGGCAGATTACGTTGAGACAGTAGAGCCTAGATCTTTTACGCTCGGTTGACTGGAACTGGTCAGACGAGGCTACGTTAGGGCCAGGCCCGAATAGTTATCTGTTCAATTGAAAATGTAAGGCAAACAGAGAGCGCGAAATAGAAAGAATTGGGAAGAAGTGGAAAGATCACAAAAGGCTCCAGGTTTTGTGAACCGACATTTGGATCTGTCGATGATTCATCGGTAAGGTCTCGGTACTCGGAAAGCAGGAGGCCATAGAGACGGGACTGGAATGTCAGCTCATAGAGAGAAAGACGTATGCTTAATGGCGCAATGCTAACAATGAGCGTCGACAAAAAGACATGTAAAGAATGGATATAACCATGAGGATGAATGGTTATCGGCGATGCTCGTAAGGTAAGAGTTACAATGCATTAAGTCTTTAGAGCCTGGATCAATTAAATCACATATGTCGGTGAGAGTTCAGAGAGTAGGAAACCGATCAGATAAAAGCGGGTAAATCAACAAATTGATGCTATGCCGCCAAATTAATGCGGGAATAAAGGTAATGAGTGTCATGGGAAAAGAAGCACTTTGGGTCAAAAGTAACTACATGAAAACGCAGATGCCGAGCAAAGATCTGAAGATAAGGAGGATAAAGTGCTGGGACTGCAGGGCCTAAATCGTTAACGTCGCTGATGTCTGGAAGCAGGCAGAAAGCAGGAGACTGGTCAAACGAGGCTAGCATACAGTCAGGCCCGGAGAGTTATCCGTCCAATTGAGTATGCGGTGACTGTGTGGTTACGTCTTATTTGTGAGCAGGTCGTTGTTGCCAGAACCCGTCTTCAGCAACGCAGCTACCCAAAAGTTCCACCACTTTTGGGACGCTGAGTAAATTTTTTATAGCCGAGGGGCATCCCTCAGCAATTGTTGACACTCTGACTATTTTTGGTAGCTTGTTCCATACGTGCGCAGATCCATAGAGGAAACAGGTTGAACGAATGTTGCGACGTGTCTTAGGGAGAGAGAATGAGTAAGGCTTTTACGTTTTGGGTAACGTGTATCACCCGTCGGTTGAAAAGTTCGCCTATGCAGGAAACAGGTTTTGAGAAGTTTGTAGAGTGATACGAGATTAGCTTTAAGCCTGCGCCGCCAGAGAGGCTCCAAGCCAAGCAGTTTGCAGCGTCCTCGATAGTTGAGCGTAGGTTGGCCAAGAAGACGCTTAGTGAAAGATCGCTGGACTTCCTCGATCCTCAATCTATCAATCTTCCGTGAGATGGAGTTACCTATCAAACAATACTCTAAAAGCGGTCGAGCACATACTTCATAGAGCGTGAGCCGCGACTCAACTAGGTTTACTGACCAGTACATACCCGGTAATAGATCTGGCTTTGGTAGAGCTATAGCTTGCTTTTTTAGAAAACGCTAGCGAGCTAGAGTAATGCACACCAAGGTCGTGCACGGTGGAGCACTTACCTAAGGCTGTGCCGTTAAGAGTTAGGGGTTGCGTGGTATAGTGCAACGGTAGGAGAGAACAATGTATTTCATTGGTGAGAATCCTAGTCTCCAAATATCGCACCAATTTTCGAGAGCGCAAAGACCGCACTGAATGTTTGTGAGGGTATTTTGTATGCAGCTAGGCTCCAATGAAAATAAAACCCTGATGCCAGCGGCAAAAACACATGAAGTGTGGTACCAAAATACATGTAAAACCTCATTAATGAATAACAGAAACAGCAGAGGGAAAAGTACACTACCTTGAAATACTCCGCTAGTTACGGTTGATCCGTTGGAAGATGTCGCAACTTGGTTTGCTGACTGCGTTCGGCTAGAGAGATAAGGAGAAAACCAAGAAAGAAGACGGCTAGAGACAACGAATGCAGCTAATTTCGTCAACAGTCCATTGTGTGGAACCTGATAAACCACTTTTTTCCTGCCCAAGGAGATAATGACTAGCGCTTGCCCCGGGACACTGGAGTATGTCACTTAGTCCAAGAATTCAAGCCGGGATGTTTGACAAGATTTAGCTGGCAATACCCCTGATGGGACCTATTTATGAGGTTGCGCTGCAATAGGAAAAGATGCATTCCCTCCTTGAATATCCTATCCATAATTCTGGACACAATGGGTGTTTGGCTTATAGGTCGATGGTTGTCGATATTTTGGCACCAACCACGTTTGTGAAGTAGAACAACTATGGAGTGCTTCAATATGGTTGGGTAGCTTCCGTTTGTCATGATGAGGGTGAAAACGTTGAGAGGAAGATTTGGAGTAGCCGGGCCTCCGATTAATAGTAAGAAAGATGGGACTCCGTCAGGGCCGGGTTGTGTGTCTGCTTCCGTGAGAGTAGAGCTCGACAGCTATTGTTTAGGTTGGAATCAACGGTGTGAATGCGATCGTCTGTAAATTTTCAAATCGTATTTGGCAGTAACACCTTAGTGCTGAAGAAGGCGGCACAGAAGTGGGCTTTAATGAATTCGCACTAATCTGCTGCGTCAGTAACAACTCAATTATCAGGAACCACGGGTGAGTTAATCGGCAAGTTGTTACGGCCACTGCGCTGGTTCATAAGTCGTGCAAGTGACAGCCTTGTTCACACTGCGTAGCGCCATGCGCTCAGCTAAATAAAAATATTGTTACCTCTTGCTTCATGAATAAAGATAAGGTTTTAGATTTTGTGTTGCAAAACGCTTACGAATACACCACACACAAACCATGAGGGGCGAAAAATACGCATTGCAAGGAAGATAACAAACCTTAACAAAAGCTAGAAGGCAGGTAGGACGTTTGAACAGCCTAACGCGGCGGTCCGTGGCTGTTTGTTGGGGCTGGGATGTCAAAGGGTCCCGCGTAACAGAGTGCTCTAGAGTGCTTGGTGTAGAAGATGCAGCCGCAAATGGGTATACATTTGCTGCTGTACGAGTTAAGGTTGGGAGCGGATGTTCAAAAAATGCCATCCTTTGACGATTGTTCGACACATTTCTTCGGTGACCATCCTGGTCTGAGGTAAAATACATTGGCCCTTGGATAACTCTGAAGAGGACATCGTAGAAGGCTAAGGGAGAGAATCCACTGCTTCTGCGTAGACAAAAACTTGAGTGCAGGTAGAGACCTCACCGTGCATTTACACATCTCTGGTCCGCTCACTGGTGGAATCAAAAGCAGCGCAGACTTGTGTTGTGCAAGGGTGGGTACCAGGTTTGTCGGTGGCATACACGATGGCGAAAGGACGAAATGTACACTTTTGACCGCTTAGACGTTGTGCGGTAGACCCTCTGTGCTGATGCGCATTGCAGGTCAGCTTTGTTGCCGTTGTGGATACCTAGAAGCACTAGCGGAATCATTTGCTCCAGTCAAGGTCAAAAGTGATACAGAAATGTAACTTAAGGTGTGGATGAAAACGTTCGACCAGGCTATCCGCCCCTGGTTATGCTACCGTCGGGTGCATACGACAATAGCCTACGCAGTAGCAAAACGTATCGAATTGCGAACGTATGAAAGATGTTCTACGGAGAGCGGTGATGGTAGGTTGCACCAGTAGTGGGACATCCAACGGTCCAAAATCGCCCGAATAACTGTTTCGACCATGCAGCCAGATACAGGGCTGGCTTCTGGCCATCTAATGAAGCAGTCAAAGCATGTCAATATGTCTACGGATTTGCGAGAGGGTGTTTAGAGCATTAGCAGGTACATTTAAATAAATAAATAAATAATGCATTTATTCTCGAATATTTGGAGGCACGCCAAACTGTGCATGCTCCAACTTGGATAAGCAGGGACATTCGCCAAGTTCAGGATAGGTTTCACGCAGGAACGTAAATATGTAAAGTCATCTTGTGAGAAACAGCATAATTAGCGATGTGTTGAAAATGCAGGACTGAAGTTGCTTAATAAAACTAAGGAAACGTATGTGAGCATATACTTCTGAATTATTGGGGTGTTAAGTGGGAAGGCTTGCCAGTGTGATGCAAAGTGCAGTGACTTTAGTCGCTGGCGAGACACATCTGCCACCATCAGTGTTGTCTACGTTTACGTGAGAGAACAGCAAATCCGGCACAGGGAATGAGCCCTGAGGACTGCGGAAGCTTCTTTGTTCCTTAGACAGTTAGCAGTAAAGACAGCTCGAGCCCAAATAGATATATGTTTCCTTATGCTTGGACAAGCGAAACACACTGTGGCCGGTTTTAAAGATGCCCGAATACCAGGATGCGACTGCGTGTGAATTGTGTAGGAGCCTTGCGTTGTAAATATTTGGTCACGAGGAATGTAGAACAGCCTGTAAAGGCGTCACATCATGTATTATCGCTCGTATTATTAAGCGGAACAGTTTGCACATGCAGTGAAGTGGATTGCAGGATGCGCTGGATGTCTTCGTCTTGGGAGCTGGTTGATGCCATGGCAGCGAGTTTACGAGTAGTCAGAGTAACTTGAAAATTTTTACTTAGAGTCCAAAGAACACGTAACCATAGGTAAACAATTGTTTCCGTTGATTCTCTTCAGCACATTGCAAGCATAATTTAGGGTAAAATAAGGAACTGTACTCGACTCCTTAGCTGAAATTTCCTAGTTGCTTAACGGTTCAGTGACCCTAACTTTTATTATCGCGCTCTGTTTTCATTTCTTCTTTAACTGGAATGCCAGATCTCACTGCACTGCGGTGATCTAGTCCCACTCACCAGCCTCTTTTCTCTCTGACTGCTGCTATGCTACCCAGACTTAGGCGGTATACTCCATGCAGACCCAACGCTCTTGTTCCCCTACCAACAGAGACCGCTAGACTCGTTCACCCTCTTTAGTTGTGGCCCATTTTCCTGCCTTTATTGTACGTGCTATTCTTATGCGCCGACTAATCCAGCCTAGCCAGATCGGCCACCTGTTATCCGATTTAACTCAGCGTCCTCCGACGTAAAAAATCTTGGCTCGGCTGACCTAACGTTTTGTTTACATCACCTGGATAGCTTCGTGGGCTCCTCCACTCTTTATCAATAAACCCATCTCACCCTGACCTTAACTTTTTCTTATCTCGCTTTCTGTTTTCATCCTTTTTTCCAATCGGACGGCCAGCCTTACTACCCGGCCATGACCTTGTCTCACCGGACTAGTCTATTTCTCTCTGACTGCCCCCATGCTGCCGGACTTAAACCGTACATGCTCCGCAGAATTAACGCTGTTACCCCTACTCTAAGGGACTGCAAGATTTGTTCCATCGTTATAGCCTTGTTCTTACACTAATTTTACGCCCTTATCTCAACATACCGATTAACCCAGTCCCTATTAGTCGGCCTTGTACTCACCGAATACCTTTGGAGTTCTGAGACATCAATTCTCTTGGTTCGACTGACCTATGGTTCAGTTTACATTACGTGGAGAGACTCGTGGGCTTTTCCACTCTTTATCAATAAGCCCTTCTCACACCGACCATAACATTTTCTTCGCTTGGTTTCTGTTTTCCTTCCTTCTTTCAATCGGACGGTTAGCTTTGCTGTCCTACCGGGATCTAGCCTCACTTGACCAGTCAGTCTCTCAATTACTACTATTTTGTAACTGAGACTTCCGCGGTACAGGCTCTGCAGACTCAGCTATAAGTTTTCCCTACCTCTAGTGCCTGCTAGATCGGTTCACTCTATATTGCTCTGGCTAACCACTCCAGTCTCGCTTGATTGGCCTCCTGCTCCCGCAATTCACTCAGAATTATGAGACCTTACCTTTCCTAGTTCGGCTATTCTAACGGACCGCTTACTTCCTCGAAAGCCTCGTTGACTTTTCCACTCTTTCAATAAAAGCCTTTCTCAACCCTACTCTGTCTTTTCCTTATCTCGGTCTCTGATTGCTTTCCAACTGGATGGCCACCTCTGTGCTTTGCCTTAATCTATGCTTTTCTGCACGTGGCTGGCTAGACGAACAACCTCCTAGTGGTGCCAGCTGGGTGGTTCGGGTAAATCACGTTCCAGCAAATGGTTCGGCGGCAGTGTTCCAGGATGTGGTGGGATTGCGCTTGGCAAGCGTTCTCCCTATAACACCCACAAGCATCCGTTTACCAACTCTGTGACGTGGCAAATGTGACTCGCCACTAAATAAATTCACTGCCTCTTACCTTTTCCGGAGGATCATTCACACACCACAAACAGCATGCGATTCAAAGCGTCCCATCGATTTTCCCTTTGATGGCGAACACAATGAACAAAAGCACACACAGCCGCAGTTATCTACTCATACAACCTGTCTCCTTTAAAATACACAGTTAAACATAAATTTAAATCTCGACACACACATAAATCCCCATGCTATTGATCAAAATGTACCAATTTTGCTATGTCTGTAATGTCTGTAAACCATAATCTCACCCTTGATGGTGTGCCTCGCAGTGACGAGAATAAACTATTTATTTATTTGCGCATTCTGACCGTATAATACTGCTAAGACGTGTATGATCTAGGTGCTGTATACCCAAAACATTGTTCCCCCAGAACTTTGCTGAACTTGCTCATGCTTTATGATCACAGCTTATTTCATTCCTAACCTTGATACACACCATTAGTCTTCCCTACTTAATTAAACGACTTAGTCTCAGTCCACGACTAATCCATACCCTTCACATCGGCCTCTCACCGACAACGCGCAGTCCATTGACGGGTCACTGTTCACGGTACGTCTAATCTAAATTTTTATGGAACACATGTACTGGGGATATTTAGTTTATAATGATACACATAATATGGGGTTCATTATCGATTGCACTTTTGCGCCTGATATTTTTCACTGAGTTCCGGGTGCATCGTTGTTGTCTGTTTGTGTGGCTGCCTTTGTACTTTGCCTTTTTCTCCGAGATTTCCACAGTATCGGTGGCCAGAAATCGAGGGCACGTCCACTGCCTTGATCTCCGCACATCAAAGAAGCACACTATTCCCTTATCTGAAAATGGATAGGCAATTATTACCATGCCTTGTTACTTACCGGATGGACAAAACACTTATTTTTATCTTGGATGGATGCCACTATATTGAGGCCTGAACAACTGTGTTCAGCTCACTTCTTCTTTACGTAATCCTTACTCGGAGTTCACGCGCTGACATTTAACCTCAACTTGGATATTTCATCCAACAGGAGGGCAGATTTTTCTGCCTATGCTTTGCACCTCCTTTGGAAATATCCCAACGCAATACTTTCGCTGTGGTAAGAACAAAGGGGTTCGGCTTTTTACAATACTGAAATTCTTTTCGCTTACCACACCTGGAACAGCCCACACTACTTTACCGTCCAGATGGTCGTAGATGCCAGTGTCTCCAATCAACAAAACTTACCCTGGGACGATTTCCCGTTCATTATTCCGGACAAGTTGCAGATTTCTCGGGCCTGAACGATTGCGTTTGGCCATTCTTTTTGCTCTGATACTTGGTTCAACGAAATCTGTCAACGGATCTGAAAGCTCCCCAGAGTTACTCAAGTAGATCTGGCCCATGCGGCCTTGTTGTAAGCTTTAGAAAAGCTTAGAGGCTTAAAAATTCTAAACTCTATTTTACTGGTTGTTTATGTGGCTCAGTATCCCCTGAAAATGGTATGCTGTGGCCTTCTAACCGTGAGTTAATTACAAGTTTCCCTGAATTCCCAAGTAGATATAATATTCCTTGCTGGATTTCTAGCGCTTTCGCGCAAGATCATCCCTTATTTGCATTTATTTGTCATGTATGCCTGCAAAGTTTACTTTTCGGGCACCTGCGCAGTCCGTAGTTGTCGCAGGGTATTACGGGCTAATAAGAGGATTTCTGGATAGCTATGCCTATTTAGCACGTACGCCGCTTCCCTACTTTTTATATTTTCTTTTCTTTTTCCTGCTATCTGCTTGCAGAGCAGAAAGCCATTTTTAGCGAAAAATAAAAATGGCTTTATTCGTAGACCATCATTTAATTGCGAATAACTCGCAAAATACTGCAAGTATTGTGTTGCTTTTACGTTCATCGTATTCAGGCGCTAAAGCTGGTCTAGACCAGTGTAATTTTGTGCTACTATAAGCGTTATTCTAACTGTGGAAAGGCTATTTTTATCTGAGAATAACTCAGGTTGAAATTTTGCACTGGAGAGCAATATCAGCGCAAGAAAGGTAGGACAAAAAAATATTTTTGTTAACTGGTATTTTCTACGGAAGCACGCAGCTTCTTTTTCTCTCTTAACAAATTGTTTCTATTTTTGTCTGCATTTTTCGGAATTGTTTTTAACTTTTCGTATGCCTTATAATCCCTTCACTCATTCCTTCCATGTGCGCAACAACAATTGGGGCAACTGCGTGGCCAATTAATGTGCGATCAATTTAAAGTGAACTTGGCGAATTGGATTCTGTTTCAAGGAGAAAAGGCACAACTACACCTCCGCGAAGTTTTCACTATAAAAGAACAAGGAGCTCAATATCGCCCAAAGGAACCAAAAAACTGTCCAGGTGAGCGCCTGCGACCCAGTAGCTGTATACCAAACAGTGCCAATGCATTTGTAATTGCTAACTATGAACATATACTTATAGTTCGCCTACTTCCATGCAAGAGCATCGGATTAATGTAAGCATTGAGCTGAACCCTTTAGGGTGCAGCCTCTAGCAGGCCTAGAAATATACCTATTTATTTATTTATATTATTTGCTACCCCCGCAGACGTTACGCGTTTCTACCGACGACAAATACACGACATGCTAGCGTGTTTGATTTACAGTTTACCTACCGTACAGGCCGTGTCCTTCCGTCAGGAAGTGTTAGGACCCATGGATGGTACAGTCCCACTCCCATCATGCATCAGCCCGCGAAAATTATAGGTGTATCCTGACTGCGACTAACAGAATCAATAATCGGTCAGTAAGAAGCATCGCCAATTGCAGCTTGTCTTTCGAATGCCTCGATGGCAGTGTTCCAGGACGTGGTTGGTTTTCACCTGGCTATCGTTCTCCTTATAAGAAGCCACAAATGTCCGTTTAACGACACTGCGACGTGGCGGAAGTGACTCGCCACTGAGTAAAGTCACAGCCAAAATGCCCACACTGACAAGCTGACCATGACTACATACTACCATGCTTGAAACGCCCCGACACTTCCTTATCTGCATATTTCGTCGCCACGACCTTTTCTGCTCATTGACTTTTGTGCTGTACGCTACACTCACATGAACCCAGCGTATCGTGTAATCGCGATTGGGCGTGTACTTGACCAACTCTTTTCCAACTGAGCAGTCCTGGTTCTTGATCTATACCCGCCTGAATTATTACTGCACTTTATGGCAGACCGACTCTGTCCACACGAACGTGTCCGAACTCACGACAAAGGGCTTCCTTTATTTAGGTTTCTGTCTTATTTGTACAATTTCAAACGGGAACGTCTGAACAACCTCCGATTGTCACTGCTACAATTGCCATGCCATGTAGGTACAATTGCACTTGTTTGATCATGCCCTCGCGAGCATGCCTCGCATATCCGAAATAAATGTTTATTTATATATTTATCTATGTATTTGAAAGTTTATCTTTGACTTGACAAGTCAATTGCATGGTACCGAGCTTCAGCTGTGGCAATGGACCTCAGCATCGTTCGTACATGCTGACCAAGGAGTCTGTAAGGCGTGGAGCAAATTCGTTTTCAAACATAGTAAAGGTTAAACCAACAGGATGCAGGTGTTTTCAGCTTTCACGAGCGCGCGGAGGCGCGAACCTCTTGATTGATGAGGGTGACACTGTAAATTATCCGAAAGGCGCGATTTAGATCAACTTGGTGCCCCGTGTCGACAAAGTGTGAAGAGTGAGGGTGACTCCAGTGAGAGCGTCAACGACTCGCCTGGCGACAAAAGTAACACGGCGTATGTCAGCAGTGAATTGAGCTAAAAGTCTAGTGTCTAGTTTCCCGTGATGAATATGTATCAGAACGTGAGTTTAATGCAAAAGGAGATACTTGTGGTCAGCGTAGACCGTGAAAGCCCCACCATCTAAGTTGTGTCAGGAGTAGCATATGTCTACGGAGGCGGCAAGCAGTTCTCTACAAAATGGGCCCTAGTAGGATTCCGCTGGTTGCAGGGGTTTGGAGAAGAAGCGGTCTGGATGTCTCTGCCCACCAAGGTGTCGTTTGGGAACAGCTCCTAGCGCAACAGCTATAGCGTCAGCTGTTAGAGAAAGTGGAGCGAAATGTTTGGAAGGGGGATAAGAGCCGCGTTGGAGATGAGCTCCTTGAGCTCGATTACAGACGTGGGTGCTGCATCGAGGAAATGTTAACGGATGCTCTTTTCCCTTTAAGAAGATCAGTTAGGGGCTGCATAAGGTGAGTGCAGCAGGTGCTGAACCTTCGACAGTATTTGACCAAACCACAAACTTGAAGACGGTGCCAAAAAGAAGTCGGCACCGGGAGATCTTTAATTGCCTGGACCTTTTCCGCAGGGTCCTCGATGCAAGGCTAGGTGGCGAGATGACCCAAGAATTCGGCCGTGGGCTTACCAACTTCGCACTTAATCGGGTAAACCTTGACGCCGGGTTGGGTCAGCCGTGTAAAGTGTACATGGAGGTGCGCGAGGTACTCCTCCTCGGATAAACTGGTTACAAGTAAGTCGTCAAGTTAAGGGTAAGCGAAGTATAGGCAACAAGTGACGTCGTGGAGGGGGCGTTGAAACTTCTTTGCGCACTCTATAGGGCATTCGTACAATTTCCAAAAATACGAAGGGAATTATGACGGTTGTTTAAGTTATGGCGGCTTGCTTGTCAGATATCCATTAATAGGTACGAACAAGCTTGATCTTACTAACGACCGCCTTACCTGTAAAGCATGCGGTCTGGTCCCGCACATGTGGGATATGGTACCTACCGGAGACCGTAAGCATGTTTAGTGCTCGGTAGTCACCACAAGAAGGCTAGTAACCAGGTTCTTTTGGGACCATCTGGAGTGGAGAGAATTAAGGACTATTTGAAGGACTGGTTATTCCAGCGTCCAGCGCGGCGTGCATCTTTGCCTTAGCTAGCTTGCACTTCTCCTGGGAAGTAGGCGCCGGCCTGGTGAGACGGGTGGACCCTTAGTTCAGATATCGTGCGTGGCTTGAGATTCCACAGACAGAGCTGCGTTCAGTAGTTGACCGACCTTAGGGTCGTGAGCAAAACATTCCGCATATTCGCGAGACGTCTGTGATCAAGCGTAAACTGGCGTGATGCCGGAGATGCCAGCGTCCGTGTCAGTGACGTAGGGCGTCGTTTCGGGGTCGGGTATCCTTATTTGGTTCGCATCAATTAAAATTCCGTACTGTATAAGGAAGTTTATCCTGATGAGGGCAAACGGAACGTAGGCAAATTAAACACACAGCGAAGTGTTCTAAGCAGACCCGTTAAGAGTTAAAAAGCATTGGCCCTACGTTAGGATAAGTGTGTCGTTGGCGACACAAAGACTGAAAGTGGACGGCCGAGACGCCTACTCAGGGGTAGGAGGAACCACGCTTACTACAACCCCGGTATCAAGCAGGAACGCGGTTCAAGGCTTGTAGTCTTGGGCTTAACCGCTGCTGCTATCGGTGAGGTGGCCGGTGAGAATAGTCGTACGGACTTGGAAAGTTCCCCGTCTGGGTCGAGGGGAAGCTGCAAGGCATGCTACTATTCTTCGCCTGAGAGATAATGTGGCGGTGATACCAGCACAGTTAGTTACCTGCTAGGTAGTTGGGCTTGGTCTGCTTACCCTGTAGGTACCTGTGCGTTTCTGAAGGCTAAAAGAAAATCGAGTGCACTGCGTATTGCCTCTAGTTCGTTACGTACCATGGTAACCATAAAGTTTGGGATAACTGATACCTGCTTGTAGTAGGTGGCTGCTGAGACGAGTTAGGGCTACTCAGCGCCTATGTAGAGGGTGGCTTAGCGTAATCCTTTTTAATATGAAGATGATCTTCCATCGCGTCAGCCAGTTGCGCAGCTAGATTGCGGGAGACCTTGAGTGATGTGATGTTAGTTTGAGCGATCTCGGGTAGGTGCTGAAGCTAAATCTCTAGAAGGATGGCGTCATCTATAGAGGGTGAGCCGAGTAGTCGCTTCGTCTCATTCAAGTAGGGCGGGTAGCTTCGTAGCTACTAGACACAAGCCATAGAATAGCTGTTTTATTTGCGTACACCCTGATTGCTCCAGTCGGGTTGTAATCTTCTGTCTAGGAGGTTTATAAGAAAGATCCTTAGTTGGGCTCAAAAATTGACTCTGAGCTATGTATTGAGGGCCCTAGGAAGGCTAACAAACAAACAATCACGTTTAGGATCGTTAAAAAGAATATTATGACGCAAAGACGCATAAGCTGCTCATAAACCAAAATGGAGTGCCACTCATTAGAATAGAAGACAGCCATCTTTGTGACAACAAATGAGCCGAAAAGCTTAATAAATGAGTGAGCAGTTAAATATAACAAAATAATACTTACAAAAGCGCTATTCAGAAGCGAAAAGAAAAGAGCCCATCAAAATGCTTGCCTCGATAATGAAACCGCGCACGCGGTCAATTTCACCAACTGTGGTTGCGATACAGATGATACTCGCCAGTGATTATCCGTACGTGATCCGCTGACTACGGAGGTAAGGAGGAAAGTCAGAAGTCTGGACTTGGTGTGTACCCACAGAAGCCACAAATGAGGTGGGACAGACAGGCAGAAACGGACTGCAGTATTATAGCGTGACTAACCAGAAGAGCTAGTGCTCGGTTCGTGCGATCAGGTAGACCAACGCACCATCAGATGATATGAAGTGGAATAAAATCTAACAACTCAAAATACTGAATGCTTGCATGATTCATGTCCACTACAAATAACAACAGCATAGTCCAGAATAAACTATTTATTTATTTATTTATTTAGTAGGATCAACCCTATGGTTAAATGAGTGTAAAGATGTTAAGCAAATGCACATATGTGCTATAGCATGGCAGCCATGCGCTCTACTGCCGATTCACAGCTATAGAGCTAACCTAATACAAGCAAGACAACCCTTGAACACAACTTATTACATGTTTATTTAGAGGTCCTTAAAGTTACTAAAGCTGCTAAAAAGGCCCCAGATGAGAGGTAGTTAAGAAAAGTGCTAAACGGGTGCTGAGTGCGGGGATGGCCAGCGTAGCAAATCTCGTGCGTTTGGTCGCACTGCGTATGCCAGTATCCTGCGTGTAACCCAAACGAACGGGAGAAACATTTAAACAAGTTACCTAATCACATTATACTAAGAAAACTATAAATTTAGAATACTTTGGAATTATCTGCAAAACCAACCGGTGGAACCACCAAGTCCTCACATATTCATTTGCTTGCAAGCGTATCGTGGGGACTGTTGCTCTAATTGTCTACTGTCAGTAGCTAGCCAGTTTACTGCACACAAGGTTGTGACACCTGATACAGCTACTGTGGGAACACGTCCCGTCGAACGATAGAGGAGTTCTACTGGTGTCCAACCTAGCCGAGCCAAAAACACTTAAAAAGAAACATTCATAATCCTCTACTTTTTGTATCCTGTTGGTCAACCCATCCGTTTGCAGACAAAGCTTATGCGTGCCGGTGTCGGCGAGAACAACACAAACGAAACTTACGGGTTAATTAGGGCACCAACAAAAAGTAAAATGGCTGGCTAGCCGAACAACCTCTTAGTGGTGCCAGCTGGGTGGTTCGGGTAAATCCCGTTCCAGCAAATGGTTCGGCGGCAGTGTTCCAGGATGCGGTGGGCTTTCGCCTGGCAAGCGTTCTCCTAATATAAAAACCACAAGCATCCGTTTAGCAACACTGTGACGTGGCATATGTGACTCGCCACTAAATAAATTCACTGCCTCTTACCTTTTCCGGAGAAGCATTCACACATCACAAACATCATGCAAATCAAAGCGTCCCATCGATTATCCCTCTGATGGCGAACACAATGAACAAAAGCACACACCGTCACATTTACCTACTCACACAAAATGTCCCCTTCCGATTACACAGTTAAACATAGATTTAAATCTCGACACACACATAAATTCCCATGCTATTTGTCAAAGTGTACTAATCTGTGCAATTGTTCATCATACGTGTCTGTAACACCATGATGACACGCTTGATGGTGTGCCTCGCAGTGACGAGACTAAACTATATATATATATATATATATGTATATATATATATATATGTATATATATATATATCACACATGGTGTCAAACATTCCGGTGACTGGCAACGCTATCCTGAGTATAGGGTAATTAACGAAGTTACCGTCCCGGATAAATATCCCCTCCTTACATGCACTACCAGACCTCAGCTTTCGCTGGTAGGTCTATTAAGCAACATTAACCTAACTCGCGACCGCCGTCAAATACCTGTGGCACCAGAAGAGGTAGCTAAAACTACAGGTATCACGCTGTTTGGCATTTTTAAGTAAATCAGAATGCCTTTTGGCCTCAGCAAGGCTGATTAATCTTCAGCAATTTATTTACGTGGTAACGCGAGGGATCGGAGTTTATCCCCAATTAGACACCATTCTCTTCGCAGCAGTTCTGTTAAGTACCACCCACATTGTCCAGGCGCTTTCCTTCAACGCTTGGCAGAACATGGAGTGACCATCAAACCGGATAAATACGAGCTTGGCCAAAGCTCCAACGACTTGCTCGGCCACAGAATAGCCGCCTCTGGAATTGAAACCATGCTACAAATATTTAGCCATTGAAAGACTATCCTGTCCCTAGTGCCTTTAAGCAGCCACGCAAATATTTGGCCTGGTCAACTATTATCGACGCTGTATTACTAACCGCGCGAGTGGTTTGCAATTAATGGCTGACTTGCTCCGCGGTAATCCACGCTCTTTGCGCCTTCCAGACAACACCAGAATGTCTTTCGATAAGCTCAAAGACGTTACCACTAACATAGTGCTTCTGGCTTACCCAGAACCAACTGCGCCACTTTCTGTTATGGCTAACAAATCAAATACTGCGGTTGATGCAGTTACCTAAAAACTCACTCATCAAGCAATACCTGTAGCTAAGGTGTTGAAACTTGTAACCTGCCTAACTATCGACCTAGGGATCAAACACCTTGGTCACATTCGTTAGGATTGACACTTTACCATCTTTACTGACCACAAGCCGTCAAACTATTCGATCAATGTCCGGCAAGTACTTTCCGCCAGAAACTCGGCACCGATATTCTATTTTTCAGTTTAGGACAGATGTACGACACGACTCAGGAGCTCGCGTTCCCGTCACAGCCTCACTTTTATGCAGCTAGCATAGCAGCCCAGCTCCTAAGCCCGACGTAAACCTATCCAAAATGGCTACCGAACAAAAGGCGGAACCTGATTTAGACAAGCAACGACACTATACCTCTGACTATCCTATGCACAAAACACCTTATCAACTTGCGCCAGGACAGCCAACACCGTAACCTCATACTCGTCGATCCGCTACAGCGGAACCTGCGACCACCACCAATTTCAATCACACTATCAAGCAAACTGGGATGGCGATCAAGCGTTAAGTGCGTTTCTCAGACTTCGTTAGCATGTTTTATTTTACATAGAACGTAACTCTCCCATATTTTGCTCTTACAAACGTTTTACAAAACCTACAAACACATACCAAAACGTTTGAAACTACCAAAATGTGCAAAAGTTTGGAAAACTCAAGCAGAGCTTTGCACGATTTCCACGTCGTACGCTTTTGTGTATTGCTATGCATGTATGCTGCTCCATTTAATGTGCTTTCCACACACGCCCTCAGCAGGGGTTTCAGGTTTCACAACTTGGTTTCTCAGCTGGCTGGCCCGCGATGGACAGTCCTCACGTTGATCGAGGGACTGAATACACGGTCCCTTCTGAAGGGATGGCTATTCAGCAACCTGGAGGTTCCCCTTTATGCCTGTGTAAAAGCCTAATCAAAAGAAGAAATTTATTATTGACCGGCGACTGGTTCGAAATGTTAAGGTGGTTGCTGAGTTCCATTGTTTGAGTTGAGCATTGCTATTTTTGCCTGGCGCTCGTTTCGGTTGCAACGCTCGACTGTCTTGTGTGCCGTACTATCTGCCTTCCTCTAGCTACAGCGTCAACGGTGTCGCCTTTTATAGCAATGCAACAGAGAACCTTTTGCTGTACGAATAAAATTTCCATGCAACCCGGTCTGTATTTTGGAATCGTTCTCCGGGTTCCCGCCAGGTGCAAATCACTAAACACTGAACTTTAGACATTAACCCACTCAGTTGGATGAACAACACGCTTAAACTCCCGCACACGCACACTCGCGTAGCTTCTCATTTTGCCACCGAGTGCACTTCGTGAGTTACTGCCGCTTATTAAGTACACATTAGCCTGTCCAGACTTGTTCTCGATCCCGTGAGTCCTGAGCCCTATAGAGCATACGCTGTTATACATTAACCAACTGTATCTAGTACGTTTAATTTGGCGAAGGCTACTAACATGTCCATTGGGAGTGTACCCAAGCATTGCTGGTTAGGTGCCACCGAAAAACCCATCTATGAACAGTTGAAATAGATGGCGACAAACCTCCTCGGACTACCTGGAATTCCTTCCAAGCTTGAATCAGTTAGTCTTCCTTACTTAGAAAGACCAGATCAAATTAATGCGACTGTTCCTAGGTGATGAATGCCAGCGATACTTCGAAACGGTACGGATTGCCGACGTCTGTATACCCGCAACCAATGCGTTGGTTACGTTCAAATCCCTCATGGGTGTCCGAAAATTGTGATTACAGCTGGGTACGCTTTTTTCAGAAACCGCCAGAACCCGGAAGAAAGTAAAAAGGGGTTCATCCCTCGTATACACCGGGCTAGCCCAGACTGCAGATACAATGAAATTCAAAGAAGCAATGATACTTCAACGCCTGAAAGCTGGAATATTAGCTCAGAGTGCCCATGATGACAGTACGCTTAAACAAGAGATAGCTTGTTCAGTAGCACGTCAAAGAGAGAATCTAAGGCAACAACGGTCCGTAGGCCGCCCACCAGCTCCACCTGGAGTTTTATAGTTACTGTACAGAACCGCATAGCCAACAATGACGTCCGTGGACGTAAAACCGTTTATATGCTATCGATGTGGTACTAAACATGGCTGCGCATCTGAATGTCGAATCAGGAAACGGTGTGCCGAAGCTGTGGGAAGATAGGTCACTTGACACGAATACGCATAAACCATGAACCAAAGCAATCAATACTGTTGATTTGGATGGAGAGAAGGAACAAGCATTACATTCGGTTTTGCTGCATATTGTGTCCAATGTACGTTCCGCCCATACACTGTGGTGCTTCACAGCCAAGGACAGAAGGTACCGATAAAAATAGATGTGGGTGCGTCGGCTGCAATTACTAAGACAAGCGCTGTGAAGCACTTACCCTCGGTCAACATTAGGTTCCAAACTTAGGACGCACGTAGGTGAGCCTATTCGTGTTCTCGGTAAATGTGTTGTTTAAACACCATATGATACTAAGAAACACCAACTTCCTGTCTACGTTATATTGCAGGCTCGACCAAAGTTACTCGGGAGGGCCTGGGTAGACGCATTCCCTAATACCTTGGATGTTCTGAAACCAATAAATGAGTTATCTGGACAAAAGCAAATTCTGGATCAAAACGCAGCAGATTTTTTAAAGTTAGTGAGGCTGAGAACTTTCAAGCTATATTAAGGTTGAAGGGAAGTGCCAGGCCGAAATTCGGACACTACCGTAGGCTGTAACATCTTAATTTGGCAAAGAATTAAACCGCTTACAAACTCAGGGAATTATAATACATGTGTAATTTTCAACTTTGGAACGCCAATCATACCGGATACCTCCGTGCGAAGGTGCGGCGGCTACAAGATGGCTGCCAACTAACCTTCTGTGATAGTTAGACACCCCTAATTTCTCATTGAAGATGTGCATGCTACACAGGCAGGCGGTGAAAAATCCACCAAACATGACGTCAGTCGCGCAGTTTCACAAACGGCGTTCGATGAACCTTCTTGTCTACTTGTACTTTCACCACACCCATGACCATTTTAATGCACCCGTATAAATTTTGACATGCGTACTGTCCCAGGAAGCTTGCAGAGGATTGCCTATGATTTAGTGAAGGAGCTACTTTCCACGTGCTCATTCGGCTGATATTCTCATCTCCGGAAGCTCCGACGCAGAACGCTTAAGAACACTGGTTTTTTATTCGTAGAAAGTAGCAGTCACCATTGAAATGCACACACATTAATGTGCCTCGACGGGGAGCCGAACACCGGCCCAACGAATTTCCCGTCCGCTGTTCTACCACTAAGCCACCGACGGCTGACGATTAGGTGCGCAAGTTTTAATACATGACTTTTGCTTGGTGCGCGACCTATTGCCAATGAGCACACAGTAGCTGTCCTGGTGTTGCAGATTGGCTCACTCACCCGTCACTTCCCAATGGGCCGAAGTAACTGTCCTTCTTATGTCCAAAAAGCGATGGTAGATTAACTGTAGATGTTTGTGGGTAGGGTAAAGTTCGTAGAAAGCAGAAGTCACGATTGTTTGAAAGACTGTCACAAAACGGATCTGAGTGTGAGACCCTTTCTTCCTTCTGCGCTATGTTGGATACAGACTTGATAAAGTCGGTTTACGCATGCCAGATGACGAGATGCCTTCGTTAGGTTATCCACGCTGGTTGCGGCACTCTAGCAAATATTCCGTAGATTTGGGGTCCTCGGCAAAACAGTGCCTTAGCCAAAGCCGAACAAGTAATTGCCTCCTCCCCTGTATTCGTTCAGTATGATCTTGGAAGGCCATAATTCTCCAATGGTTAGCATCTCCTCGGGTATGGGTGCGGTAATTTACCACCGCACGAATGCACCAACCCTGCACTCCATAGTGTTTGCATCACGCATGCTGCAATCTGCGGAAATACACTATTCACAGATACACAAGGAAGCCCTCTCCATTATCTCCCGTGTGAGCATGTGCCATAAGAACCTATAGAGAAGTTATTTTGAACCTCATAAATACAACGAGCCATTGTTATCATTGTTAGGAGAGACCAAATGTATACAACAAATGCCTTCACCAAGCATACAGAAGTGAGCGCTAACATTGAGCGCAAATAATCATAAAACCACCTACCTTCCTGGTACCAGTAATCCCACAGCTGATGCTCTGAGCCGTCTATCAGTTACAGGGACGCCACGTGAGTCCGCTTGATCCTAGGAATTGGTTCACCTGATGCAACATCTATACCCGTTTACCGGCAACTTCATGCATTAAGTGAGTAAGTTATCGGGTAAAAGTGTTAAAATAACGTTTTGTCCGTGTTCACGCTGGTATCACTTCATTCTCTTCCTGAGGGTTTAAATGCACACACTATCAGTGACAATCTCATTGGTCATGGGACATAAGCCAATGGGACACCCTGGATATAAGCACAGGGCTGAACGTATGCGTCTATGGGGGACAAGTTTGCTCCTGCATAGTTTGGCACAATAGTGTTAACGGAAGGCCTCTAGGGTTGATAGTGTTAGTGCTAGAGGTCACCAGCTGTACGCTTGACCGTTGCTGGTTAACCTAGGATGTGGGGTTGGAACTTTCTACCTCTGCACCCCTTAAACAGAGCTTTTGACGGAAAGCGTTACGATTGGTTGTTATGCTGATCCGGCAGGTAGCCGGTGTCCTGTTCCAAATTTACAGCGTTTGTAAGAGCAGTCGGTGAAGGATCTAGCGCACAATATGTGGTCGTTCCAAGGTGCACAGTACCAGCAAAACATTAAGGCTCCAGATTAGTACGGCCTAGTCGAAACAATATATGAGATAATAATACCAATATTAATACTAATTATATAAACACTGCCATGGTTCTCATCTAATGAATTGCTGTGGCAATATATTGTGTAGAATCTTCACGCGCGGGTATTCATGCTCTTGCAAAAACGATACCAAGTTATCCATTTATAGTTGTTTGCAAATCCTGGCCAAGTCTTTGTCTTATATGGTTGAGTTATACGATGGTATGATGCAACTTTGTGGTTGGTGTATGTTGTAGACACTGTGGACTAATTATACCTCGTGGAATGGTGGTATTACCCCATTAGACGTTATCTGTGCTTTGGTTGAATGGATGTTTAACTTAACTTCCAAACGAAAATATGACATAATGGTGTCCATGTAGAAGTATCTAAGCAACTTACTGCGAAAGGGTCCACAGTCTCACAAAAACTAAAGCTGTGTGGCAGCCGATTCCCCAGAGAAGCATAGATGTTGCGACGGAACTCATACCTCATATTTATCCTGCCTCGTGGTATAATCCAGGTAAGGTTTTGGTAATATAGGAGACGCGTCCAATTGTGCTTCCGTGTAATGTTAAATGGAGTGCATGGATGTTGCCATGAATCGGATTGCTCCGCAGTAGTAAGTTATCCTTAAGTATTCTCAGCTAAAGCGGATCAAGATGGAGCTACTGGTGTCGCCTTTGAGAGTTGATGATAGAATGTGTTTCCAATACGTGCATAGTAAGTTTAGAATTGAAGGCTTTCTATCGATGTT
Organism: Dicrocoelium dendriticum; assembly: GCA_944474145.2. Classification (NCBI taxonomy): domain Eukaryota; kingdom Metazoa; phylum Platyhelminthes; class Trematoda; order Plagiorchiida; family Dicrocoeliidae; genus Dicrocoelium; species Dicrocoelium dendriticum. The sequence continues at coordinate 55,280,499 of OX104068.1, read as the reverse complement.
CCATTTGATTTGCTCAGTTTGCGTCTGATTATGCTGCGTTACCCCAGGATGAGTTGATTAAGGTTTTTTATAGTTCAACTGTATCTGTGATTGTATGCATGTTAGGAGAGAGGTTAGCGAAGGATTATTGTTGCGTGGGGCCTGGGACACCCGCAGGTAATTTGTGACACGTAAGACGTGTTAAATACCAGATAGCATAGAAGGCGGAGGCGATTGAACCCAACGTCTATTGTGCAGGCTGCTAAAATAAGAAGCAAAGCAGCCGGAGCGAGGCACGTGCAGCAACTACTCTTCAAAACGGTTTGTGTACACGGATGTGCAGTCAGCAGAACAAATGGACGACTTGAAGGTTAATACAACCCTAAACCCAATGTTACAAAATACTGAAAGAGCTTGTTTTCCGGTACGCTACAAGGGCCTCCCCCTAGAAGGCTGAAGGATGGAAGCCTTCGATGGAGCTGGTAGTGGGGGAAAACGGAAGGTGAAGGTCGATGCGAATATTTGCATGGGCTTCAGTAAGAGCTTCCAAGGTGGGTGCGTAGCAGAGTTCGCTGGGTCCATGCTTTGGTTATTTATTATTTATGATGATCGTGTGGACCAGAGCGCATCATCGGCGGGCTGTCGGAGCCGGCTGGTCGGATTGCAAAATAACTGGCTAGTACAGAAAAAAGTTCGACAGGAACTTCCCATTGCTGCAGACGCGACGGTGCGCTTGGGAGGTGTCACTGCCCTCACCGCACTTTAGTCCACGGTCCTCGTCCCACGAAGAAATCCGGCGTCCTCGTCGGCAACGCCTAGGTGGCGTTCGGGGACCAAACCGTTCGTGGGTGTCTGCGGCCAAGGACGAATGTCTGTTATTTGGGTGAGGAAGGGAGCTTTGGGATGGCTGGAGAGTCAATTGGGGGTTGCCTGGGCAGTTCCGGCGGTTGAGTTTCTGGAAGGTAGAACTCAATGAGGGTGGACAAGGGTCAGGGAATTGGCTTGATGCTGGAGATGGAACATGGCATGCATGATAAAAGCAAATACGCCTTTTAGGTTTTCAAAATGTGTTGGGTTAGTTTAGTCGATTTTGCAAAACTTTTGTGGATGAGACGCAGGATAAACACTAAAGACGTAACGGCGTGTTAATGGAAATAGAAAACGTTTACAAAACCTGAAACACGGACCGGACGCTTAACTTGTCTACCGCGTCGGTCGGTTGTCTGGGGTAGCGGCGGGATAGGTTGCGGGTCAAAAGGTACGGAGGGTTCCGGGCTATCCAGTGCTCGGGCAGTCACCACAGGTGCGGGTGCTTGTGCGAGAGCATCAGGACGGGTTGCAAGTGGCTCGTCAAAGAAAGCCATTTTGAGGCGGTCGATGGACACCGTTGTTCGGTGACCATTCTGGTCTAAAGTAAAGTGTTTCGGAGTCCGTTGCAGAACTTAGGGTCAGTGTAGGGAGGCTGGAGTGGGCGCCGCACTGCCTCAGTGCCGAGGAAGATGTGAGTGCAGGTACAGAGTCCGTTGTCCATGTGCATTTCTCTAATCGGTTCACGGGGCGGAGTCGGGCGTAGTGAACGCATGCGTTGAGCTAGGGAGGACGCAAAGTTATGCTGAGGCATACCCGACGATGCGGGAGGTGAAACGAATTCCCCTGGTAACTTGGGTGTTGTGCCGTAAACCAGCTCTGCTTATGTACATTGCAGGTCAGCTTTGATGCCGCTGTGAATATCTAAGAGTACGAGCGAAATGTTTTCGCTCCAGCTAGGGTTTGAGGAGGTGCAGAGAGGCTTTAAGCTGTCTATGGAAGCGTTCAACTAACCCGTTGGCTACTGGATGATGCGCTGTGGTATGAATGCGGCGACAGCCTAAAAGTTTGCAGAACGTATTGAATTGTGGAGCTTCGAAAGGCGTTCCTCGGTCAGTTGTGATGGTGGATGGGCATCCGTAGTGCGAGACCCACTGGTCCAAGAAGGCCCGAATAACAGTCTCAGCTGTGCAGTCTTTTACGGGAATGGCTGCTGGCCATCTGGTGAAGCGGCCGACACATGTTAGAATGTATACGAATCCGCGTGACGGAAGTACTGGACCTACCAGGTCTAAGTGTACATGCGAGAACCGTGCGTCCGAGGCAGGGAATGAATCAAGAGGAGTGCGGGTGTGACTATGTGCTTTGGAGTGCTGGCATTGAAGGCAGGCGCGAGCCTAGGTACGCACATCTTTGTTTACGCGTGGCCAAACGAAACGTTTGGTGAGCAGTGCCAAAGCTGAACAGATACCACGGTGTGATAGTGAGTGTAGTGCGTTAAAGAATGTACGTCGGAAGGTGATAAATAAATATATGGTATATTCTCTGTAAAGCGAGATAAACCTGTAAAAGCGTGATGAAATATGAATACAAGCGTAGCTTCTTTGGAATATTAAAACCTTTCGTTTTAAAAAGGAATAAACGAAAAGATGTAATCCATATATGCGAGCATTATGTCAGGTAATAGTCAGATGAAGGACCATGATGGCGCTGTGGCTCGCAAACACACGGTGCCTCAAGTTACAAGCTGGGGGTAAATTTGCCATGTAGTGATCCATGAGCACAGGAGCCCAAACAGAGTTTTGTTGCAATCAATGACCATTACGAAGCCGGGATGATCTGTGGTCCATTAATGCATTCCTCATAGTAAAAGTAGTTGCACATGTTGGATATAGAAGTCTGAGGACTGCGTCAGTGTGAAATGTCTAGCTGTGACTTTATTTTGTGGCGAATCACATCCGTCAGTTGCAGTGTTGTTAAGCGGACATTTGTGGCTTTTTATAGGCAGAACGCTTGTTAGGCGAACGAGGGGTCTAGGACAACCTGTGGAAGTGTCACGGAGAATGGTTCCTTCCGTGGTGTGGCAACGAACAAATTGCACATGCCGCAGGTTCCTTCCGTGGTGTGGCAACGAACAAATTGCACATGCCGCAAACTCTACTGCAGCTTGCGTTGTAATCTTCGTTTGAGCCTGGGCCGTTGCCATGACGGCAAGGTCGACGGTAGGCAAGGACCTGAGTGTGGTTGACGCGTGAGAGAGCGTCGGCAACGGGACTATCGACACCTGAGTCATGACGTATGCCAGCAGTGAACTGCGTGCCAAAGTCTAAGTGTCTTGTTTCCCGTGTTAAAGTAGTTGTCGCACGCAGAGTTGAAGGCAAGATAAAGGGCTTGTGGTCAGTGTAGAGCATGAACGCGCGGCCTTCAAGAGTGTGCCGGAAGTGCCGAATGGCTAGTTAAAATGCGAGCAGTTCTTTGCCAAACGTGCTGTAGCTTGATTCCACTGGATGCAGGCGCTTGGAGAAGAACCCAAGGGGTTGCCTTTGCCCACCGACGTGTTTTTGCAGGACAACTCCTACCGCGACGTCTGAGGCATCGGTCGTAATAGAATGGGGTGCAGTCGATTCGAAGTGAGTGTGGATGGCTACGTCGGAGATAGCATCCTTAAGTTCGGCGAAGGCTGCCTGTGCAGTGTCAAGGAAAGCGAACTAACGTTCATTTCTCCTGAGTAGGTCAGTCAGTGTCTGCATGGGCTGAGCGCAGCGCAGAAAGAAGTGTTGATAGTAGTTGACCAAACCACAAAATCGACGGGGGTGCTTGAACGAAGTCGGAGCTGGGAAGTCCTTGATTGCCTGGATCTTATCAGGAAGGACTTCGATGCCAGACGGTGAAATGAGGTGGCCTAAGAATTCTACCGCTGAGTTGCCGAGTTCGTACTTAGTTGGGTTGACTGTGACATCGCATTGGTTCAAGCGCTGGAATGGAATCCGAAATTACTGGCGGTGCACTTGTCTTGATGAACTGGCTACTAAATTATCATCGAGATATTAATAGGCGAAGTCCATACCACGAGTGACCTCGTGGATAAAGCGTTGGAATATATGTGCGACATTGCACAGTCCAAATGGCATTCTTAAAAATTCAAACAAAGCAAAAGGGTTGATGACGGCTGTTTTAGGAAGGTCATTGCCTTCCACAGGTATCCGGTGATAGGCGCCAACCAGGTCGACGTTGCTAAAGCTCGTCTTACCTGTGAGGCATGTGGTAAGGTCCTGCATATGTGGGATGGGATACCTATCTGGGACGGTTAGGCTATTGAGTACGCGGTAAGCACCGCAAGGACGCTAGTCACCAGATTTCTTGGGAACCACCTGCAGCGGCGAGGATCAAGTGCTGTCTGAAGAGCGGATTATTCCAAGTTCAAGCATGTGCTCAAATTCCGCCCTAGCTACTTTTAGTTTCTCAGGCGATAGTCGGCGTGGACGGCATTGCACAGGTGGGCCATTCGTCCGTATGTGGTGCATGACTTAAGCTGCCACAGGCAAAGCTGCGTTCCTTGGCTGTACGTGCTTGGATTACGGAGAAAAGAGAGTAGCGTAGTCTGGCGAGGTCTGGGGAAATGTATAGACCGGGGATATAGATGTGACGTCGACGGTACTGCCACGTACACTGAGTTTTGTTGCAGCGTCGACTATCATCTGGCGTTTCGCATTGACTAAGTGGTCGAAATGTCTGCGAAAGCCAATGCCGATGAGGACAAGGGGACTGCAGCGACAATGGACATCCAGCGGAACGTACGCCGAAGACGTAGATCCAGGGTAAGCGACTGATGACCGTAGGTGGCTGTTGGTGTGTCATTGGCGGCGCTGAAGCTTGTTGATAGAGAAGCGGTAGGCTCACCTGGGATAGGGGAATGAGGCTGACTTCAGCCCCGGTGTCAACTAGGAACTGGGTATTGGAGCCATAAACCCTGATGTAGGTTAGAGGACTTTCGGCTTTGCTGACGTTCGTGGCCATTACAGGCCGGCGTGGCGGATCACGTATCGCGGAGTAGGTACACGGCTCTACGCACTTACGGGCTTTATTACCGAAACGCGAGTGGTAAAAGCAGTAACCTGTGGCATCAAGTTTTGTGCGACGGGGCGATGATGCAGAGCGGTTGCGGTGCTTATGGTTTAAAGCGAGGTCCTCGATCTGGCGCCGAAGCGACGCTATCTGCGATGACAATGCGTCGTTTGCCGACGGCTGGCTGGTCGCGCTTGTCGTTGTCGTTGTGCCAGCACAACGCTTCTTACGTGCTTTGGTTTCAGTCTCTGGCTGTTGTCTTGGATGACGCGGTCTGCCAGATCTGCAATTGCAAATCACATGCTAACGCAAGGTAGCCTGAATGCCTTCAGAAAGTCGTTGCATCACCAGTTTACGGAGGATCTTTACGGCCATGCTGGACTTGCCGATGAGGTGTTGCATTTCGCGCCACATGGCTGAGGGTTACCTATCTCCTAATCGCAAATCACTAGCTAGTTGCTGCAGACGGACCTTGTCAGAAGGCGGAATTCGCTGAATTGTAACCGGCGTAAGAGTTTCGTATTTCATTATTGGAGGGGGCAAAATAGGATGACTCTCACCTGCGAGGATATACTCTGAGGAAGGCGAGATCTTAGCTGATTATACATGGCGAAATCCGAAGAAATCCTACGAATATATAATACGGCTTCCAGGTGCAAATACAATAACGAAGGATCATTCTCCCAAATAGTGAGAGGGACTAAAACAACAGAATTTACCATGACAGGCTGAACGGCGTTAACCGCGCATGAAGACGGCATATCCTCTAGATAATCCATTGCAAAAAGCAGGTAAAAATTGTAGTAGGTGAGAAAACCATATGATCACAAGTAATGAATCACAAAATCACTGGAACGAGCTCACCAGAATGCAAATGCAAAACGGCGGGCGGCGTGTTCTTGATATGGGGTTCCAGATGTTTGGGTGAGGCCTGGGATAATCGTAGGTAAGCAATAACATGTAAGACTTGTCAACTAGGGGAGAGTATAAAAGTCGGAGGCGACTGAATTCAACGTTTATTGTGCAGGCTACAAGAATAGGAAGCGAATCAGCCAGAGCGAGGAAGGTGCAGCAAAACCTACGCAAAACGGTTTGCGTTAACGTATGTGCAGACAGTAAAACAAATAATGCCTAAGAGGTTAAAACAACAGTAAATCACAATGCTGCAAAACATTGATTAACGTATTGTGCGGTATAGGACTAGTCTCTACTAGTCCGAGAGTGTTCTGGCGCTGGTAGGGATGCCAGTAAACCAGAAAGACGGGCACAACGGATTGTATTCGCGAAAGGCTACAATCGAACGAAAACGAATGAAGTGACGAGAGCGCATGTCAGTGCCGGAACTCACCGTGGAGAAAAGTGGTGAGCCGGAAGCAGTTCATAATGGCCGTATAGTCGGCATTAAAACAAAAAGCAATGTTTTATGACTGAGTGATAAAAGTGTACAAAAACAAGAAATATCTTTTGGGTTGCTACAGCGGGAAACTACATTATCTGGCTCGGGATATCCAGTACACTAGCGGTTCTAAGAACATATACATACAAGAATATCTGATCTTAGTTTCACTGGTAGACCGTTGTACACAACTGCGTTCGCTGCTACGCGTGATAGATACTTCGGTTGTCAAGCGTCCGCGACATATGATACTTGATGGTTATGCTTAAAACGTTATCCTCACCTGTCGCACCGCCTTAAACGAATGCTCATATTTTTTTAAAGGAGTGGTAGTACTAGTGGTAGTGGTAGTAGTAGTTGCAGTGGTAGTACGCCTCGGGCAAATTTATACCATGGATAAATTAATGCAGCGTGCGATGTTTGTTCCGCGAACTACTAGCCTTTACACAGAAAGGAAGTTAAGGTACTGTGCGCACATCCTTGTTTAACCACGCTGGTACTTGAACGCGGGGAAGAGCAGTAGTACACTATAGTGACTATTTTAGCGGGACCGTATATGTATGAGGATAGACAAATCATTATTGTGTTTCGGACTTCAAAGAAATCTATCTGAATCGGTAAGCGTTGGTGCGGCACCAGGTCGCATGTGTTCTGCATGTACAAGTATAGACTTAACTGACACACTGAGTAAATAATGACTGCTATGTAGTTCAGGTAATGCAGTTACCAGAAGGTGCACGATCGTTAGGCAAGGAAAACATTTTAGGACCTGTTTATCAGCGCCAGTGATTTGATGATCTGTTTTACATGTCTTTATCCATTTCACGAATAATCCAGCTATTATAGTAATGTCCTGGCCCGGCAGCATATTAGCAACGTGTATTGCGCAGCCCGTGCGACGAGGGATGGTGAATGTAGTTTCCATTGATCTGCAAAGTACTTGATCTCACACCAACGGCAAATATATACAAACGGAGCAGTGAAGTTTCAGGCCACTCCCATTTTCACGGCGGATTTGGGATGCCATCAGCTTCTAGAATTTAGCATGGTTGAATGGAATGTGTCGCTTGGCAGATATCGCATTTTAGATGAGCGTTAGTGTCACAGGTCATGTAGGTGGAGAAGAAGTCACTAAGTACGCCTGGATCACGTTCAAAGGCTCATTGCTCAATAAAAAGCGTTTGTTGGTTCATCGACGAAGAAATCGGACCGGCTCTCTTGCTTTATATGTCATTCGTACTGTTGCTTGATCTTCATGTGTTCACCCCATCAATCGTATGCACTTGCTTTCGGAGATGAGTCGGTGCATCACTGAAGCACTGTAAACCATTTTATCAAGTTGTAGCGCGCGATCAGTTGGCTGGATATTGACCAATGGAACGTTCCGCTGCGTCATCTTACACATCACTGGTTCGGTTTTCTTGTAACGTAGCGTGGGTAATGCCGTGCTGAAACTAATGATAGGAGTGCTGCATGACTGTGCAAGCATTGTTGGAGAGAAAGATGACATCCAAATCGCAAGACAGGATTATTTGACGGAAGGTTTTCCAGTTAGTACTGCTGCTGGTGTAGTAGGAAAGGAATAGTTGTTTGATGACCATTTTAACGGTGACCGCTTAGAGTAGCATGCTGCCGTCGTTACCAAAGATGTTCGCTGAAACATCGCTGTACTTCGGCCATACCCAACGTAAACATCACGTCTAATGTGCTCCTTAGCCTATTTGGTAGGGTCACCCAATGTGTCCAACAAACTCTGCTTGCATAAAGGAATGCTCTGTGTATAGACAAGAAGTGGTGAGAAGACCAGTGCATCTTTGTTATGTTAAACTCACCTACCACTATCCTTTGTTTATGCATAGGATGTGATGCAAAATCGGTAGCTGTGGTAATACGGACCATCCTCATGGTTGATGAATTTGGCATATTGCGACTAGATGCACCTAAACCGAGGCTCCTGAGACGGAGAATCGGAGTGAATCAGGGACATTTGCCAGCGGTAGATATTCAAACCGTTCAGCTGTACATATGTGATGCGGTTATATGAGGCGACCTCGACACTTACTTTTAATGCGATCTTTACGGATTAGGCGTTAAAATGGGTACTTCCATTACGGTCTAATATTGTAGGAAGGCGGAAGGCAGCGTTTGCCCAAAGGACGGTTAGACCAGTAAAACGGAGGCCGACGAATAGAGAGACCGATGCAATGGGGGCGATTCGCTGGAGAAACCCAGGCCCAATAGCACGAGACGGAAACGGGACAGGAGCGGCATCCGTGGGTGAGCCCGAGGCAGACAAAGCAGGTGGGGAATTTGTTGAAGACGCAATAAATCGGACAAAACCGCCGGTATCGCATCTTCAAGAAACAACCCCGGGGAGAGTGATACACCCACGGTCAAGCAAAGCGCACGCTATCGAACGACTCCGGCCTTGCCAGAATCGGAGGTGTGGAAACGAAGATACACGGGCGAAACGGATACAGAAGATGCGTTCCCGTACTCCAGAAGGAGCATAGAAGTGTCACGAGCGGAGGCCAAGAGGGATGGTGCAACTTGGGAAGGAAATCTGACCCATTAATGTGTGCCCGCGTGAGTGGGTAGACAGTGTGTGTTCGCGCCAATAAAGATCGTGCTTCATTGCCGCGTTTGTTCTGTCGCTACAATATATCAACGGGGTCTTACGTTTCTGTAACGTGGATTGCTTGCAGCTCGTTTAAATTTGCATGCATGCTTAGGAAATACCGTTGGTTGCTAATCCATCTGGCATCAAGCAAAAGTAATGAAAACATACCATAAATGTTTTAATCTGCGTTTGCGTCACTGTTGTGTGAGTCATTGTAATCTCGGATTATTTGAGCAGTAAATGTATGTGGGAGCAATGAGAACGAGTCCACTGCTAGTAACCTTGCAGGTAGGGGTAGTGTGCCTACCGCGATCGCAGGTATACCTTGTGAAAGGAGAGGGTTGAGGTGTCAAGTCTACATTGCCGTTGACTTAGCGTTGAGCTTACCTGGTCATGTAAAGAGCTTGCGGAAAAAACTGTTGCAGATATTTGGCACCTGCCGCGTATGTGGGGCTTTGAATGGCCGCGGTTCCAATAATAAATATATTTACATTATAATTTTTCTACTACAGTTTCTCCTGGTACAACCCATAATGTCAACCACATGAGCGCGTTCCAGCACCTCGTCGCGTACTATAACTGTAGCCGTTTACATGAACTGTGAAAGCGAAGATATGAAAAACGTCTTCCGCTGCGCCTGCTTATCCTAGACCCCACGTGCTTGCGCGTTTTCTTTGCATTCCGGATGAGCTGAAGCGAAGAATAAAAGTTATTCCTTACGCTTAGGTGGCTGTCGCCGCAGTTGGTGCGTTTTGCTTCAATTCATGGACGGAATTTGTCAATTCATGACGTATTACAAAAGTACCTCCGTTCACGCGCCGCGCGTTGTGATGAACCAAACGCCTGTTGGATGGGAAGTCGAGCGGTGCCTAGCCAGGTTGTCTCCTAATGGAATGCCTATTAGTACGTACGTTTTACACATGCCAGATGACGAGATGCCTTCGTTAGATTATCCACGCTGGTTGCGTCACTCTAAAAAATATTCCGTAGAGTTGGGGTCCTCGACGAAGCAGTGCCTTAGCCAAAGCCGAACAAGTAATTGCCTCCTCCCCTGTATTCGTTACTTATGATCTTGGAAGGCCATAATTCTCCAATGGTTAGCATCTCCTCGGGGTATGGGTACGGTAATGTACCACCGCATGAATGCACCAACCCTGCGTTCCATAGCGTTTGCATCACGCATGCTGCAATCTGCGGAAATACACTATTCACAAATACACAAGGAAGCCCTCTCCATAATCTCCCGTGTGATCATGTGCCATAAGAACCTATGGAGGAGTTATTTTGAATCTCATAAATACAGCGAGCCATTGTTATCATTGTTAGGAGAGACCAAATGTATTCAACAAATGTCTTCACCAAGAATGCAGAAGTGAGCGCTGACATTGAGCGCAAATAATCATAAAACCACCTACCTTCCTGGTACCAGTAATCGCACAGCTGATGTCCTGAGCCGTCTATCAGTTACAGGGACGTCACATGAGCCCGCTTCATCCTGTGAATTGGTTCACTTGATGCAACCTCTATACCCGTTTACCGGCAACTTCATGCATAGAGTGAGTAAGTTATCGTGTCAAAGTGTCAAACTAACGTGTTGTCCGTGTTCCCGCTGGTATCACTTCATTCTCTCCCTGAGGGTTTAAAAGCACGCACTATCAGTGACAATCTCATTGGCCATGGGACATAAGCCAATGGGACACCCTGGATGTAAACACAGGGCTGGATGTATGCATCTATGGGGGACAGGTTTGCCCCTGCATAGTTTGTCACATTAGTATTCACGGAAAGCCTCCAGGGTTGAGAGTGTCAGTGCTAGAGGTCACCAGCTGTACGCTTGACTGTTGCTGGTTAACCTAGGATGTGGGATTTGAACTTTCTACCTCCGCACCCCTTAAACAGAGCTTTTGTCGGAAAGCGTTACGATTGGTTGTTATGCTGGTCCGGCAGGTAGCCGGTGTCCTGTTCCAAATTTACAGCGTTTGTAAGAGCAGTCAGTGAAGGATCTAGCGCACAATATGTGGTCGTTCTAAGGTGCACAGTGTGATGGGAGTATACACTCGAACGAACGTGCTGTGCCAGCCCAGCAAGGAAGCCGTTAGGCTGCCGCAAGCAAAGGCGGCAACCGATTGGACGTTCACACGTTTCTCGCATGCACGCTGATTGGCCAACAGTGGACGCATTGGAGTGAGTTTGTTTGACTGAATCAAAGGAAAAATGTCATGCATCAACAAAGGTCGTTAATTATGGATCCAACCAGCTGTATATACCGATATGTTTCACTCGCCCTCTGTCTCCGTTTTCGCCTGGTCCTGTTGTTTGCAGAATATACGTTTTGTCCCTGAAGGACCGACTTTTCACATGGTGTCAGAGAAGGAGAAGAACATTACTACCACCCAGACGATGATTGGAGCTGCACCGGCTATTCAAATGCCTGCCCCGCTGAACATGGATGAACGCGTTCATCCATGTTCAGCGGGGCAGGCATTTGAATAGCCGGTGCAGCTCCAATCATCGTCTGGGTGGTAGTAATGTTCTTCTCCTTCTCTGACACCATGTGAAAAGTCGGTCCTTCAGGGACAAAACGTATATTCTGCAAACAACAGGACCAGGCGAAAACGGAGACAGAGGGCGAGTGAAACATATCGGTATATACAGCTGGTTGGATCCGTAATTAACGACCTTTGTTGATGCATGACATTTTTCCTTTGATTCAGTCAAACAAACTCACTCCAATGCGTCCACTGTTGCCAATCAGCGTGCATGCGAGAAACGTGTGAACGTCCAATCGGTTGCCGCCTTTGTTGCGGCAGCCTAACGGCTTCCTTGCTGGGCTGGCACAGCACGTTCGTTCGAGTGTATACTCCCATCCCACTGTGCACCTTAGAACAACCACATATTGTGCGCTAGATCCTTCACCGACTGCTCTTACAAACGCTGTAAATTTGGAACTGGACACCGGCTACCTGCCGGACCAGCACAACAACCAATCGTAACGCTTTCCGACAAAAGCTCTTTTTAAGGGGTGCGGAGGTAGAAAGTTCAAATCCCACATCCTAGGTTAACCAGCAACAGTCAAGCGTACAGCTGGTGACCTCTAGCACTGACACTGTCAACCCTGGAGGCTTTCCGTGAATACTAATGTGACAAACTATGCAGGGGCAAACCTGTCCCCCATAGATGCATACATCCAGCCCTGTGTTTACATCCAGGATGTCCCATTGGCTTATGTCCCAAGGCCAATGAGATTGTCACTGATAGTGCGTGCTTTTAAACCCTCAGGGAGAGAATGAAGTGATACCAGCGTGAACGCGGACAACACGTTAGTTTGACACTTTGACACGATAACTTACTCACTCTATGCATGAAGTTGCCGGTAAACGGATATAGAGGTTGCATCAGGTGAACCAATTCATAGGATGAAGCGGGCTCATGTGACGTCCCTGTAACTGATAGACGGCTCAGGACATCAGCTGTGCGATTACTGGTACCAGGAAGGTAGGTGGTTTTATGATTATTTGCGCTCAATGTCAGCGCTCACTTCTGCATTCTTGGTGAAGGCATTTGTTGAATACATTTGGTCTCTCCTAACAATGATAACAATGGCTCGCTGTATTTATGAGGTTCAAAATAACTTCTCCATAGGTTCTTATGGCACATTCTCACACGGGAGATTATGGAGAAGGCTTCCTTGTGTATCTGTGAGTAGTGTAGTTCCGCGGGTTACAGCATGCGTGATGCAAACGCTATGGGACGCAGGGTTGGTGCATTCATGCGGTGGTACATTACCGTACCCATACCCCGAGGAGATGCTAACCATTGGAGAATTATGGCCTTCCAAGATCATAATTAACGAATACAGGGGAGGAGGCAATTACTTGTTCGGCTTTGGCTAAGGCACTGCTTCGTCTAGGACCCCAACTCTACGGAATATTTTTTAGAGTGACGCAACCAGCGTGGATAACCTAACGAAGGCATCTCGTCATCTGGCATGTGTAAAACGTACGTACTATTAGGCATTCCATTAGGAGACAACCTGGCTAGGCACCGCTCGACTTCCCATCCAACAGGCGTTTGGTTCATCACAACGCGCGGCGCGTGTACGGAGGTACTTTTGTAATACGTCATGAATTGACAACTTCCGTCCATGAGTTGAAGTAAAACGCGCCAACTGCGGCGACAGCCACCTAAGCGTAAGGAATAACTTTTATTATTCGCTTCAGCTCATCCGGAATGCAAAGAAAACGCGCAAGCACGTGGGGTCTAGGATAAGCAGGCGTAGCGGAAGATGGTTTTCATATCTTCGCTTTCACAGTTCATGTACACGGCTATAGTTATAGTACGCGACGAGGTACTGGAACGCGCTTGTGTGGTTGATATTATGGATTGTGCCAGGAGAAACTGTAGTAGAAAGATTATAATGTACATATATTTATTATTGGAACCGCGGCCATTCAAAGCCCCACATACGCGGCAGGTGCCAAATATCTGCAACAGTTTTTTCCGCAAGCTCTTTACATGACCAGGTAAGCTCAACACTAAGTCAACGCAATGTGTACTTGACATCTCAACCCACTCCTTTCACAAGGTATACCGGCGATCGCGGTAAGCACACTACCCCTACCTGCAAGGTTACTAGCAGTGGACTCGTTCTCATTGCTCCCACATACATTTACTGCTCAAATAATCCGCGATTACTATGACTCACACAACAGTGACGCGAACGCAGATTAAAACATTTATGGTATGTTTTCATTACTTTTGCTTGATGCCAGATGGATTAGCAACCAACGGTATTTCCTAAGCATTCATGCAAATTTAAACGGGCTGCAAGCAATCCACGTTACAGAAACGTGTTACCCCGTTGATATATTGTAGCGACTGAACAAACGCGGCAATGAAGCACGATCTTTATTGGCGCGAACACACCCTGTCTACCCACTCACGCGGGCACACATTAATGGGTCAGATTTCCTTCCCAAGTTGCACCATCCCTCTTGGCCTCCGCTCGTGACACTTCTATGCTCCTTCTGGAGTACGGGAACGCATCTTCTGTATCCGTTTCGCCCGTGTATCTTCGTTTCCACACCTCCGATTCTGGCAAGGCCGGAGTCGTTCGATAGCGTGCGCTTTGCTTGACCGTGGGTGTATCACTCTCCCCGGGATTGTTTCTTGAAGATGCGATACCGGCGGTTTTGTCCGATTTATTGCGTCTTCAACAAATTCCCCACCTGCTTTGTCTGCCTCGGGCTCACCCACGGATGCCGCTCCTGTCCCGTTTCCGTCTCGTGCTATTGGGCCTGGGATTCTCCAGCGAATCGCCCCCATTGCATCGGTCTCTCTATTCGTCGGCCTCCGTTTTACTGGTCTAACCGTCCTTTGGGCAAACGCTGCCTTCCGCCTTCCTACAATATTAGACCGTAATTGAGTTACCCATTTTGACGCCTAATTCGTAAAGACCGCATTAAAAGTAAGTGTCGAGGTCGCCTCATATAACCGCATCACATATGTACAGCTGAACGGTTTGAATATCTACCGCTGGCAAATGTCCCTGATTCACTCCGGTTCTCCGTCTCAGGAGCCTCGGTTTAGACGCATCTAGCCGCAATATGCCAACTTCATCAACCATGAGGATTGTCCGTATTACCACAGCTTCCGATTTTGCATCGCATCCTATGATAAACAACGGATAGTAGTAGGTGAGTGTAACAAAACAAAGATGCACTGGTCTTCTAATCACCTCTTGTCCATACACAGAGAATTCTTTTATACAGGCAGAGTTTGTTGAACACATTGGGTGACCCTACCAAATAGGCTAAGGAGCACATTAGACGTGATGTTTATGTTGGGTATGGCCGAAGTACAGCGACGTTTTAGCGAACATCCCTGGTACCGACGTCAGCATGATACTCTAAGCGGTCACCGTTAATATGGCCATCAAACAACTACTCCTTTCCTACTACACCAGCAGCAGTACTAACTGGAAAACCTTCCGTCAAATAATCCTGTCTTGCGATTTGGATGCCATCTTTCTCTCCAACAATGCTTGCACAGTCATGTAGCACTCCTATCATTAGTTTCAGCACGGCATTACCCTCGTTACTTTACAAGAAAACCGAACCAGTGATGTGTAAAATGACGCAGCGAAACGTTCCATTAGTCAAAATCCAGCCAACCGATCGCGCGCTACGACTTGATAAAATGTTTTACAGTGCTTCGGTGACGCACCGACTCATCTCCGAAAGCAAGTGCATACAATTGATGGGGTGAACACATGGAGATCAATCAACAGTACGAATGACATATAAAGCAAGAGAGCTGGTCCGATTTCTCCGTCGATGAACCAACACACGCTTTTCATTGAGCAATGAGCTAGTGAACGTGATGCAGGCGTACTTAGTTCCTTCTTCTCCACCTACATGACCTGTGACACTAACGCCCATCTAAAATGCTATTGCTCCCCGCGATATCTGCCAAGCGACACATTCTATTCAACCATGCTCAATCCTAGAAGCTGATGGCATCCCAAATCCGCCGTGAAAATGGGAGGGCCTGAAACTTCACTGCTCCTTTTGTATATATTTGCCGTTGGTGTGAGATCAAGTACTTTGCAGATTAATGGAAAACTACATTCACCAGCCCTCGTCACACGGGCTGCGCAATACACGTTGCTAATATCATGCCAGGCCAGGACATTACTATAATAGCTGGATTATTCGTGAAATTGATAAAGACGTGTAAAACAGTTCATCAAATCACTGGAGCTGATAAACAGGTTCTAAAATGTTTTCTTTGCCTAACGATCGTGCACCTTCTGGTAACTGCATTACCTGAACTACATAGCAGTCATTATTTACTCAATGTGCCAGTTAAGTCTATACTTGTACATGCAGAACACATGCGACCTAGTGCCGCACCAACGCTTACCGATTCCGATAGATTTCTTTGAAGTCCGAAACACAATAATGAGTCGTCTATCCTCATACATATACGGTCCCGCTAAAATAGTCACTATAGTGTACTACTGCTCTTCCCCGCGTTCAAGTACCAGCGTGGTTAAACAAGGATGTGCGCACAGTACCTTAACTTCCTTTCTGTATAAAGGCTAGTAGTTCGCGGAACAAACATCGCACGCTGCATTAATTTATCCATGGTATAAATTTGCCCGAGGCGTACTCTGAGCTTTCAACTGTACTACCACTCCTTTAAAAAATATGAGCATTCGTTTAAGGCGGTGCGACAGGTGAGGATAACGTTTTAAGCACAACCATCAAGTATCATATGTCGCGGACGCTTGACAACCGAAGTATCTATCACGCGTAGCAGCGAACGCAGTTGTGTACAACGGTCTACCAGCGAACTTAAGATCAGCTATTCTTGTACATATATGTTCTTAGATCAGCTAGTGTACTGGATAGTGCGAGCCAGATAATGTAGTTTCCCGCTGTAGCAACCCAAAAGATATTTCTTGTTTTTGTACACTTTTATCACTCAGTCATAAAATATTGCTTTTTGTTTTAATGCCGACTCTACGGCCATTATGAACTGCATCCGGCTCACCACTTTTCTCCACGGTGAGTTCCGGCACTGACATGCGCTCTCGTCACTTCATTCGTTTTCGTTCGATTGTAGCCTTTCGCGAATACAATCCGTTGTGCCCGTCTTTCTGGTTTTCTGGCATCCCTACCAGCGCCAGAACACTCTCGGACTAGTAGAGACTAGTCCTATACCGCACAATACGTTAATCAGTGTTTTGCAGCATTGTGATTTACTGTTGTTTTAACCTCTTAGGCATTATTTGTTTTACTGTCTGCACATCCGTTAACGCAAACCGTTTTGCGTAGATTTTGCTGCACCTTTCTCGCTATGGCTGATTCCTTTTTATCCTTATAGCTTGCAAAATAAACGTTGAATTCAGTCGTCTCCGACTTCTATACTCTCTCCTAGTTGACACGTCTTACGTGTTATTGCTTACCGACGCTTATCCCAGGCCTCACCCAAGCATTTGGAACCCCTATCAAGAACACTCCGCCCGCCATTTTTCATTTGCATTCTGGTGAGCTCGTTCCCGTGATTTTGTGATTCATTACTTGTGATCATATGCTTTTCTCACCTACTACAATTTTTACCTGCTTTTTGCAATGGATTATCTAGAGGATATGCCGTCTTCATGCGCGGATAACGCCATTCAGCCTGTCATGGTAAATTCCGTTAAATTAGTCCCTCTATCTAGTTGGGAGAATGATCCTTCGTTACTGTATTTGCACCTAGAAGCCGTATTTTATATTCGTAGGTTTTCTTCTGATTTCGCCATGTATAATCAGCTAATATCTCGCCTTCCTCAGAGTAAATCCTCGCAGGTGAGAGCCATCCTATTTTGCCCCCTCCAGTAATGAAATACGAAACTCTTAAACCGGCTATAATTCAGCGAATTCCGCCTTCTGACAAGGTCCGTCCGCAGCAATTATTTAGTGATTTGCAACTAGGAGATAGGTAACCCTCAGCCACGTTGCGCGAAATGCAACACCTCATCGGCACGTCCAGCATGGCTGTAGAGATCCTCCGTAAACTGTTGATGCAACGTCTTTCTGAAGGAATTCAGGCTACCCTTGCGTTAGCATGTGATTTGCAATTGCAGATCTGGCAGACCGCGTCATCCATCGTCAAAAGCCAGAGGCCGAAACCAAAGCACTTAAGAAGCGTTGTGCTGGCACAACGACAACGACAAGCGCGACTAGCCTGCCGTCGGCCATCGACTCATTGTCATTGCAGATAGGGTCGCTTCAGCGCCAGATCGAGGACCTCACTTTAAACCGTAAGCACCGCAACCGCTCGGGATCATCGCCCCGTCGCACAAAACCTGATGCCACAGGTTACTGCTTTTACCACTCGCGTTTCGGTAATAAAGCCCGTAAGTGCGTAGAGCCGTGTAGCTACTCCGCTATACATGATCCGCCACGCCGGCCTGTATTGGCCACGAACGTCAGCAAAGCCGAAAGTCACCTCACCTACATTAGGGTTTATGGCTCCAATACCCAGTTCTTAGTTGATACCGGGGCTGAAGTCAGCGTCATTCCCCTATCCCATGTGAGCCTACCGCTTCTCTATCAACAAGCTTCAGCGCCTCCAATGACACACCAACAGCCACCTACGGTCATCGGTCGCTTACCCTGGACCTAGGTCTTCGGCGCATGTTCCGCTGGGTATTCACTGTCACTGCAGTCCCCTTTGCCATCATCGGCATTGACTTTTGCAGACATTTCGACCTCTTAGTCAATGGGAAGCGCCAGATGATAGTCGACGCTGCAACAAAACTCAGTGTACGTGGCAGTACCACCGATGTCACATCTATATCCCCGGTCTATACATTTCCCCAGACCTCGCCAGACTACGCTACTTTCTGTTCTCCGTAATCCAAGCACGTACAGCCAATGAACGCAGCTTTGCCTGTGGCAGCTCAAGTCATGCACCACATACGGACGAATGGCCCACCTGTGTCACGCCGTCCACGCCGACTATCGCCTGAGAAACTAAAAGTAGCTAGGGCGGAATTTGAGCACATGCTTGAACTTGGAATAATCCGCTCTTCAGAGAGCACTTGGTCCTCGCCGCTGCAGGTGGTCCCCAAGAAACCTGGTGACTAGCGCCCTTGCGGTGCCTACCGCGTACTCAATCGCCTAACCGTCCCAGATAGGTATCCTATCCCACACATACAGGACCTTACCGCATGCCTCACAGGTAAAACGATCTTCAGCAAGGTCGATCTGGTTCGCGCCTATCACCAGATACCTGTGGAAGGCAATGACATTCCTAAAACAGCCGTCATCACTCCTTTCGCTTTGTTTGAATTTTTAAGAATGCCATTTGGACTGTGCAACGCCGCGCAAACATTCCAGCGCTTCATCCACCATGTCACTCGTGGTATGGACTTCGCCTATTAATACCTCGATGATATTTTAGTAGCCAGTTCACCGGAACAAGTGCACCTCCAGCAATTTCGGATTCCTTTCCAGCGCTTGAACCAATGCGATGTCACAGTCAACCCGACTAAGTGCGAACTCGGCAACTCAGCGGTAGAATTCTTAGGCCACCTCGTTTCATCGTCTGGCATCGAAGTCCTTCATGATAAGATCCAGGAAATCAAGGACTTCCCAGCTCCGACTTCGTTCAAGCGCCTCCGTCGATTTTGTGGTTTGGTCAACTGCTATCGATGCTTCGTTCTGCGCTGCGCTCAGCTCATGCAGCCACTGACTGACCTACTCAGAGGAAATGAACGTAAGTTCGCTTTCCTTGACACAGCACAGGCAGCCTTCGCCGAACTTAGGGATGCTATCTCCAACATAGCCATCCACACTCATTTCGAATAGACTGCACCCCTTTCTATTACGACCGATGCCTCAGACGTCGCGGTAGGAGCCGTCCTCCAACAACACGTCGGTGGGCAATAGCAATCCCTTGGGTTCTTCTCAAAGCGCCTGCAGCCAGCGGAATCAAGCTCAGCACGTTTGGCAAAGAACTGCTCGCATTTTACCTAGCCATTCGTCACTTCCGGCACACTCTTGAAGGCCGCGCTTTCATGCTATACACTGACCACAAGCCCTTTATCTTTGCCTTCAACTCTGCGTGCGACAACTACTCACCACGGGAAACAAGACACCTAGACTTTGTCACGCAGTTCACTGCTGGCATACGTCATATCGCAGGTGTCGACAGTCCCGTTGCCGACGCTCTCTCACGCGTCAACCTCACTCTCAGGTCCTTGCCTACCTTCGACTTACCGTCATGGCATCCGCTCAGGCTCAAGACGAAGATTACAGCGCACGCTGCAGTCCACTTCGCTGCATGTGCAACTTGTTCATTGCCACACCACGGAAGAAACCATTTTCTGTGACACTTCCACAGGTTGTCCTAGACCCCTCGTTCCCATCTCCTTTCGACGTACATTCTTTAACGCACTACATTCACTATAATATCGTGATATCTGTTCATCTTTGGCACTGCTCACCAAACGTTTCGTTTGGCCACGCGTAAACAACGATGTTCGTACCCATGCTCGCGCCTGCCTTCAATGCCAGCACTCCAAAGTACATAGTCACACCCGCAGTCCTCTTGGTTCATTTCCTGCCCCGGACGCACGGTTCTCGCATGTACACTTAGACCTGGTAGGTCCAGTACTTCCGTCACGCGCATTCGTATACATTCTTACATGTGTCGACCGCTTCACCAGATGGTCGGAAGCCATTCCCGTAAAAGACTGCACAGCTGAGATTGTTATTCGGGCTTCTTGGACCGGTGGGTCTCGCACCACGGATGCCCAACCACCATTACAACTGACCGAGGAACGCCTTTCGAAGCTTCACAATTCAATACGTTCTGCAAACTTTTAGGCTGTCGCCGCATTCATACCACAGTGTATCATCCAGCAGCCAACGGGTTAGTTGAACGCTTCCATAGACAGCTTAAAGCCTCTCTGCACCTCCTCCGACCCCAGCTGGTGCGAAAACATTTCGCTCGTACTCTTAGATATTCACAGCAGCATCAAAGCTGACTTGCAATGTGCACAAGCAGAGCTGGTTTACGGCACAACGCCCAAGTTACCAGGGGAATTCGTTTCACCCCCGCATCGTCGGGTATGCCTCCGCATAACTTTGCGTCCTCCCTAGCTCAACGCTTGCGTTCACTACGCCCGACTCCGCCCCGTGAATCGATTAGAGAAATGGACAACGGACTCTGTACCTGCACTCACGTCTTCCTCGGCGCTGACGCCGTGCGGCGCCCTCTACACTGACCCTAAGTTCTGCAACGGACTCCGAAATATTTTACTTTAGACCAGAATGGTCACCGAACAACGGTGTCCATCGACCGCCTCAAAATGGCTTTCTTTGACGATCCACTTGCAACCCGTCCTGATGCTCTCGCACAAGCACCCGCACCTGTGGTGACTGCCCGAGCACTGGATAGCCCGGAACCCTCCGTACCTTTTGACCCGCAACCTATCCCGCCGCTACCCCAGGCAACCGACCGACGCGGTAGACAGGTAAAACGTCCGGTCCGTTTTTCAGGTTTTGTAAACGTTTTCTATTTCCATTAACACGCTATTTTCGTCTTTAGTGTTTATCCCGCGTCTCCTCCACAAACGTTTTGCAAAATCGACAAAACTAACCCAACACATTTTGAAAACCTAAAAGGTGTATTTGCTTTTATCATGCATGTCATGTTCCATCTCCGGCGTCAAGCCAATTCCCTGACCCTTGTCCACCCTCATTGAGTTCCACCTTCTAGAAACTCAACCGCCGCATCTGCCCAGGCAACCCTCTAAGGACTCGCCAACCGGCTCAACGCAACCCCCGAGTGACCCGTCAGCCGAACCAAGGCCCCTTCCTCTCCCAACGCACGAGCAGTCGCTCTTGACCGAAGTCAGCCATGAAAGGATTGATCCCCGAACGCCAGCTAGGCGTTGCCGACGAGGACACCGGATTTCTTCGTGGGACGAGGATCGTGTACTAAAGTGCGGTGGGGGAAGTGACACCACCCAAGCGCACCGTCGGATCTGCAGCCCATGGAAGCTGCCTTCAGCTTTTTCTGGACTATCCAGTATTTTTGCAGTCCGACCAACCCGCTCCGACAGCCCACCGATGATGCACTCTGGTCCACACAAGCAGCAAAAATAATAACTAACAAACGCCTGGACCCATCGAACTCTACCACAAACCCCCTTTGGAAGCCCGTACTCAAGGCCATGCAACTATTCGCATCCACCCTCACCTTCCGTTTTCCCCCACTACCAGCTCCATCGAAGGCTTCCATCCTTCAGCCTTCTAGGGCGAGGCCTTTGTAGTGTACCGGAAAACACGCACTTTCAGTATTTTACAACATTGGGTTTAGGGTTGTAGTAACTTTCAAGGCGTCCATTTGTTGTACTGACTGCACATCCGTGTACACAAACCGTTTTGAAGAGTAGTTGCCGCACGTTCCTCGCTCTGGCTGCTTCGCTTCTTATTGTTGTAGCCTGCACAATAGACGTTGGGTTCAGTCCCCTCCGCCTTCTAAACTAACTGGTATATTACACGCCTTACGTGTCACGGATTACCTGCTGGTATCCCAGGCCACAGCCAACAATAATCCTTCGCTAACATCTCTCCTAACATGCATATAATCAGAGCTACAGTTGAACTATAAAAAACTTTAATCGACTCATCCTGGGGCAGCGCAGCATAATTAGAGGCAAACTGAGCAAATCAAATGGAACATCGATAGAAAGCCTTCAATTGTTACTTACTATGCACGTATTGAAAACATTATATCATCAACTCTCAAAAGCGACACCAGTAGCTCCATCTTGATCCGCTTTAGCTGCGAATACTTAAGGATAACTTCCTACTGCGGAGCAATCTGATTCATGGCAACATCCATTGCACTGGATTTAACATTACACGGAAGCACAATTGGACGCGTCTCCTAGATAACAAAAACCTTACCTGGATTATACCACGAGGCAGGACAAATTTGAGGTATGGGTTCCGTCGCACCATTTATGCTTCTCTGTGGAATCGGCTGCCACACATCTTTAGTTCGTGTGTGACTGTGCGACCCTTTCGCAGTAAGTTGCTTAGGTACTTCTACATGGACACCATTATGTCATATTTTCGTGGGGAAGTTCATTTGAACATCCATTCAACCAAAGCACAGATAACGTCTAATGGGGGTAATATCACCATTTCACGCAGTATAATTAGTCCACAGTGTCTACAACATACACCAACCACAAAGTTGCATCCTACCATCGTATAACTCAACCATATAAGACAAAGACTTTGCCAGGACTGCAGACAACTATAAAAGGATAACTTGATATCGTTTTTGCAAGAGCATGATCACCCGCGCGTGAAGGTTCTACACAATATATTGTCACAGCAATTCATTAGATGAGAAACATGGCAGTATTTTTATAATTATTATTAATATTGGTATTATTATCTCATATATTTTTTCGACCAGGCCGTACTAATCTGAGGCCTTGATGTTTTGCTGGTACTGTGCACCTTGGAACGACCACATATTGTGCGCTAGATCCTTCACCGACTGCTCTTACAAACGCTGTAAATTTGGAACAGGACACCGGCTACCGGCCGGATCAGCATAACAACCAATCGTAACGCTTTCCGACAAAAGCTCTGTT
This sequence comes from Dicrocoelium dendriticum, assembly GCA_944474145.2. NCBI lineage: Eukaryota > Metazoa > Platyhelminthes > Trematoda > Plagiorchiida > Dicrocoeliidae > Dicrocoelium > Dicrocoelium dendriticum. Next base: position 55,257,456 of record OX104068.1, on the reverse strand, counting down.
TAAGGGGTGCGGAGGTAGAAAGTTCAAACCCCACATCCTAGGTTAACCAGCAACAGTCAAGCGTACAGCTGGTGACCTCTAGCACTGACACTCTCAACCCTGGAGGCCTTCCGTTAACACTAATGTGCCAAACTACGCAGGAGCAAACCTGTCCCCCATAGACGCATACATTCAGCCCTGTGCTTACATCCAGGGTGTCCCATTGACTTATGTCCCATGAAAAATGAGATTGTCACTAATAGCGCGTGCATTTAAACCCTCAGGGAGAGAATGAAGTGATACCAGCATGAACACGGACAACACGTTAGTTTGACACTTTGACACGATAACTTACTCACTCTATGCATGAAGTTGCCGGTAAACGGATATAGAGGTTGCATCAGGTGAACCAATTCATAGGATGAAGCGGGCTCATGTGACGTTCCTGTAACTGGTAGACGGCTCAGGGCATCAGCTGTGCGATTACTGGTACCAGGAAGGTAGGTGGTTTTATGATTATTTGCGCTCAATGTCAGCGCTCACTTCTGCATTCTTGGTGAAGACATTTGTTGAATACATTTGGTCTCTCCTAACAATGATAACAATGGCTCGTTGTATTTATGAGGTTCAAAATAACTCCTCCATAGGTTCTTATGGCACATGCTCACACGGGAGATTATGGAGAGGGCTTCCTTGTGTATCTGTGAATAGTGTATTTCCGCAGGTTGCAGCATGCGTGATACAAACGCTATGGAACGCAGGGTTGGTGCATTCATGCGGTGGTACATTGCCGTACCCATATCCGAGGAGATGCTAACCATTGGAGAATTATGGCCTTCCAAGATCATACTGAACAAATACAGGGGAGGAGGCAATTACTTGTTCGGCTTTGGCTAAGGCACTGCTTTGCCGAGGACCCCAACTCTACGGAATATTTTTTAGAGTGACGCAACCAGCGTGGATAACCTAACGAAGGCATCTCGTCATCTGGCATGTGTAAACCGACTTTATCAAGTCTGTATCCAACATAGTGCAGAAGGAAGAAAGGGTCTCACACTCAGATCTTCGCAATTGAAGTCCGTTTTGTGACAGTCTTTTAAACAATCGTGACTTCTACTTTCTAAGAACTTTACCCTACTCACAAACATCTACAATTAATCTACTATCGTTTTTTGGACATTGGAAGGACAGATACTTCGGCCCATTGGGAAGTGACGGGTGAGCGAGCCAATCTGTAACACCACGACAGCTACTGTGAGCTCATTGGCAATACGTCGCGCACCAAGCAGAAGTCATATATTAAAACTTGCGCACCTAATCGTTAGCCGTCGGTGGCTTAGTGGTAGAGCAGCGGACCGGAAATTCGTTGGGCCGGGGTTCGACTCCCCGTCGAGGCACATTATTGTGTGTGCGTTTTAATGGTGACTTCTACTTTCTACGAATAAAAACAACCAGTGTTCTTAAGCGTTCTGCGTCGGAGCGTCCGGAGATGAGAATATCATCCAAATGAGCGCGTGAAAAGTAGCTCCTTCACTAAATCATGGACAATCCTCTGCAAGCTTCCTGGGACAGAACGCATGCCAAAAATTAAACGGGTGCATTAAAAAGGTCATGGGTGTGGTGAGAGTATAAGTAAACAAGAAGGTTCAACGAACTCCGTTTGTGAATCTGTGCGATTGACGTCATGTTTGGTGGATTTTTCACCACCTGCCTGTGTAGCATACACATTTTCAATGAGAAATTACGGGTGTCCGACTATCATAGAAGGCTAGTTTGCAGTCATGTGGTAGTCGTCGCACCTTTGCACAGAAGTATCCGGTACGATTGGCGTTCCCCAGTTGGAAATTACACAGGTATTATAATTCCCTGAGTTTGTAAGCGGTTTAATAATTTGCCAAATTAAGATGTTACAGCCTACGGTAGTGTCCGAATTTCCGCCTGGCACTTCCCTTCAACCTTAATATAGCTTGAAATTTTTCAGCCTCCCTAAGTTCGAAAAATCTGCTGCTTTTTGATCCAGAATTTGCTTTTCTCCAGATAACTCATTTATTGATTTCAGAACATCCAAGGTATTAGGGAATGCGTCTACCCAGGCCCACCCCAGTAACTTTGGTCGAGCTTGCAATATAACGTAGACAGGAAGTTGGTGTTTCTTAGTGCCATATTGTACCTAAACAACACATTTACCGAGAACACGAATAGGCTCACCTATGTGCGTCCGAAGCTTGGAACTTCATGATGACCGAGGGTAAGTGCTTCACAGCGCTTGTCTTAGTAATTGCAGCCGACGCAGCCACATCTATTTTTATCGGTACCTTCTGTCCTTGGCTGTGAAACACCACAGTGTATGGGCGGAACGTACATTGGACACCATATGCAGCAAAACCGAATGTAATGCTTGTTCGTTCTCTCCATCCCAATCAACAGTATTGATTGCTTTGGTTCATGGTTTATGCTATTCGTGCCAAGTGACCTATCTTCCCACAACTTCGGCACACTGTTTCCTGATTCCACATTCAGATGCGCAGCCATGTTTAGTACCACATCAGTAGCATATAAACGGTTTCACATCCATGGATGTCATTGTTGGCTATGAGGTTCTTTACAGTAACTATAAAATTCCAGGTGGAGCTGGTGGGGGACCTACGGAGCGTTGTTGCCTTAGATTCTCTCATTGACGTGCAACTGAACAAGCTATCTCTTGTTTAAGCGTACTGTCATCATGGGCACTCTGAGCTGATATTACAGCTTTCAGGCGTTGAAGTATCATTGCTTCTTTGAATTTCATTGTATCTGCAGTCTGGGCTAGCCCGGTGTATACGAGCGATGAACACCTTTTCACTTTCTGCCGGGTTCTGGCGGCGTCTGAAAAAAGCGTACCCGGCTGTAATCACAATTTTTCGGACACCCCAGAGGGATTTGAACGTAACCAACGCATTGGTTGCGGGTATACAGACGTCGGCAATCCGGGACGTTTCGAAGTATCGCTGGCCTTCATCACCCAGGAACTGTCACAGTAGTTTGATCTGGTCTTTCTAAGTAAGCAAGACTAACTGATTCAAGTTTGGAAGGAATCCCAGGTAGTCCGGGGAGGTTTTGCGCCATCTATTCCAACTGTTCATAGATGGGTTTTTCTGTGGCACCTAACCAGCAGTTCTTGGGTGCACTCCCAATGGACATGTTAGTAGCCTTCGCCAAATGGAAAGTACTAGATACATTTAGTTAATGTATGACAGCGTATGGTCTATAGGGCTCAGAAACCACGGGATGGAGAACAAGTCTGGACAAGCTATTGTGTACTTAGTAAGTGGCAGTAACGCACGACATGCAATCGTTGGCAAAATGAGAAGCTTCGCGTGTGTGTGGATGCGGGAGTTTAAGTGTGTTGTTCATCCAACTGAGTGGGTTAATGTCCAAATTTCAGTGTTTAGCGATTAGCATCTAGCGGGAACCCGGAGAACGATTCCAAAAGACAGACCGGGTTGCATGGAAATTTTATTTGTACAGCAAAATGTTCGCTGTTGCATAGCTATAAAAGGCGACACCATTGACGCTGTAGCTAGAGGAAGGCAGAGATTACGGCACACAAGACAGTCCGGCGTTGCAACCGAAACGAGCGCCAGGCAAAACTAGCAATGCTCAACTCAAACAATCGAACTCAGCAGCCACCTTAACATTTCGCACCAGTCGCCGGTCAATAATAATAAATTTCTTCTTTTGATTAGGCTTTTACACAGGCATAGAGGAGAACCTCCAGGCTGCTGAATAGCCATCCGTTCAGAAGGGACCGAGTATTCAGTCCCTCCAGCAACGTGAGGACTGTCCATCGCGGGCCAGCCTGCTGAGAAACCAACTTGTGAAACCTGAAACACCTGCTGAGGGCGTGTATGGAAAGCACAATAAAAGGAGCAGCATACATGCATTGCAATACACAAAAGCGTACGAAGTGAAAATCGTGCAAAGCTCTGCTTGAGTTTTCCAAACTTTTGCACATTTTGGTAGTTTCAAACGTTTTGGTCTGTGTTTGTAGGTTTTGTAAAACGTTTGTAAGAGCAAAATATGGGAGAGTTACGTTCTATGTAAAATAAAACATGCTAACGAAGTCTGAGAAACGCACTTAACGCTTGATTTCTATCCCAGTTTGCTTGATAGTGTGATTGAAATGGGTGGTGGTCGCAGGTTCCGCTGTTGCCGATCGACGAGTCTGAGATTGCGGTGTTGGCTGCCCTGGCGCAAGTTGATAAGGTGTTTTGTGCATAGGATAGTCAGAGGTATAGTGTCGTTGCTTGTCTAAATCAGTTTCCGCCTTTTGTTCGGTAGCCATTGATGATAGGTTTATGTTGGGCTTAGGAGCTGAGCTGATATGATAGCTGCATGAAAGTGAGGCTGCGACGGGAATGCGAGCTCCTGAGTCGTGTAGTACGTCTGTCCTAAACGGAGAAATAGAATCTCGGTGCCAAGTTTCTCGCGAAAAGTACTTGCCGGTCGGACATTGATCGAATAGTTTGACGGCATGTGGTCAGTGAAGACGGTAAAGTGTCGACCCTAACGAGTGTGACCAAAGTGTTTGATTCTTAGGTAGATAGTTTGGCAGGTTACAAAAGTTTCAAAAACTTAGCTAGAGGTATTGCTCGAGGAGCGAGAAGTTTTTAGGGAACCGCATCAACCGCAGTATTTGATTTGTTAGCCGTAACAGAAAGGGGCGCGGTTGGGTCTGGGTAAGCCAAAAGCATTATGTTGGAGATAACGTCTTTGAGCTTATCGAAAGACATTCGGGCGTTGTCTGGAAGGCGCAAAGAACGTGGTGTACCGCGGAGCACGTCAGTCATTAATTGCAAACCACTCGCGCGGTTAGTAATACAGCGTCGATAATAGTTGACCAGGACAAATGTTTGCGTGGCTGCTTAAAGGTACTAGGGACAGGATAGTCATTTAATGGCTAGATATTTCTAGCATGGTTTCAATTCCAGAGGCGGATATTCTGTGGCCAAGAAAGTCGTTGGAGCTATCGCCAAGCTCGTATTTATCCGGTTTGATGGTCACCCCATGTTCCGCCAAGCGGTGAAATAAAGCGTCTGGATAATGAGGGGTGGTACTTGAGAGAAGTGCTGGCGAAGAGAATGGTGTCTAAGTGGGGATAAACTCCGATCCATCGCGTTACCACGTAAATAAATTGCTGAAGATTAATCAGCCTTGCTGAGGCCAAAAGGCATTCCGATTTACTTAAAAATGCCAAACAGCGTGATCCCTGTAGTTTTAGCTACCTCTTCTTGTGCAACAGTTATTTGGCGGCGGTCGCGAATTAGGCTAATGTTGCTTAATAAACCTACCAGCTAGAGCTGAGGTTAAGTTGTGCATGTAAGGAGGGGGTAATTATCCAAGACGGTATTTTGTTAATTACCCTCTACTCAGGACATCGTCGCTTGTCACAGGAATTTTTGGCATCATGTGTGAAAATAAATAAATAGTTTATTCTCGTCATTGCAAGGCACACCATCAAGGGCGTGATCGTAGTATTACAGACGTGTATGATCGACAATTGCACAAATTAATACATTTTGACCAATAGCATGGGAATTTATGTGTGTGTCGAGATGTAAAACTATGTTTAACTGTGTATTTGGTAGGGGACATGTTGTGTGAGTAGATAACTGCGGCTGTTTGGGCTTTTGTTTATTGTGTTCGCCATCAATGGGGGAAGCTATGGAACGCTTTGAATCGGATGACGTTTGTGATATGTGAATGATCCTCCGGAAAAGGGAAGAGGCAGTGCCTTTATTTAGTGGCGAGTCACATCCGCCACGTCACAGTGTTGTTAAACGGATGCTTGTGGTTTTTTATAGGGAGAACGCTTGCCAGGCGAAATCCCACCACATTCTGGAACACTGCCGCCGAACCATTTGCTGGAACGGGATTTACCCGAACCACCCAGCTGGCACCACTAGGAGGTTGTTCGGCTAGCCAGCCATTTTACTTTTTGTTGGTGCCCTATCTCAACCCGTAAGTTTCGTTTGTGTTGTTCTCGCCGACACCAGCACGCATAAGCTCTGGCTGCAAACGGATGGGTTGGTGAACAGGAAACAAGCATTCGAGGATTATGAATTTTTCTTGTTTAATGTTTTTGGCACGGCTAGGTTGGACACCAGTAGAACTCCGCTATCGTTCGACGGTACGTGCTCCCACAGTAGCTGTATCAGATGACACAATCTTGTGCGCAGTAAACTGGCTAGCTACAGACAGTAGACAATTAGAGCAAGGGTCCCCACGATACGATTCCAAGCGGAGGAATATGTGATGACCTGGTGGTTCCCCCGGTTGGCTTTGCAGATAATTCAAAAGTATTCTAAATTTATAGTTTTCTTAGTATAATGTGATTAGGTGGCTTTCTTGTTTAAATGTTTCTCCCGTTCGTTTGGGTTACACGCAGGATACTGGCATGCGCAGTGCGACCAAACGCACGAGACTTGCTACGCTGACCATCCTCGCACTCAGCACCCGGTTACCACTTTTCCTAACTACCTCTCCTCTGAGGCCTTGGTATTAGCTCTAGTAACTTTAAGGACCTCTAAATAAACATGTAATAAGTTGTGTTCAAGGGTTGTCTTGCTTGTATTAGGTTAGCTCTATAGCTGTGAATCGGCAGTAGAGCGCATGGCTGGCGTGCTATAGCACATGTGCTTTCGCTTAACATCTTTACACTCATTTAACCATGGGGTTGATCCTACTCAATAAATAAATAAATAACTAGTTTATTCCCGACTATGCTGTTGTTATTTGTAGTGAACATGAGTCATTCAGGCATTCAGTATTTTGAGTTGTTAGATTTTATTCCACTTCATATCATCTGATGGTCCGTTGTCTACCCGACCGCACGAACCGAGCACTAGCTCCTCTGGTTAGTCACGCTATAATACTGCAGTCCGTTTCTGCCTGTCTGTCCCATCTCCTTTGTAGCTTCTGTGAGTACACACTAAGTCCAGACTTCTGACTTTCCTCCTTACTTCCGTAGTCATCGGATCACGTGCGGGTCATCACTCGCGAGTATCATCTTTATCGCAACCACAGTTGGTGAACTTGACCGCGTGCGCGGTTCCATTATCGTGGCAAGCACTTTGATGAGCTCTTTTCTTTTCTCTTTTGAATAGCGCTTTTGTAAGTATTATTTTGTTATATTTAACGGCTCACTCATTTATTAAGCTTTTTGGCTCATTTGTTGTCACAAAGATGGCTGTCTTCTATTCTAATTAGTGGCTCTCCATTTTGGTTTATGAACAGCTTATGCGTTGTTGAGTCATAATATTCTTTTTAACGAGCCTAAACGTGATTGTTTGCTTGTTAGCCTTCCTAGGGACTTCAATATACAGCTCAGAGTCAATTTTTGAGCCTGACTAACGATCTTTCTTATAAACCATCAAGACAAAAGATTGCAACACGACTGGAGCAAGCAGCGAGTACGCAAATAAAACAGCTATTCTATGGCTTGTGTCTAGTAGATACGAAGCTACCCGCCCTAATTGAATGAGACGAAGCGACTACTCGGCTCACACTCTATAGATGACGCCATCCTTCTAGAGATTTAGCTTCAGCACCTACCCGAGATCGCTCAAACTAACATCACATCCTTTAAGTTCTCCCGCAATCTAGCTGCGCAACTGGCTAACGCGATGGAAAATCATCTTCCTATTAAAACAGGGTAAGCTAAGCCAACCGCTACATAGGCGCTGAGTAGCCCTAACTCTTCTCAGCAGCCACCTACTACAAGCAGGTATCAGTTATCCCAAACTTTAAGCTTACCATAGTACGTAACGAACTAGAGGCAATACACAGCGCACTCGATTCTCCTTTAGCCTTCAAAAACGCACAGGTACCTACAAAGTAAGCAGACCAAGCCCAACTACCTAACATGTAACTAACTATGATGGTATCACTGCCACAGTGTCTCTCAGGCGAAGAATAGTAGCACGCCCTACAGTTTCCCCTCGACCCAAACGGGGAACTTTCCAAGCCCGTACGACTATTCTCACCGGTCATCTCACCGATATCAGCAGCGGTTAAGCCCAAGACTGCAAGCCTTGAACCGCGTTCCTGCTTGATACCGGGGTTGTAGTAAGCGTGGTTCCTCCTGCACCAGAGTAAGCGTCTCGGCCGTCCACTTTCAGTCTTTGTGTCGCCAACAACACACCCATCCTAACGTAGGGCCAATGCTTTTTAACTCTTAACGGGTCTGCTTAGAGCATTTCGCTGCGTGTTTATTTTTGCCTACGTTCCGTTTGCATTCATCAACATAAACTTCCTTATACAGTACGGAATTTTGATTAATGAGAACCAAATGAGGACACTCGACCCCGAAACGACGCCCTACGTCACTGGCACGGACGCTGGCATCACCGGCATCACACCAATTTACGCTTGATCACAGACGTCTCGCGAGTTTGCGGAATTTTTCGCTCACGGCCCTAAGGTCGTTCAACTACTGAACGCAGCTCTGTCTGTGGAATCGCAAGTCACGCACGATATCTGAACTAAGGGTCCACCCGTCTCAGCAGGCCGGCACCGACTTTCCAGGAGAAGTTCAAGCTAGCTATGGCGGAGATGCACGCCGCGCTGGACGCTGGAACAACCAGTCATTCAAATAGTCCTTAATTCTCTCCACTCCAGATGGTCCCAAAAGAACCTGGTTACTAGCCTTCTTGTGGTGACTACCGAGCACTAAACATGCTTGTGATCTCCGGTAGGTACCATATCCCACATTTGCGGGACCAGACCGCATGCTTTACAGGTAAGGCGGTCGTTAGTAAGATCAAGCTTGTTCGTGCCTAGTAATGGATATCTGACAAGCAAGCCGCCATAACTTAAACAACCGTCATAATTCCATTCGGAATTTTGAAAATTTTACGAATGCCTTATAGAGTGTGCAGAGACGTTTCAACACTTCCTCCACGACGTCGCTTGTTGCCTATACTTCGCTTACCCTTAACTTGACGACTTACTTGTAACCAGTTTATCCGAGGAGGAGTACCTCGCGCACCTCCATGTACACTTTACACGGCTGACCCAACCCGGCGTCAAGGTTTACCCGATTAAGTGCGAAGTTGGTAAGCCCACGGCCGAATTCTTGGGTCATCTCGCCACCTCGCCTTGCATCGAGGACCCTGCGGAAAAGGTCCAGGCAATTAAAGATTTCCCGGTGCCGACTTCTTTTAAGCACCGTCTTCAAGTTTGTGGTTTGGTCAAATACTGTCGAAGGTTCAGCACCTGCTGCACTCACCTTATGCAGCCCCTAACTGATCTTCTTAAAGGGAAACGAGCATCCGTTAACATTTCCTCGATGCAGCACCCACGTCTGTAATCGAGCTCACGGTGCTCATCTCCAACGCAGCTCTTATCCCCCTTCCAAACATTTCGCTCCACTTTCTCTAACAGCTGACGCTATAGCTGTTGCGCTAGGAGCTGTTCCCAAACGACACCTTGGTGGGCAGAGACATCCAGACCGCTTCTTCTCCAAACCCCTGCAACCAGCGGAATCCTACTAGGGCCCATTTTGTAGAGAACTGCTTGCCGCCTCCGTAGACATATGCTACTCCTGACACAACTTAGATGGTGGGGCTTTCACGGTCTACCCTGACCACAAGCATCTCATTTTGCATTAAACTCACGTTCTGATACATATTCATCACAGGAAACTAGACACTAGACTTTTAGCGCAATTCACTGCTGACATACGCCATGGTTCTTTTGTCGCCAGGCTAGTCGTTGACGCTCTCACTGGAGTCATCCGCATTCTTCACACTTTGTCGACACGGGGCACCAAGTTGATCTAAATCGCGCCTTTGAGATAATTTACAGTGTCACCCTCATCAATCAAGTGGTTCGCGCCTCCGCGCGCTCGTGAAAGCTGAAAACACCTGCATCCTGTTGGTTTAACCTTTACTATGTTTGAAAACGAATTTGCTCCACGCCTTACAGACTCCTTGGTCAGCATGTACGAACGATGCTGAGGTCCATTGCCACAGCTGAAGCTCGGTACCATGCAATTGACTTGTCAAGTCAAAGATAAACTTTCAAATACATAGATAAATATATAAATAAACATTTATTTCGGCTATGCGAGGCATGCTCGCGAGGGCATGATCAAATAAGTGCAATTATACCTACATGGCATGGCAATTGTAGCAGTGACAATCGGAGGTTGTTCGGACGTTCCCATTTGAAATTGTACAAATAAGACAGAAACCTAAATAAAGGAAGTCCATTGTCGTGAGTTCGGACACGTTCGTGTGGGAGGAGTCGGTCTGCCATAAAGTGCAGTAAAAATGCAGGCGGGTATAGATCAAGAACCAGGACTGCTCAGTTGGAAAAGAGTTGGTCAAGTACACGCCCAATCGCGATTACACGATACGCTGGGTTCATGTGAGTGTAGCGTACAGCACAAAAGTCAATGAGCAGAAAAGGTCGTGGCGACGAAATATGCAGATAAGGAAGTGTCGGGGCGTTTCAAGCATGGTAGTATGTAGTCATGGTCAGCTTGTCAGTGTGGGCATTTTGGCTGTGACTTTACTCAGTGGCGAGTCACTTCCGCCACGTCGCAGTGTCGTTAAACGGACATTTGTGGCTTCTTATAAAGAGAACGATAGCCAGGTGAAAACCCACCACGTCCTGGAACACTGCCATCGAGGCATTCGAAAGACAAGCTGCAATTGGCGATGCTTCTTATTGACCGATTATTGATTCTGTTAGTCGCAGTCAGGATACACCTATAATTTTCGCTGGCTGATGCATGATGGGTGAGGGACTGTATCATCCATGGGTCCTGTCACTTCCTGACCAAATGGCACTGCCTGTACGGTAGGTAAACTGTAAATCGAACATTCCAGCATGTCGTGTATTTGTCGTCGGTAGAACCACGTAACGTCTGCGGGGGTAGCAAATAATATAAATAAATGAATAGGTATATTTCTAGGCCTGCTAGAGGCTGCACCCTAAAGGGTTCAGATAAATGCTTACATTAATCCGATGCTCTTGCATGGAAGTAGGCAAATAAGTATATGTTCATCGTTAGCAATTGCAAATGCATTGGCACTGTTTGGTATACAGCTACTGGGTCGCAGGCGCCCACCTTGACATTTTTCTGGTTCCTTCGGGCGATATTGAGCTCCTTGTTCTTTATAGTGAAAACTTCGCGGAGGTGTAGTTGTGCCTTTTCTCCTTGAAACAGAATCCAATTCGCACCAAGTTCACTTTAAATGGATCGCACATTAAATGGCCACGCAGTTGCCCCAATTGTTGTTGCGCACATGGGAAGAATGAGTGATGGTATTATAAGGCATACGAAAAGTTAAAAACATTCCGAAAAATGCTGACAAAAATAGAAACAATTTGTTTAGAGAGAAAAAGAAGCTGCGTGCTTCCGTAGAAAATACCAGTTAACAAAAATATTTTTTTGTCCTACCTTTCTTGCGCTGATATTGCTCTCCGGTGCAAAATTTCAACCTGAGTTATTCTCAGATAAAAATAGCCTTTCCACAGTTAGAATAACGCTTATAGTAGCACAAAATTACACTGGTCTCGACCAGCTTTAGCGCCTGAATACGATGAACGTAAAAGCAACACAATACTTGCAGTATTTTGCGAGTTATTCGCAATTAAATGATGGTCTACGAATAAAGCCATTTTTATTTTTCGCTAAAAATGGCTTTCTGCTCTGCAAGCAGATAGCAGGAAAAAGAAAAGAAAATATAAAAAGTAGGGAAGCGGCGTACGTGCTAAATAGGCATAGCTATCCAGAAATCCTCTTATTAGCCCGTAATACCCTGCGACAACTACGGACTGCGCAGGTGCCCGAAAAGTAAACTTTGCAGGCATACATGACAAATAAATGCAAATAAGGGATGATCTTGCGCGAAAGCGCTAGAAATCCAGCAAGGAATATTATATCTACTTGGGAATTCAGGGAAACTTGTAATTTACTCACGGTTAGAAGGCCACAGCATACCATTTTCAGGGGATACTGAGCCACATAAACAACCAGTAAAATAGAGTTTAGAATTTTTAAGCCTCTAAGCTTTTCTAAAGCTTACAACAAGGCCGCATGGGCCAGATCTACTTGAGTAACTCTGGGGAGCTTTCAGATCCGTTGACAGATTTCGTTGAACCAAGTATCAGAGCAAAAAGAATGGCCAAACGCAATCGTTCAGGCCCGAGAAAGCTACAAGTTGTCCGGAATAATGAACCGGAAATCCTCCCAGGGTAAGTTTTGTTGATTGGAGACACTGGCATCTACGACCATCTGGACGGTAAAGTAGCGTGGGCTGTTCCAGGTGTGGTAAGCGAAAAGAATTTCAATAGTGTAAAGAGCTGAACCCCTTTGTTCTTACCACAGTGAAAGTATTGTGTTGGGATATTTCCAAATTAGGTGCATAGCACAGGCAGAAAAATCTGCCCTCCGATTGGATGAAATATCCGAGTTGACGTTAAATGTCAGCGCGTGAATTCCGAGTAAGGATTATGTAGAGAAGAAGTGAGCTGAACCCAGTTGTTCAAGCCTCAATATAGTGGCATCCATCCACGATAAAAATAAGTGTTTTGTCCATCCGGTAAGTAACAAGGCATTGTAATAATTACCCGTGCATTTTCAGATAAAGGAATATTGTGCTTCGTTGAAGTGCGGAGGTCAAGGCAGTGGACTTGCCCTCGGTTTCTGGCCACCGATACTGTGGAAATCTCGGCGAAAAAGACAACGAACAAAGGCAGCCACACAAACAGACAACAACGATGCATCCGGAACTCAGTGAAAAATATCAGTCGCAAAAGTTCTTTCGCTAATGAACCTCACATTATGTGTATCATTATAAACTAATTATCTCCAGTACATGTGTTCCATAAAAATTTCGATTAGCCGTACCGTGAACAGTGACCCGTCAATAGACTGCGCGATGTCGGAGAGCGAGAGGCCGACGTGAAGGGTTTGGATTAGTCGGTGGACTGAGACTAAGTTGTTTAATTAAGTAGGGAAGACTAATGGTGTGTATCAAGGTTTGGAATGAAATAAGCTGTGATCATAAAGCATGAGCAAGTTCGGCAAAGTTCTGGGGGAAACAACGTTTTGGGTATGCAGCACCTAGATCATACAGGTCTTAGTAGTATTATACGGTCAGAATGCGCAAATAAATAAATAAATAAATCGTTTATTCTCGTCATTGCAAGGCACACCATCAAGGGTGAGATTATGGTTTACAGACATTACAGACATAGCAAAATTGGTACATTTTGATCAATAGCATGGGGATTTATGTGTGTGTCGAGATTTAAATTTATGTTTAACTGTGTATTACTCACAGTCTGTGTG
>OX104068.1:54984458-55243632 GCA_944474145.2 Dicrocoelium dendriticum | reverse complement strand
GACCGAGATAAGGAAAAGACAGAGTAGGGTTGAGAAAGGCTTTTATTGAAAGAGTGAGAAAGTCAACGAGGCCTTCGAGGAAGGAAGCGGTCCGTTAGGATAGCCGAACCAGGAAAGGTAACGTCTCATAATTCTGAGTGAATTTGGAGAGCAGGGAGCCAATCAAGCGAGACTGGAGTGGTTAGCGCGTTGGGATTGGGACATAAATAAAGGTAAAGAAGGCCAGAGCAATATAGAGTGAACAAATCTAGAAAGCCCTAGAGGTAGGGAAAACGTATAGCTGAGTCTGCAAAGCCTGTACCGCGGAAGTCTCAGCTACAAAAGAGTAGTAATTGGGAGACTGACAGGTCAAGTGAGGCTAGATCCCGGTAGGACATTAAAGCTGACTGTCCGATTGAAAGATGAAGGAAAACAGAAACCGAGAGAAGAAAAGTTTATGGTCGGTGTGAGAAGGGTTTATTGATAAAGAGTGGAAAAGTCCACGAGCCTCTCCACGTAAAGTAAACTAAACCATAGGTCAGTCGAACCAAGAGAATTGATGTCTCAGAAGTCCAAAGGTATTCGGTGAGTACAAGGCCGACTAAGAGGGACTGGATTAATAGGTATTTTGAGATAAGGGCGTAAAATTAATACATGAACAAGGCCATAACGAGGGAAGAAATCTTGCAGTCCCTCAGAGTAGGGGTAACAGCGTTAAGTCTGAAGAGAATGTACCGTTTAAGTCCGGTAGCATGGGGGCAGTCAGAGTGAAACAGACTAGTCCGGTGAGACAAGGTCACGGCAGGGTAGTAAAGCTGGCCGTCCGATTGGAAAAAGGGATGAAAACAGAAAGCGAGATAAGAAAAGGTTAAGGTCGGGGTGAGAAGGGTTTATTGATAAAGCGTGGAGGAGCCCACGAGACTTTCCAAGTGAGGTAAACAAAACGTTGAGTCAGCCGAACCAAGATTTTTAACGTCAAAGGACGCTGAGTGAAATCGGATAACAAGTGGCCGATCTGGCGAGGCTGGATTAGTCGGCGCATAATAATAGCACGTACAATAAAGGCAGGAAAAAGAACCACAACTATAGAGGGTCAACTAGTCTAGCGGCCTCTCTTGGTAGAGGAACAAGAGCTTCGAGTCAGCATAGAGTATACCGCTTAAGTTTGGGTAGCATAAGAGCAGTCAGAGAGAAAAGAGGCTGGTGAGTGGGAATAGATCACCGCAATGCAGTGAGATCTGGCATTGCAGTTGAAGAAGAAATGAAAACAGAACGCGATAATATAAGTTAGGGTCACTGAACCGTTAAGTAACTAGAAAATTTCAGCTAAGGAGTCGAGTACAGTTCCTTATCTTACCCTTAATTATGCTTGCAATGTGCTGAAGAGAATCAACGAAAACAATTGTTTACCTATGGTTTCGTGTTCTTTGGACTCCAAGTAAATATTTTCAGGTTACTTTGACTACTCGTAAACTCGCTGCCATGGCATCAACCAGCTCCCAAGACGAAGGCATTCAGCGCATCCAGCAATCCACTTCACTGCATGTGCAAACTGTTCCGCTTAATAATACGAGCGATACTACATGATGTGACGCCTTTACAGGCTGTCCTATATTCCTCGTGCCCGAATATTTACAACACAAGGCTCTGACACAATTCACACGCTGTCTCATCCTGGTATTCGGGCTTCTTTAAAACCGGCCACAGTGTATTTCGCTTGTCCAAGCATGAGGAAACATGTCGGTATTTGGGCTCGAGCTGTCTTTAAGGCTAACTGTCTAAGGTACAAAGACACTCCCGCAGTCCTCAGAGCTCATTCCCTGTGCCGGATTTGCTGTTCCCTCAAGCAAACATAGCCAACACTGATGGTGGTGGATGTGTCGCGCCACCGACTAAGGTTACTGCACTTTGCATCACACTGGCAAGCCTTCCTACTTAACACCCCAATAATTCAGAGGTATATGCTCACACGTGTGTACGTAGTTTTATTAAGCAAATTCGGTCCTGCATTCTCAACACATGGCTAATTATGCTGTTTCTCACAAGATGACTTTACATTTTTACGTTCTTAGGTGTAACCTATCCTGAACTTAGCGAATGTCCCTGCTTATCCAAGTTGGAGCATGCACAGTATGGCGTGTCTCCAAATATTCGAGAATAAATGCTTTAGTTAGTTATTTATTTAAATATACCTGGTAATGCTCTAAACACCCTCTCGCAAATCCATAGACATATTGTAGAGGGGCCGCTTCCAAGAATGGCTCTGGGGAGCTCTTCGGAGCTAGCTGAGAGCGGATCGCGAAAGACGGCTAGCGACGAGCCTGGGCCCGGAACTACGGAGCGGGAATATGTGGACAGCGCAATAAATCAGACAAATACGCCGCTAGCGCAGCCCACAGGACCGACGCCGAGCCGATTGACACAGCCCAGAACAAGCAAGTCGAGAGCTCTCGAACGACTCCTGGCCGATCCAAATCGGGTGCAGAGAAGCGGAGATCGAGGCGAAAACAGGAAGGCGGATCTTCCAAGTCAGAGCTCCCGAGGCGAAAGGACTGGCTCGCCTCTAACATCCGTACCTGTGTTGCGTGGTGGGACGGAAATCTAGTCGATATTCGAGGGCGCGCGCGAGACCCTCATGTGCCCATTTTCGGTGTGCAATAAACGTCTACCCCCCTGTCTTGTCGTTCTCGCTACACTGGTGCCGTGACCAATCGCGATGGAGTTGACCCAGTTAGAGCAATTTGCGGCCGGTGACGTGGAGGCGTGGCTCGATGAGTTCGACGGAATTGCGGCTTGCACGGGTGTGAGGGGGGATGCAAATTTGCTAATTGCTTTGGGCACACGGTTGAGTGGACGAGCCAAGGCGGTGTATCTGCTCACTCGGAAGGCCAAACCCGGTTGTTCGTTCGCGGAAATGAGGGCTGCCTTGTGTGCAGAATTTGGGAAGGATCTGGAGAGAGAACGAGCACTGCAACGATTTCACGCAGCCAGGTGGGACAAACAGGAGGATTTGATGGTGTTTTTCCAGCAGCTGGACAGACATCTAACGATTGGGCTCCCCGAGTTAGAGGGTCACGCAAGAGAGCGCCTACTGAAACAGCAGTTTATCCGAAGTCTGCCCGGTCCACTCCATGATCAAGTGAAATTGGCGTCGCTGGTGGGAGACAGCAAAGCGTTGGATCTGGTGACGGTCGCCCAGAATTTGTCGGAACGAGTGACAGTGAGAAGCATCCAGCATGCTGAGTTGGAACAGAAAGTAAATCGCCTATCCGAAATGGTGGAGCAGCTGTTGTCGATAGAGTCTGCAAGCACCACTTCACAACGCAATGTACGGGTAATCCGGAACGGTCGCCGCTGTTTCCGATGCAACCAGAATGGTCATGTGGCGAGATTCTGCACCAACGTCAATGTGCCCCATTGTTTCTCTCTATCCATGCCGAGTCGGTGGCGAGTACCAGTCCTCCAGGTAACTATAGAAGGTGTGTCTGTCCGAGCCATAGTAGACACAGGAGCGGCAGTGTCAATTACAAAGAAGTTCAACGGGGTTCCAGTAAACCCATCGTCAATCACGATGCAGACGGTCGGCGGGCATTCTTTGAAAGTGACGGGCACGCAGCGGTTACGAATCAAGATAGGAGAAACGCTCATCCGCCATGACATGTTCATCGTGGAGGAGACGACCGAAACCATCATCGGAACCGACATCCTGAAACGGCTCGGTGTCACCATCGACCTGAGAAACGATGTGGTGATCGTGGCTAACGAGACGATCGAGATAAACAAGGAGAGAACCGACCGGATTGGTGCACTGAAAGCCGTGCCTGAGTGTCAGAACCGTGCAATACGCAACGTACTGAGCAGGTATGCCCACTTATTCACAGACGCGGAAGATGATTACGGATTTTGCAATTGGGTTGAACATCGAATACTATTGATCCCAGGAGGACAATGTAAGCCAATCTTCAGACGAATTCCACAGAACACCCTGGTTGAGATACAGAAGCAGGTAACCGAGATGGAATCGAAAGGCATCATCAGGCGAACGCACAGCCCGTATTCATCACCCGTGCTATTGACGAAGAAGGCCGACGGAACCTATCGATTTTGCATCGATTTCAGAGAACTAAACAGGGTGACTGGGAAGGATGCATTCCCGATGCCTCAGATGGAAGGAATTTTCTCAAGTCTTCACAGTGCCAAGCTGATATCTCTGATTGATCTGCGCTCGGGATATTGGCAACTGCCGATCGCAGAAGAAGATCGCCACAAGACGGCTTTCAGTGTCAATGGCCAGCAGTATGAGTTTTTGAGAATGCCGTTTGGATTGTGCAACGCCCCGGCTACATTCAGGCGTTTGTTGCTGATGGTCCTCGAGAACCTGCAAGGCGTGGCTGTGTACGGTGATGACATCATCGTCTTCTCTGAGACGGAACAGGAACATGTGACCAGACTTGGAGCAGTACTGCAGAGGCTAGATGAAGCTGGTCTGAAACTCAGTCGTAAAAAGTCGCAGATTGCCCAAAAGTCAATTGTATGCTTGGGTCACATCGTGGGCAATGGTCAAGTCCATCCACTTCCGGAGAAACGCGAGACGATCAAGTGCTTCGCAAAACCAAAATCCAAGCGTCAGCTCCGTTCGTTCTTGGGAGTGGTGGCATATGATTCAAAGTTTGTGCCCCAGTTCGCAGAGAAGGTCAGCCCGTTGTTAAAGCTGCTTCGCAAGGACGTGCCCTTCGTGTGGACAGCTGAAGCGGATCAGGCCTTTGACCATCTAAAGGCAGGCATAGCAGAAGCCCCGACATGTCTACGGCTACCCAATCCTGGTGAGAGGTTCACTGTGGCTGTCGACGCAAGCAACGTGGCCATCGGTGCGGTTTTGTCTCAACCGGCTGGGGTGGTGGAGTACGCGAGCAGAGTGCTGACGGGGGCGGAACAGAAGTATTCAACAACGGAGAAAGAATGCTTGGCCATCGTGTGGGCGTTAGAGAAGTGGAGAAATTACTTACTGGCGAATGAATTCCGGGTCGTCACTGACCACAAACCGCTCTCGTGGTTGATGACGGCGAAAGACCCGCGGGGACGGCTTGCGCGATGGGCCTACCGATTGCAGGAATTCAACTTCACCATTGAGCACGTGGATGGAACGCAAAATGTATTGCCAGATATGTTGTCACGCCCGTGTTTGGACGACATCATGCCAGACAATGCCATACCGGTGCGTGCGTTCGCGATGGGGGAGAGGAACCTGCTGGGAGATCAAAGGACAGATGAATTCGTGAATATGTTGTGCTCTCACTTACGGGCTGGCACCAAACCGGAGGCCACATCGGAGGAGGTGGAGGAACTCCTCAAGATCTGGGACAGGTTGAAGGTCGAAAACGATAACGTGGTGGTGGCGATAGACGGACGGAAAGTGCCTTTTGTTCCACCAAATCAGCGAGAACGTGTGATGCGCATAACTCATGATGGCGCCCATATGGGATTCGAGCGGGTCTTTGAATTGCTGCGGAGGCGAGTGTTTTGGCCAACCATGAGGAAGGACGTCGCGGCATACCTTCGGGAGTGCCCAAACTGCCAAACGAGTCGGGAGATGGAGTCCCCGAGACCGCCGATGCGATCGATGGAGGTTGGTGAGCCACTTCAGTGTTGGGGACTGGACGTCTTTGGGCCCTTACCAGTGAGTCGAACAGGAAACAGATACATTCTAGTGATGATTGACCACTTCACTCGATGGGTGGAAGCCATACCAATCAAGGACCAAACAGGCGAGACAGTGTCGCAAGTATTCGAATTCAATGTGCCTGCAAGGTATGGGATCCCACAGTGTATCATCACGGACCAAGGGCCCTGCTTCGAGTCAAGAGCGTTTAAGTCAGTGTTGGACAAGTGGGGCATCCAGAGACGGCGAACTTCACCGTACCACCCACAAACCAACGGGATGACCGAGCGGTTCAACCGGACATTGAAGACGTGGATAAACTGCACGAAGTTGGCATGGGAAGATGCTTTGCCTCAGGTTCTGATCGCGTATCGGACCAGCATGCAATCAACCACCAAGGTCTCGCCATTCGAATTACTGTTCGGCAGAGAACCACGGATTGCGCTCGATACTTGCCTACCGAACCAGGGTGAGTGGAAACATCCAGCTGAGCATCAAGAGCGACTGCGATGGAAAGCTAGAAGCGAAACCAAAGCTCGACAAGCGCGGAATAAGCGAAATTACGACGCTAGGCATGAGGCTCACAAGTGGAGGCCATTCAGGATTGGAGAACGGGTCAAGTTACGGAACAACGATCGGCCGGATCATGACGGGCCGGGCGCAAGCAAGTTCAGAGAACGCTGGAAAGGCCCCTACACCATTATCGACCAGAAAGCGGGCAACTTCTTAATCGACTGCGGAGGAATGAAACGTTGGGTGAATGCTGCTCTCTTGCGACCATGGTACGAGAGGAAGAAAGGTCCTGGAGGAGGGGCGGGTGTAGAGGGGCCGCTTCCAAGAATGGCTCTGGGGAGCTCTTCGGAGCTAGCTGAGAGCGGATCGCGAAAGACGGCTAGCGACGAGCCTGGGCCCGGAACTACGGAGCGGGAATATGTGGACAGCGCAATAAATCAGACAAATACGCCGCTAGCGCAGCCCACAGGACCGACGCCGAGCCGATTGACACAGCCCAGAACAAGCAAGTCGAGAGCTCTCGAACGACTCCTGGCCGATCCAAATCGGGTACAGAGAAGTGGGGATCGAGGCGAAAACAGGAAGGCGGATCTTCCAAGTCAGAGCTCCCGAGGCGAAAGGACTGGCTCGTCTCTAACATCCGTACCTGTGTTGCTTTGTGGGACGGAAATCTAGTCGATATTCGATGGCGCGCGCGAGACCCTCATGTGCCCATTTTCGGTGTGCAATAAACGTCTACCCCCCTGTCTTGTCGTTCTCGCTACAATATTGACATGCTTTGACTGCTTCATTAGATGGCCAGAAGCCAGCCCTGTATCGGGCTGCATGGTCGAAACAGTCATTCGGGCGATTTCGGACTGTTGGATGTCTCACTACTGGTGCAATCTACCATCACCAATCTCCGTAGAACACCTTTCCTACGTTCGCAATTCGGTACGTTTCGCTACTGCGTGGACTATTGCTGTATTCACCCGACGGTAACATAACCAGGGGCCGAATTGGCCTAGTCGAACGTTTTCATCCACACCAGAGGTCACATTTCTGTATCACTTTTGACCTTGACTGGAGCAAATCATTCCGCTAGTGCTTCTAGGTATCCACAGCGACAACAAAGCTGACCTGCAATGCGCATCAGCACAGAGGGTCTACTGCACAACGTGTAAGCGGTCAAAAGTGTACATTTCGTCCTTTCGCCATCGTGTATGCCACCGACAAACATAATAGCCTCCCTTGCTCAACGCACGTGTGCGCTGCGTTTGATTCCACCACGTGAGCGGACCAGAGATGTATAAATGCACAGTGGGGTCTCTACCTGTACTCAGGTTTTTGTCTACGCAGAAGCAGTGTGTTCTCTCCTTTAGCCTTCTACGATGTCCTCTTCAGAGTTATCCAAGGACCAATGTATTTTACCTCAGACCAGGATGGTCACCAAAGAAGGGTGTCGAACGATCGGCATAGGGTGGCATTTTTTGAACATCCGCTCCTAAATTTAACTCGTACCGCAGCAAATGTATACCCATTTGCGGCTGCATCTTCCACACGAAGCACTCTACAGCACTCTGTTACGCGGGACCCTTTGACATCCCAGCCCCAACAAACAGCCACTGACCGACGCGTTAGGCTGTTCAAACGTCCTACGTGCTTTCTAGCTTTCGTTAAGGTTTGTTATCTCCTTGCATTGCGTATTTTTCGCCCCTCGTGGTTTGTATGTGGTGTATTCATAAGCGTTTTGCAACACAAAAAGCTGAAACCCTATCTTTATTCATGAAGAGAGAGGTAACAATATTTTTATTTCGCTGAGCGCACGGCGCTACGCAGTGTGAACAAAGCTGTCACTTGCACGACTTATGAACCAGCGCAGTGGCCGTAACAACTTGCCGATTAACGCAATCGAGGTTCCTGATAATTGGGTTGGTACTGACGCAGCAGAGTTGTGCGATTTTATTAAAGCCCACTTCTGTGCTGCCTTCATAAGCACTAAGGTGTTACTGCTAAATACAACTTCAAACTTTACAGACGATCGCATTCACACCGTTGATTTCAACCTACACAATAGCGGTCGAGCTCTACTCTCACTGAAGCTGACACACAACCCGGCACTGACGCAGTCCCATCTTTCTTACTATTAATCGGAGGCCCCGCTATTCCAAACCTTCTTCTGAACGTTTTCACCCTCACCATGACAAACGGAAGCTCCCCAACCATAGGGATGCACTCCATAGTTGTTCTACTTCACAAAAGTGGCTGTCACCAAAATATCGACAACCATCGACCTATAAGCCACACACCCCTTGTGTCCAGAGTTATGGATAGGATATTCAAGGAGGGAATGCTTCATTTCCTACTGCAGCGCAACCTCATAAATCGGTCCCATCAGGGGTTTTGCAGGCTAAATCTTGCCAAACATGTCGGTTTGAATTCTTGGACTACGTGACATACTCCAGTGACCCGGGGCAAGCGCTAGTCATTATCGCCTTGGACAGGAAAAAGTGTTTGATAAGATTCCACACAATGGACTGTTGACGAAATTAGCTGCATTCGTTGTCTCTAGCCGTCTTCTTTCTTGGTTTTCTTCTTATCTCTCTAGCCGAACGCAGTCAGCAAAACAAGTTGCGACATCTGCCAAAAGATCAACCGTAACTAGCGGAGTAGTTCAAGGTAGTGTACTTGGCCCTCTGCTGTTTCTGTTATTCAGTAATGAAGTTTTACACTTCTTTTGGTACCGCACTTCATGTGTTTTTGCCGCTGGTATCAAGGTTTTATTTTCGTTGGAGCCTAGCTGCATACAAAATGGCCTCACAAACATTCAGAGCGGTCTATGCACTCTCGAAAATTGGTGCGATATTTAGAGACTAGAATTCTCACCAATGAAATATATTGTTCTCTCCTACCGTTGTACTATACCACGCAATCCCTAACTCTTAACGGCACAGCCTTAGGTAAGCGCTGCACCGTGCGCAACCTTTTTGTGCATTACTCTAGCTCTCTAGCGTTTTCTAGAAAAGCAGGCTATAGCTCTACCAAAGCCAGATCTATTATCGGGTATATTCTGGTCAGTAAACCTAGTTGAGTCTCGGCTCACACTCTACGAAATGTGCTCGACAGCTTTTAGAGTACTGTTTGATAGTTAACTCCAACTCACGGAAGATTGATAGATTGAGGATCGAGGAAGTCCAGCGATCTTTCACTAAGCGCCTTCCTGGCCAATCTACGCTCAACTATCGAGGACGCTGCAAACTGCTTGGCTTGGAGCCTCTCTGGCTGCGCAGGCTTAAAGCTAATCTCAAAACCTGTTTCCTGCATAGGCGAACTTTTCATCCGACGGGTGATACACGTTATCCAAAACACAAAAGCTTTACCCAATCTCTCTCACTAAGACACGTCGCAAAATTTGTTCAAACTGCTTCCTCTATAGATCTGCGCACGTATGGAACAAGCTACCTGAAATAGTCAGAGATTCAACAAATGCAGAGCAATGCTCCTCGGCTATAAAAAGTTTACTCAGCGACCCAAAGGTGGTGGAAATTCTGGGTATCTGCGTTGCTGAAGACGAGTTCTGGCAACAACGACCTGCTCACATATAAGACGTAACAACACGGTCACCGCGTACTCAATTGGACGGATAACTCTCCGGGCCTGGTTGTATGCCAGCAGCGTCTGACCAGTCACCCGCTTTCGGCCTGCTTCCAAACATCAGCAACGTTAAAGATTTAGACTCTACAGGAAAATCTGCCTCGACGGGGAATCGAACCCCGGTCCACGAATTTCCGGTCCGCTGCTCTACCACTGAGCTACCGAAGGCTGACTATCAGGTGCGGAATTTAATACATGACCTGCTTGTTGCGCGACGTATTGCCAATGAGCTCACAGTAACTGTCCTGGTGTTGCAGCTCGGCTCACCCACTCGTCACTTCCCAGTAGACCGAAGTAACTGTACTTCTGTAGTCCAAAGGGCGATGGTAGATTAGTTGAAGGATGTTTTGAGTAAGGTAAGTTTGGTAGAAAGTAGAAGTCACGATTAAATGGCAATACTTCGCGCAACAAGCAGAAGTTATGTATTAACTCCCGCACCTAATCGTCAGCCCTCGGTAGCTCAGTGGTAGAGCAGCGGACCGGAAATTCGTGGACCGGGGTTCGATTCCCCGTCGAGGCAGAGTTTCGTACGGAGTTTAATCAAGACTTCTACTTTCTACCAAACTTACCTTACTCACAAACATTCTTCAACTGATTTAGGCTCTGCAGTCTTAGCACTTTGGTCTACCCATCTTCAGATCTTTGCTCGGCATAATAACTGCCTTTTCATGTAGTTATCTTTGGCCCAAGTGCTTCTTTTCCCATTGCACTCATTACCTTTATTCCCACATTAATTTGGCGGTGTAGCATCAATTTGTTGATATACCCGCTTTTATCTGATCCGTCTCCCGCTTTCTGACCTCTCACTGACATATGTGATTTAAATGCTCCAGGCTCTAAAGACTTATTGCATTGTAACTTTTACCTTACGAGCATCTCTGATAACGATTCATCCTCATGGTTATATCCATGCTTTACTTTACATGTCCTTTTTGTCGACGCTCATTGTTAGCATTGCGCCATTAAGCATACGGCTTTCTCTCTATGAGCCCACATTCC
This sequence comes from Dicrocoelium dendriticum, assembly GCA_944474145.2. Taxonomy (NCBI): domain Eukaryota; kingdom Metazoa; phylum Platyhelminthes; class Trematoda; order Plagiorchiida; family Dicrocoeliidae; genus Dicrocoelium; species Dicrocoelium dendriticum. Next base: position 55,232,849 of record OX104068.1, on the reverse strand, counting down.
AGTCACGTCTCTATGGCCTGCTTTCCGAGTACCGAGACCTTACCGATGATTCATCGGCAGATCCAAATGTCTGTTCACAAAACCTGGAGATTTTTGTAGGCATTCCACTTCTTCCCAATTCTTTCTATTTCGCGCTCTCTGTTTGCCTTACTTTTTCAATTGAACAGATAACTATTCGGGCCTGGCCCTAACGTTGCCTCGTCTGACCAGTCTCCTGCTTCCTGATCAGTTCCAGTCAACCGAGCGTAAAAGATCTAGGCTCTACTGTCGCAACGTACTCTGCCCTCAGCCGGTGAGCTACGCTCGGCAGGTTAACTGCATTTTCATATAGCCAACTCGTCCCGAACTGTTTTCGTCCTGATGACACACATCACAACCTATTCACACATTAAGTTGGCGGCCAAGCTGCATCTTGCAAAATTTATCCGGTCTCAGTTGAAAGGTCGCCTGCTTTCTTACCCACCTCGGACTTCTGAGGTATAAATTATGTAGGCTCTGCCGAAGTACCGTCCGGTAACCCTCACCTCAAATGCATTGTTGGCCACGATTCTTCCTTATTATTATAGCTCCTTTCTTCCTTTACGTGCCTATTCTGCCGATGAGCTCAGTTAGTGTGTAGACCTAAATTATACGGCTTTCTCTCTTCGAGCTGACGTTCTAAGCTTGCCTCAATGGTCTCTTTCCCTCCGACTACTGTAACCTAGTGACCAGTGATGGACAGACTTAACCTCCTGTTCGCATAAGCTATAGAATATCATTGCATTTTCACTTCCCCTCATTGGAGCCATTGCTTTTTGGCCCTGTTTGCATTCTTTTTTCAGTTGGACAGACTACACTTCGGGCCTGATTCTAATCTAACGTCGCCTGACCAGTCTCCATTTTTCGGACTTCTTCCAGTTATCCGAGGCGTTAACGACCTGTGACCTATTATTCGGACGGCTAACTGCCTTTTCATATAGTCACTTTTGTTCCAAACTACTTCTTTTCTGATGACACTCAGTACTTTTAGCCTCACCCTTAGTTGGCGGCCTAGCTTCCTCTTGCTAGCTTATCCGGTCTCGTCTGAACGGTCTCCCGCTTTCAGATCCACCTTGGACTTCTGCGATATAAATTATCTAGGCTCTTTCAAAGTAGCGTTCTGTAACCCATATCTCAAATTCATTGTTAACCATGGTCCATTTTTATTATTATATCCACTCGCTTCCTTTATATGTCTATCCTGCAGGTGCTCTCCCTTCGTACTTTGACCGAAAGTATGTGGTTTTGTCGCTATAAGCCGACATTCTAATCCCGGCTGAATGACCTCATTCTTTCTGACTACTGTGATTCTAATGACCAGAGATCGGATGACGCCACGGTCTGTTCACACTATCTTGGAAATATCGTTGGCTTTTCCCCTCTCCTCAAGTGAGCAATTTCCTTCCCGACCTCATTCTTTTCTGTTTGCGATCTCTGTTTGCATTCCTTTTTCATTTGCACGGGTACCACTTCGACCCTGGCTCTAAGCTAGTTTCGGTTGACCAGTCTTCTCTTTTTGACTGCTCCCAGACATCCGAGTCGTTATCGAGCTGGGCTCTGCATTCCAAAATCTCTGGTTCCCTCATCCCGAGACCTATCCACGAAATGCTTACTGGAGTTTCATATAGCCGCTGTCGTCCCAAAAACTTCTTTTTTATTACACGCTTTAAATAAATAACTGAGTATATTCTTGACGAAACGAGACACACCAGTACAGGCTTGTTCAAGTGGTTGACAGAGCCATAGAAACACTAAAAGCGTGTGTATACCACACGACAGAAATACGCGTATGCAAAATACATGGCTTAAAAAGTGCACATACTGTTGCACAGGAATGATGCAGGGATGAAAGGCTTGTCCATTTGGGTCAAAGAGGAAGGTGGCGTTAAAGCGCTGTACGATTACTAAGGGTTCCTGTTATGGAAACGCTAGTTGCTGGTTCGAGTGGTTCCGGAGATTGATCACCGTTTACCAATAGGTGAAGGAGTCCGATGGTGGTTAATAAACACGTGTTCGCAAATATGGAATATTGAGATCATTCTTCGTGTGAAACCGTGGGCGGTGACTCTAGTTCGTTGGCAAGACACATCCGCCACGTCGCAGTGTCGTTAAACAGACATTTGTGGCTCTTTGTAGAGTAAGCGCTTGCCAAGCGATAACCCACCACGTGCTCGAATACTGCCGTTGACCAAAAGGTATATAACATTTACTTGTAATGCTAATGTAGGACCGCTTTTTCGAGAAGCTAATCGCAGTCATAGCGCATTCAATTTTCCGTCGGCTTAGAGGAAGGGTTGGTCAGGATTCATCGGGAGCGGTTGTGGACAGCGGTACTGTTAGGGCATAAGCTGTTTAAATTGCAGTGTTGCGTTATTCAGGTGAGTAGGGAGCTCAAATCATAAGCAGTATCTTTGTCTGAGTAAACGACGCACGGGCCAGGTGTATCTCTGGTAGGTCTATTGGAGGTAACCATTGCAGCTAAGTGCGACGCCCGCATTGAGAAGATGTTTCAAACGGTGGACTTGGTTGCTGCGTAGTAGTATAGACCACAGACAACATACATACGGAAGGTATGAAATCTTCATGCCACACTGCCGAGGTGGGTAAATTATCCAATGTATAATGACACCAATTAGATAAGGACTTTGATACCAGGAAGACGTAATCCACTGACAAGGTGGACGGAGCATAACGCCATGGAATCGCAAGTAAGTTGAACACTTGCAGGGAGATGAAATTGTTTTTGCAGATGTGCTGAAATTCATTAGGATTTGATCTAAATGGTTCTGGCCCTTGGAGGTTACTGATAAAAACGCTTTCAGGAACAAGCATCCACTAGCGTGGTGGAGGCAACATAACGCCATGGCATCGTAAGTAAGTTGATCATTTGCGGGGGAGGAAGCTGTGTAGTTGATGTTCCGAATGTAAAAATGATTTGAACCCAACTATTCAACTCAGAGGAATATGCGGATCAAAAAGTTTTCATGATAAATAAGCTTCCAGACGCTTAGACTTGATGGCCGACCACACTGGCGAGGTGAGTAAAGTGTCCATCGGATACGGACGCCAAGCACATGAAGGATCTGGGACCATAAATAATCAACTGGTGAGGTGGAAGGATCACAACACCTTGACATCGCACGTACGTTGAACACTTGGCGGTAGATGTAGCTTTCTTGTTGTGATGTTCCGAAGTTGAAAATGCTTTGAAAGCAGCCGTTCAAACCGCTAGATGATGAAGATTAAGGAGACAGAATGCCCGCGGTGGTGGCATGAGCTGTCCATAAATGTCTATAGGTCATTTTTATAGATACTGCTTTGCACATTAGTTTATTCAGCAAATTCTATGCAGGTCTCCAGAGGGGACAAGGAAGAACAAGTCACAGAAAGGGAGGACACCGAACATACAAAAGGAGTAAGGAGAGCTGATGACCTGGACCCTTGCCAAACGCTTTACCTCGCGTTATCTGTGTATCTATAAACTATGGCGTCATCTGTTTGTATGTGCCTACTAATATTGAAGCTGAAAAGAGGAAATCCGTTTTCAGCGACCAGGTGTCATGATATGTGGAGCAGAGCATCAAAGGAAGGAAGGTGCAGTACACAGTCGCGACAAAAAGCCTATCTCATTGGAGCGGTGAGTAATAAGACTAAAAGCTGCAGCAATGGAATCGTGGTTGTGCCAGCAAAGCAACTGAGTAAACTGTGAAATAAAAACTCCGAAGTATGGAGCGGTGGTGCCTCAATAGACTAAGTGAGCCTCCCGAAGGTAGAGCTATACGGTGTCACGGGTAAGTCAGATGGACAGAGATGACTAAAATGGAGGTTTCAGGATGTAGTACGTGAAGAATCAGAGCATATTTAAGGGAGTATTGGACATGCACTGCCGATCTGTCATTTGAAAAGAGGAGCTTCGATTTATATAACCTAAGGATGCAGTTGAAGGTGAAATGGAAAAGACGTTCCAGCAAAGCTATATTCCTGCAAATTTGAAAAAATATGGATTTGTTGCCACACAAAAGCGTGCGCAGCCACATTGTGAAAGGTAAGTAGCTGCAGCACGGTATGTAAGTGGCGCCTAGGAGGAGAGGAAAGCTAGCGCCAAACATGTAAGCACAATAGTAGGAATATACAGTAAATGGAATCGCGATGAAAAAAGCATTATCAATGGTGCTGTGGTTAGTAACATAAATTTATGTGAGAGTACACTGTCAGCTTGGCAATGACGAAATAATTGGGCAACGTAGCCTGGTACTTAAGGTCCTGCGCACAAATGTGTAGCGCTAGAGTGTGGGAGGTTAGTCGGTGGAGTCTCGGAGCTTAGTTGTTCGTAAGACAGAAGGAGCCAGAGCAAAACAGAGGAGAGAAGAAGTAGGACGAGATAAGGTTATAGGTAGGGGGCGTAGCCAGCTATTTAAAGTCTTACCCACAAAAGGGCGGAGCTATGGAGTAAAAGATAAGGCGTTGGAGGACCGTAGACAGGCGGTGCATAGGAGGAGAGAAAGTTAAAGCCAAACTGGTAATAGAAGCAGTAGAACTATGTGATAAATGGAAGCTGGATTAAAGGAGCATATTCGTTGTTGTTTCGGTTCGTGGTGTAACAATTGTAAGAAATAAGTGTGTCAGCTTCGCGATAAAGCTACAATTGAGAAACATAGTCTGCTACATGAGGGCTTGCGCACAAAATTGTGGCGTTACAGTGTAGAAGATGAGTCGGTGGAGCATCAGAGGCAGGTGGTCCATAAGGGGAGAGGAAAGCCAAGGTCAAAGGGATAAGTGAATAAGTAGGACGAGCTAAGGTTATAGGTGTGCAGCATATTCAGATACTTGAGGTCTTACGCACCAAAATGCGGAGCTACAGTGTAAAATATACGTTGTTGGAGGACCGTAGGTAGGTGGAGTACAGGAAGAAAGAATAGCCAAAGCCGAACATGTAATAGAAGCGGTAGGAATATGCCATAGATGGAAGCGGGATTAAAAGTGAATATTCAATGGTATTTTGGTTCATAGGGTAATAATTATAAGAAAATACGATGTCAGCATAATGATAGGGATAAAAGTGGGAAAATAGCCTGCCACTTGAGGTCCTACGCACAACAGTGCAAGACAACATTGTGGAAGAGGGGTAAGTGCAACCTCAGGGGTAGGTGGTCCGTAAGTGGAGAAGAAAGCCTAGGTCAAATAGATAAGTATAGTAAGAAGAGACAAGGGATGGTCAGGCAGCATGGCTATATACTTAAGGTGTTACGCATCAAAGTGCTGAGCTGCAGTGTGAAAGGTAAGTCGGTGGAGCATCATAGGTATGTGGTCCATAATGTGGGAGGAAAGCCGGAGCCAAACAGGTAAGAGAAGTAGTAGGAATATGCGATGAATAGAAGCGAGCGGCAGAGAGAATATTCGATGGTTTTGTGGTACATAGGGTAACAAATATAGAATAACAATGACAGGTACGGTGACGTGCACCCCAGGCATTGTCCATCGTTGCGACAACAGTACGAGGCACACTGTTCCTTTATTTGGACATATACTGAAGGTTATTAACCGTCGTTACAAAACTAACCGGAAAAATCTTTCGTTACCTTACACGGATACAATTTTTCTGAGGCCTGAACCATTGGGTACAGTTTGTCTAACACTATTACTTCCACATACCACTTGCCTGGATCACTCTATTTGACTTCGGAAGGTACCTTCTCCTGCCGATACAAAGTCAGATCAATTGGTTATCCTAAGCTCTTTAATTATCTGTGACCGCTCAATTGTCCGTGGTTTCCATAGTTCCAAGTAATTTTACAACATACCCCGGTGAGACCTGCGATTTGCTTTTTGAAACCATATCCTATACTTCGAGACTTCAACAACAATGCACCATTTCACTGGATATCCCTCGGAGACTTCAAGTGGTTCTGCAGATGAGCAACACATCATATTCAAAAAGGATATTTAGTTTCTGACCTACCAATCGAGCACAGCTATTTGTTCAAAACAAGGCAGAACCCAGGAACGCAACAGGCACTCGTCTAACGCATCAGTCAAGGAGAAAAGGGACGCAACTTGACTGCGAATAACCGAGCAAACAAACGTTCGACAAGAAGCATAATCAGTTACAACGCCATTCAGTGGATCGGCTGCATTGTTTTTGGACGTGGTGGGTTTAAGCCTGGCAAGCATTCTCCCTATAAAAAGCCACAAATATCCGTTTAACAACACTGCAACATAGCGAATGTGACTCGCCACCGAATAAGGTCACAGCCCATAACTTCTCCCTGGCCGGTCAACTAGCATCATCATTCTTGATAGGTTCCTTACACTGGAACTTTTACATCTGCATAGTGTGTTGTCTCTTTTTTCTACGAGTTCAAGCATATATTGTCGTCGCTTTACTTTCTACGATATCACCGTTGAGCTTTGCGTTACCTACCCGCAAACTCAATATTTTTTCATATCTCTCTCCAGGGTGCTCTTAACTTATCTTCTAATGGATCATTCAGGATTCTCATATTATTAGTCGAGGTGTGACTGCAATACATGGCATACCGATTATGTCCTAACAAACGGATCCCGATCCCACGACAGCCAAATTATGGTTTCGCATTTCCAGCATTGTATAGTTACAAGCATGAACATATGAACAATTTTCTACTTTCACTGTTACAGTTGCCATACAATGACTGTACGCTTACACATACCGGATCATGCCTCCATGGGCGTGCTCACGTAGTCGAGACTAAAATATTTCTTTTGTTTATTTATTTATCTATCCCCGCCTCTTCTTTCATAAGACATTACGCGGCCTAGTTCGAATACGTCGCATCCAACCGGTGTTTTACATTCCAGACCTTAAGTCACCTAAGGCAACGGGGAATCTCTGGGCCATCTGCCTGACCCATCCGGTCCCATAATATTGACTCCATGTGACGGCAACTCCTCACTGACGTTGCGGCAACAAATGGTCCAGCCATCATGTACGACATCCGGGAAACTTCGCGTGACAAGATTCCTTAGGCCATGGACGCAGAGTGCGGTGAAGAGGTTGATAACTGAGCGCGCCGTCAAGTTGTAATGAATGAAATGTCCTGTCGGCACTATCCTGGAGTTGCCATTTTTCCAGTCCGAGCAGCCTTCCTCGACGGACCCAGATAATGCACTCCAGTCCACACACAAATAATAAATAAGGAAGAAGCCTGGAGATAGCGAACACCAAGCGTGTCCTTTGTTCGCTTACTTCCACCACAACTTTTACTTATCCTTTCGTTCTCCATTTGTCTCCTTCCCTGACATCTCAATCGAATGTACACTTCATCTAGCCTTCTAGTGCAGACCCCAGCAGTGAAAGTGAATCATCTTTGCATTCAGAGGTTTGATATATGGGCTTTTATTCTACTTTATAGCTTTCGATCAGCTGTTTGTCTAACTAATAGAGCGTGCAGTACTCTAGCATTTCTGGTTCGTCACGCTGCAATACTACTGTCTACTTCTGTTTCTCTGGCCTCCGTACTTTTTAGCTAATGTCAAGACACGTTGCATCCAATCAGACTAACGGTCGTTCCTAGTTCTGTACTCAGCATGTCAAGTACATGCAACCTCTCGAGATTAACATAGAAGTAGCAGCCGATTATCCCGCGAAACTATACCGGAGCCGCCTATAAGCTTTAAACCCATAGCACATCATTCACAAGCCCATGAAATGGCTGATGAAAAGTAAACAACCTGGCTTCTTAACCAAGACCCACCTCATCAGTAATTAGCAGCACGGTTGTAGGTAAGGTCAATACTGCGCAACGCACCCGAAGCGCTAGTTAAACCATAAAACGGTTGTCGTAGAAAACAGAAACTGTGTCGTAATTTTTGTCCTTGAGTTCCGTGGGTATCCGAATAATCCTTTCCAACGCACGGACATCCATCTTCTACTCGAGCATTGTCGACGATACGAGAGTGAAAATTAGAGCAGCACAGTTACAAACAGGAACCTCACAGTTACGCACCCACACACACACACAGCTACATAATTACATACCCCCTACATAAACATACACTGGTACGGCAAACATAACGTATTCTTGCACATTCTTGAGGTCGCATTGTTGTCATAATGATCATGCCTGTAAAGGCGTGCCTCGCCTTGTCGGGAATAAAAACTTTATTTTATTTATTTAAAATGCCTTTGGGGAGGGCTGTATCGGTGGTTGCCCAAAACTGCTTTGGCCAACAACATTGCATGGCTGACGTGTGCTTGACTCTCTTTATATCTAAGTAGCAGGCTGCACTTTGAGTGCATCTGTGCTCATTTCGCTAAACCGAAACCAGTCACAAGTGGAGTGATTCAAATAAGGCCTGATAGTATAATACTTTTACTAACATATGTTAACGAAGTATTCCAGACAATAATATATGGTGCCACATTTCTGTTTGCTGAAGACATCAAATTTGTCTAGGTAACAGAATGTGCAAATACCCAGACAGCCGTACATCTCATTAAGGATGACCCATCTACTCTGGAGTCCTAAAGCGAACTGTATTAAATGTCATTTGCCTTGGATACGTGTACTACCTTATCATACGGTTGTCAGGCCCCACCACACGGAACGTTACTGTTAGACACTTGTACCTCGCAATACATGGCAGCTCGCGACACGGGTGTGGGGTTTACAGTTACCTTTAACTTTTCTTAACTATGTGGCTTTTACGTTTCGAAGGCCTGAAGGCCATCGGTTGCAGCTTTCATTGTTGTTAACCCATGGAACTTCGCAACTACCTTTACAAAACTGGTATTTCTTGACAGCTCATAACGCAGACTTCGGCACCGTTGGTATGAAAAATTATGCCATATACGCTTATGGCATACTGTCGCAAATACGTTGCGGAGGCCTATAGTCGTCTGATCAAATGGCCGCATTGATTTCTCTCCATTACACGGTGACAAATTTATTGCATTTACGGCGCGCTTTTGAACGACCTAGGCTAACACAAGAGTGCTGAGCGGCACTATGGACGCACTCGCATTTAGCAGCTGACGCTTGGGCTTAGGCGGTTTGGCAGATCCTTACGTAATGCTCCTGTCTATATTGCACCTATATGGCTTGTGAATAACACTATACGTAGTTCTATAGTAAGCTAACGCAGGATACTGGGGCCAGCACCTTGCATATGCTGAAGTCCGCTTAAGGAATACAGACACTGACGAATTACCTAACGAATCTAAACAAATATGTAGACTAAAGAGCTAAAAGCTTACGTCTGAATTATTAACAATGGCACTACGTTGAACAAAATTACGCTAATATATTTTTTAAAGCTTTTCCAGATGGTAGCCTGTTCACCGCTCTTTGGTTACCGCGGATTGGGTTGTTTGTTGTTAACGCTTGGCATTTAGAACTACGGAGAAGGTAAGGTTTAGCACGGAATAAAGGTGCTCTTTAGCATTTCTGAGCCTGCATGCATAACGTGAACTTCAGTTGCCTAGACAGATGTGCACGGCCTCGAACACCGTTGTTTGTGTATCGCCTTTTAAGGCGAACTTCTGCATTAGGTCCACTGTGCACAGCAAACAAGTTTGATAGTGGGGTTGACTTACTCTTCATTATGCTGTGAAGGCGTTGGCTTTAAAGCGCACATAAACTTCGCATAACGGTGGTTTGAATTGCTGAGTATTGCGTCAATACATGCTTCAACCTGCGTTTTGTGCGAAATTGTAAGGATCCACCAAGCACATTTTAAGCAGCTTTTGTAAGTTATTGTAATCAGATAAATTTGTCTCACCAACTTACTTATTTGTATCGTGTAAGAATGTGTTGTAATGATCGAGGAGCTCCGCCGCACCGAGCACGGACTACAGCAGCCTTTACTAGGAACTATTAAGCAAAACATCGTCATCGGAATCTTTTCCTGCAGTTATTCCGTGTGCGTACGTAAACAGAGTGACTCATTGGAAATGTTTAATTGTTGCTCCTCCCAACAAGGACACGACCAAGGTTTTGTCTTGGCATAAACTCAACAGATGTAGATAGCATAAATAGAGGTGGAACCGAAAGCCTAGTTGTTCACGGCTGACGCCCTGAACACTGTGCCACTTAGGTACACAAGAATAACGCCTTCTGGAAATCGGCTGCTTCAAAATAAGACAGCGTTGTAGCTAGTTTTTTTCCATAGATGACTGCAACTTCGTACAACGGGTCAATAGGTTTAGGCCACGTATGGAGCCGTACGCCATCGTGGTACTCAAGTATGGTTGGTGAGGTTAATGCAACATGTGAGCCATCATCTGGGATCCACGTGCTGCTTCTTACCTTTCGGCCGCTATGGCCATGGTCGCTAACTATATCACGCAGTTCGCAGGTGTGCGATCCGCAAGCCGTCACACGGTGCATTAAAGCTGCTGAAAAAAGCACGCAAATGACATTGAGATTAAAGTGCATTAGGCAGGCAAGTCCAATTGCTACGGACGTGTAGCTTATTGTGAGGAGGCCTGAAATCTTACCCGGCGATGCGCAAGTTCAAGAAAACCTGTTTCCATAAGAATCCAAATAAGTTTTTGGATGCACGTTAACTGCATCCAATAAGGTGGCTGCTGTAAGCGTGGTTATGTTGTTAGTCGTTTAAGCCATCTGAAGCATGTGAGCACTATACCCATAAAGTTTAAAATAGCCACTGTTGTGCTACTCACAGCGTTGATCTTCGCTGTTGGGTTTCTCAATTTCTGACTTCCATTGAGGTCCAGTTCACCTAAAGCAACTATCACAACTCTGCAAACTGTCAGATACAAGGGCGTGCATCAGAGATAATTTATGAATTAACACCTTAATGACAGATTATGAGCAGTTGCGATACCAAACATGGAGGTAGCATGCTAATGCCCTCCATGCGCGACAAGCTAAATTAGAAGCACGTCATATCTAAGTTCTTTAACTATACAACAGCGTTATATAATTGGTACGCAGTTTAGTACGAATAAAAATTATAGAACACTATGCAATTTTTCTAACGTGACAAAAATTCGACCGGCAATGCAAATCTGCTCAGTAATGACCTTGCATGTCCTGTAAATTCAAATAGGCGGGGTCGTCCGTTTGGTTGCTTGGAATTGGGTGTGAGGTTGTAAAGAACGTGTCTTTATAGTCTGATTTTCCTAAAACTATGTTTTAATGCAACAAAATGTTCTTAACCAATGATACCTAATGATAATTATTAGTACCAACCCGAGTTGGCTTTACAGAAAAATGGGAGAGTACCGTGGATATATGCAAAAGATAAGCACCCCTATTAGGATGAAAAGATTATGGATCTCTATTTTACTATCATAGAACAGTAAAGTGATAGGTCGCTGTTGCCCTGTGAGCTGAGTTTATCCCCTTGGTTTCTAAAGTGACTATCGCTTCAGCCGTACCAGCACAGTCAAGTTCAAGTTCAAGTTCAATTGGGACCGGAACAGTAGGAAAATCCCGCGAATGTTCCACCTTCGAAAACGTCGTTGATCCAACAGGGAAACCGGTGCCTTGATGTGCCAAAGGAGAGCCAAATCAACACACACGATTCATATGGTCAACCAAACAATGCCCACGTGCCCTGCACTAGCAGTCCCCGCTGTGCCGGCCACGTGAAGAATAAAAGAAAACAGTAGTGTCAGTAAAGAAAAGAAAACAGAGGAGAAGACAAGCTAATCTAATATCGTAGGCAATATTAAAATGTAAGTTAAAATGAGTTAAAGAAGCGTAAGCCGTAATAGACGAAGAAAAGTTTAAGACACGAAGGGGAAGACTTTAAACTGCAGACCGAGAGCGTCAAGTCGATGCTCGAACTCTTTCAACGTCGGTGCCATCACGACGTCTGCAGGCAATGTGTTCCAATAAGCTATAACCCTACGCGATAATCTAAAAGTTGCCAAAACCCGGTCAGACCGGGGTTTGTGCAACTTTAATGGGTGGCCACGAAGGGTTGGCATTCGAGTTGGGCGAAACAGTCCAGTCAAATCAGGACCAATCTGACCCATCAATATACGATATGTAAGGACCAAGTCGCCCCGAAGCCGCCTGTAATACATGGAAAACATATCCAACTTACGTAGCCTCTCCGGGTACGTCAGCTTCTTTAAGTCGTACACCATTTTCGTCCCGGACCGCAGGACTCGTTCAACTGCCATCTTGTCACGAACCAGGCATGGAGGACAAGCCTGGACGCAGTATTCTAAGTGCGGCCTTACAAAAGCCGAAAATAGTCTAACAAACATGTCGGTGGTCATGATCCCGAATGACCTGCGGATCATCCACAACATGTTGAAGCCCTTACGAGCAGCTATCTTCCAGTGTTCACTGGACTTGAAGTCAGATGACAGCAAAACACCGAGGTCAGATTGGAGTTGAACTCGCGGTACCTCGTTGCCGCCAAGCAAATAACGCGTCGGCGGGTCATTCGGACCAACGCGTAGAACGGAACATTTCCCTAAATTAACTGGCAACTGCCACAAAATTGACCAGTCCCAAAGTCTATTCAGAGCCTCCTGTAGGGTCAGTGGACCAATCGGCTCGTCTATCGTGAACCAGAGTTTTAAGTCATCCGCAAACATTAGGGATGGCACACCCAATTCGTCAGGTAGGTCATTAACGTATAAAGTGAAGAGAAGGGGGCCAAGAACCGAACCTTGCGGCACGCCACTGAGAACACATTGGCGGAAGGACAAGCTTGAACCCACCCGCACACACATTTCCCTTCCGATTAGGAAAGCTGAAATCCATCGTAAGACTGGCCCAGAAATACCAAAGGAATTCAGCTTGTACAAAAGGCGCGAATGTGGAACGGTGTCAAAAGCTTTGGAAAAGTCAATAAACAGCACGTCCACTGCCTTCCCGCAATCAACGGCTTCGGCCCAGTGTTCACGAGCGGTTAACAAGTTAGTAAGGCAAGAATAGCCCTTACGAAAACCGTGCTGAGAAGGATTAAGCAAGTCAAACGCTTTCAAGTGTCCTTCGAGAGCGTCCCTCACGAGCTTTTCCAATAACTTGACCAGCACGCTCGTTAAACTGACCGGTCTATAGTTATCAGGGAGGTGCTTATCACCTTTCTTAAAAATGGGGCAAACAATAGCCTCCTTCCAGTCCTTGGGTAGAGAGCAGCCTCGTAGAGACTTCACAAAAAGATGCGTAATCGGAGAGCAAAGTTCATCAGCCAACTCGTACAACAGTTTGGGATGAATAGCATCTCCACCGGCAGCTTTATTGGGATTTAATTGCCTCAAAAGCCGGAGCACTTGAGCCTCGGTTATAGAAACCTCCTCCAAGTGGGAGCCCTCAGGAACCTTTGCCTGGAGACTGATATGCGGCGGCTGTGACTCTCTAACATAAACCCCAGCATACTGTTCTCCGAGCAAACAAGCTTTTTCGTGATCCGTGACAACAGCAGTGCCGTCCGGGCCAAACAACACTGGGATGCACGAATTCATGTTGCTTCGCCTTTTGACATAAGCGAAGAAGCGTTTCGGGTTTGATGAGGCTATACGAGCAAGCTCTACTTCATGCTGTAGACGAGCACCACGTAGATACTGCCTGCAGGCATTTCGAACCTCACGATATCGCTTGAAAGTGCATAATGAAGGAGCAGATAAGTAAGTACGCCAACATCTGGCACGTCTGTTAAGTTGTTTGCGTACAGCAGAATCAAACCAGGGTGGCTTTGCCCTAGTTTTATTCCTGCCAGATAGTGGTATATGCGGGAGAGAGAGCTCACTCAAGTATGATTTAAAGCTGTCCCAGGCCGTTTGAATGTCGTCACTTTCCAAAATGATACAAGGCGACTTTGCGGCTTTGGCTTTCATTGTCTGAAAGTCTGCGCGCCATATATTTGGTACTCGGTCGGGATGATCATTAGTCTGACGACTAAGGGCGCACTTAAATGAGAGACATGCGTGGTCGCTAGCACCGAAAGGTGAGTTGTATACAATATTGGTGACAAAATCAATGGATTTAGCGAAGATTAAGTCCAAGAGGGACGGGTTTTGACCCATCATGAATCTAGTAGGCCGATCGACAAATTGGTGCAGGGAAGCATGCAAGGCCAGCTCGAGAAGCTCGGTAGCCAAACACCTTGTAACAGCGCCGCAGGAAAAATTCTGCCAGTCAACGTCGGGAAGATTGAAGTCCCCCATCACTAAACACCTATTTGCCGAATGCTCGCGGATGAAATCAGCAAGCCCCTTAGCAACGCTGTCGGGGCTTCTATAGACCAGCACAATTTTAAGTTGCGCGGAGGCAATACACAGGTTAACTGCGAGTGCCTCAACATCACCCTCTGATGATCTGAAACTATACGTCTTACAGACAGTAAGTGCGGAGTTAACGTACAAAACAACACCACCTCCGCGCCGATCAGAGGTGCGGTCACATCTCAGCAGTGCGTAGCCTGGCAAGCACACTTCACTGTCCGTGACGTCGGTGGACAACCACGTTTCAGTGAATGCGAGGACATCTGGACGGCAGTCGTCGACAAGAGCGCCGACTTCGCACAGCTTGTTTCGCAGGCTACGCACATTGCTTAAGATCACCTGAAGGGATTTAACATTGTGAGTCCGGGATCGTGCGCCACCAGAACCGGCTCTGGTAGGGCGGAAGTGGACCGCCGGCTCACCACCCGAAAACCCACCAAGCGGAGACCCTTTTCTCCTGCTTCACGGCGGGCTTTAAGATCCTTGACAGCTTCCCGCAATTTCAGCCTATCCGCCAAAGGGAGGTCTGGGTGCACAATGACACCAGTGCCCTTGAGCTTAAAGGCGAAACGCAGAAGTGCTTGGCGCTCCTCCAGAGTGGACAGAACAACTCGCAACAAGCGAGGGCGAGACTTGTCGGCTGGCAAGTTACCGAGTCTGGTTAGTTTGCGCACAGTCACACCGGGGAAGCCGGGAGGCAGGAGTTTGGTAATGCATACTCTAAACCACTTAAGGTCATCTAGCATACGGTCTTTTGGGAGAACAGCAGAAGACTCAGTGGCGTTTCTGAAAATAACACTGCAGTCAGTATACGAGTCTCCGCGACGCGGAGTATTTACCGAACGCTCCATGGACGTCGGTGGTTTCAGTTTAGTGTCCGTTTCTATAGACTCTAATGTCGTAGATGTTTCCAGTTGCAAGGATTCCGTAGTAGTAGAATTTGAGGGGGGGAATGGGCGCCCGACGGACCTCTCATGTCCGCCTTTGGTTTTGCCGCTTTTTTAACCCTCTTTCGCCTTCTTTTGACAAGTGCAGAAACCTGCTGCTCTCCTTCGCTAACAGCCGAATCAAACACGCTGTCTGAGGGCTCGTTACTAACAAGGTCTTTGCTAACAGGTAAACTGACATTCGACAGTAAACAATCAGATGCAGGATCAGACAACTTGCCAGTGTCTTCTACTGTCTCCTGACAGAGAAGACCTGAGCGTTCTAGGCCCTGCACAATCCTTTCAACTTTCCTGTCTAACAAGACAATCAGAGACAACAAACTTTCCAAAGAAACAGGACTGCTCTTTACTGGCGTGTAACGCTCAGTCCTGGGCCTACAACAGTCATTACAACGGTAGAGTAAACTCTCGCTACTGGACAGAAGAGCGTACTGTCTACGATCCAAGCCAGTACAGGCCTTATGGAACCAACGGCTACAGATATCGCACTGCATGCCCCCGGACGAATCTGTAACCGCTTCTAGACAACCCACTTTACCACATATGACCACAGAGTCGTCAGAAGGCGGACACGGCGAGTTTAAGCAGCGCTTGACAACCATCGTGACGGAGAGGGTTCAGAGAAAGAATTGAATGTAATAGATAAAAAGCAAAGATGTGAACCGGATTACGGTGACAACTTATGCAAGCGACGAGAGCACCAATCGAAACGACCAAGTGTGACACGAGTGTATTGGAATGAACTCACCAAGTCACAAAGCTGAAGTGGACTCCAGGGATATAACAACAGGACCTTTGCGAGGGAGCAGAGGCTGACACACGGATAACTGAAGATACACTGATCAGTGCGACCAAGAATTGAATCAAGTAAATCCGCCTTTGACGAATGGAAAAGATCGCACAAGAGGCGAGGTAGCTGGATAGCGTACAGTGGTCAAAAGACGGGTAATGACACAGTGACTCGCTGACAACAACGGAACAAAGACCAAGTTTACTAGCAGACAAGTTCGCCGTTGGAGCTGGGCGAGATTGAAGGAACGAAGCTTTTTCAAGCCCGTTTGAACCACAGGAAACACAAGGTCAAGCTTTTTGGTCAGTGTTATTCAACACTGTTTCCACAAAACGCTACCGAGAAGGAAAACTCAAGCGGTGAGACACGACAACCACGCCGTGACAAAGGAAGGCACACAAGTAATTCCGAGTACGTTGGAATTTCAAGTACTTTCGGATCACAAGAAATCTGACAAAGCCAAATTTTCTATGTAGTGTTATTACCTGCTGTCCTCAAAAAAAGCTTTCAGTAAGGAAAACCTCGAACGGTGAAACACGACAAGCCCGCCGTGAGGTAAACCTGACTGACATGGTGTTCTCCTTTACTGGTTCCTCCATATAATTGGTGACCCCCGCATGTTTATTCAACATGTTGTGTATATTTTTCTTTTTTAACTGTAAAATGTCTGATCACGCGCCTGCCATTAATGCGGCGGAACATTCTCTTGGACTAGTTTTGCCTTCATTTGACGTTTCTAACCCACGTGTTTGGTTTGTTCAAGTGGAAGCTGTTTTCCGTTTGCGTAAGATTACATCCCAGTCCACGATGTTTTCATATGTGACTGCTCACTTACCGTGCAACATCGCCTCTGAGGTCATCGAAATTCTTGACCCTATGCCCCTACAGTCCCCAGATGATAAACTTAAGGCAGCCATAATAAAGCGCACTACAGCCTCAGACGAGATACGCCTTCAGCAGTTACAATCTGGTGTTGAACTTGGAGATAGAACCCCGCCTCAGTTACTACGGCACACGCGTTCCCTCGTCGGTTCTTCCGCACTGGATGATCCCGTTCTCCGCCAATTGTGGAGTAATTGTCTTCCAGCGAATATCACGGCTATTTTAGCTGTGCTTGCCGACGACCTTCCGCTCGACTCCTTAAAGGTGGTGTATAGACCAAGATTGGAGCCGCTGAGGACACTGATCGATGGTAGTTCAGGCACTACCTGCACCCAGAAAGCAGATAAAATTCGGATAGCTTTTCGAATACAAGTGGCTTTCGTCAGGGTTGTCCGATTTCCCCGTTTTTGTTCAATTTCGTCGTGGATTCTATCATGGAGTGTTCCCTTGCGGAATCTCACGATGTAGGCGTTGAAGTGCTGCCTGGTGAATGGTTAGTTGATCTAGATTATGCGGACGATATCGTCTTGCTTTTCGACGATGTTGGGGCGGCACAATCAATCCTGAATAGCCTATCCAGAGTGGTCCCATTATTTGGTATGCACTTCGCACCTTCAAGGTGCAAAGTGTTGCTGCAGGACCACCAGCCACTTGATGACCCCTTGACGCTTGCTAACGAGGAACTCGAGGTGATTGATCAATTCACTCATCTTGGCAGCTGCATCAGCAATGATGGGCGCATAGAAACTGACGTGAGCTCACGCACTGCAAAGGCCAGAGCTGCCTTCTAGAACAAGCGTCATCTTTGGCAACAGAAGGGAGTTTCCCTCCGTCTAAAAGGCCGGGTATACAAGGACACAGTGAGGGCCGTTCTGCTGTATGGTAGTGAAACTTGGCCCCTTCGGTCTGAAGATCTGAGGTGCCTTCAAGTCTTTGATCATCGTTGTTTGCGAAGCATTGCTGGTGTCGGATGGCACCAGCGTATCCGCAACGATGATGTGCGTAGCCGAGTACTAGGTGGTGATAATCATGCTAGCGCCCTAGAACAACAGATAGCACTGAATAAGTTACGTTGGCTCGGTCACCGCTTACCTAGGAGGGCCTTGTTCAGTCTACCAGGTGTAGGATGGCGCAAAGCTCGAGGAGGAGAGAAGTTGACTTGGCAGCGGGAAATGAAGTCACTGACAACCAAACTGGGTGCCGTTGGTCCGTCTCGCCTTCCGGGTTGGAGTAAACGTGATTCACCTTGGGCTTGGCTCGAGACTTTACAGGACATGACTCGCAACCGACACCAGTGGCGCGTCTGCAGCCGTCTCCTAATCGGAGTGTCTGTTTAAAGTGTGTTTGGTGCTGAGTTATCTGCGGGGTAATGGCTGATTATAACGCCTGGCAGTGAAAGCCGCAAGGAAGCTGTCTAGCCGATGCCGCCTTATCTTTGCACGATAGCCAGCTGTTTGTGACGGTATGTTGTCTACACAAGGTGTAGGCGCCTTGACCCTGAATGTTTGCTTAGGGCATTAAGGTTTTCAGGTAAGTCCCCCTTCTCTCCCTCTTCTAATTCTTTATTTCAAAGTTCATCATGGTTGTATGGCAGCGAAGCATCAGTCCAAATGGCTGATGTACTGCTGTTGATGATGATGATGAGTGACCGCGAAGAGACCTAATGTCCATGTTTGCTATTAGACTTATCACTTGCCTGCTGCTAGTAAGGTCTGCTGAACATGCGACCAGTGACCTTCAATGGTCTCCAGTACGCGCTTACTCAAATCGCATGTCAGCGTACTTCGATAGCTATTCAGAACAGCTGGTTTTGTCAGCTGGCTGGGGTCAATGCAATCACAGCATCGTCCTGGGCGTCCACCAAAACGCATCCGCATGTCAGCACATACAAGTGCATAGTCGGTGTCCACACATGTGCTCCAAAACGAACGACGGTTCTGGATGCAGCCTCTCCAGCGGTAAATGATTGCAATGTGATCGATTTGCGTCCAAGGATGGTGGGCGCCAAGTCACCCTCCGGCGAGTGCTGTGTCGGAAGTTAGTGCCCGCAAGAAATAGGCGGGTATCTTCACACAAATGAAATAAGCGCTCACCGTTATCATTACGGAAGCCTACACCGTGCTGACCGCCCAGATGCACTCCCACAGTGGACAACTTTCCAACTTGTGCGTTCAGATCCCCCGCCAGCACAACAGTGTCCGTGCTTCTTCTGTGGCGAAGGAACTCGGTAAGTTGGCGCTAGAAGTCATCTTTTACTGAATCATCGCTACAGTTTGTAGGCGCGTAGGCAGCGATGATGAATAGACACCTATTAGTCCCGCGCGACCGACGCTTTGAACAAGCCAGCCAATCGGACGGCACACATCCGGCTAATGATTGGAATCCAATCGACCAGAGCAGCTTCAGCCCGGGGACTCAGGGCAATGCCAACACCAGCTTCGCCGGTGCTCGAAGCTGCATCGTCACCCGATAGGCGCAATGAGAAAATACTGTTTGCGTCACCTGAAGGGATCGCAGAGTGAGCACAGAGCTCGAGTCTTGCAGGCGGGTCTCCGATAAGCAGCAGATGTCGATGAAGTGGGTCTCTAATG
This sequence comes from Dicrocoelium dendriticum, assembly GCA_944474145.2. NCBI lineage: Eukaryota > Metazoa > Platyhelminthes > Trematoda > Plagiorchiida > Dicrocoeliidae > Dicrocoelium > Dicrocoelium dendriticum. Next base: position 55,213,430 of record OX104068.1, on the reverse strand, counting down.
TTCGGGCAAGTGCTGCCTGTTGACCGATCTGTAGCAATATGCGTACACTGAGGCATGCCAATCTGTAGGAGAGTCGAAGGCTCCAAATGGAAGCGGATGAACTGTAATGGACCGCTTGGTTAGACATGGGCTTGTCGACAAGAGAGAAATGACGCTCCGCGTTCACATGCGAGTTGAAATTAGAAAAATGAAAAGTGGAAATAAAATGAAAAATGTAAGAATGGAAAATCATTCATTGGTGAACTGCATCTGAGCAGCCAACATGGTGCAGGCTCCCGTAATCATAACGGTGAGCGGTTACTTCGTTTGTGTGAAGATACCCGCCTATTTCTTGTAAACACTAAGTTCCGACACAGCACCTGTCGGAGTTTGATTTAGCACTCACCAGCCTCGAACCATCTTCGGACGCAAATCGATCACACTGCAATCACTTACCGATGTAGAGGCTGCATCCAGAACTGTCGCTCGATTTGGAACACATGTGTGGACACCAACCATGCACTTGTATGTGCTGACATGCGGATGCGTTTTGGCGGACGCGCACGACGACGCTGTGAGCGCATTGATACCAGTCAACTGGCGAAGCAAACAGTTCTGTACGCGTATCGAAGTACGCTGACATACGGGCTGAGCAAGCGCTCACTGGACGCATGTTCACCAGACCTTACTAGCAGTAGGCAAGTGGTAAGTCTAATAGCAAACATGGACATTAGGTCTCTTCGCGGTCACTGGAACTTATCAATGCTCGCAGGCATCTTCCGGCTGGAAGCGAACACAATGAAACTCGCAAAGTGCTCCGGGCAAAACTCCGTGCTAGGCTGAAGAGAGACCGCAAATCTTGGTGGTCTCTTCGTGCGTCACAGATGGAAGTGGCCGCTGCCCTTGGTAACCATCGCAAGTTATTCCGTCTGATACGGAAAACGGGCAGCAGGAGACGTGGTGTTAGTGAAACAATTTGTGATGAGAGTGGACAGCCTATCCACAATTTGTCAAAACGTTTGAAGCGATTGGCTAAGCATTTTGAAAAGTAATTTAATCGACCGGGATTGTTAGATTCCTCACCGGCCAGTGATCGCCCTGCTCCCTTGGCTTTCACTTTGGATCCACTTTCTCGTTTAGAGGTCGAACTTGAGATGGGACTATTGAAGTTGAAAAAAGCCGCGGGACCAGATGTGCTTATGTATCCCCCTTCACATTCGGGCGTTCTGCCCTTGTTGATGATTTTCATGAATTACTAGTGAAACCGTGGGAGCAAGAATTTGTGTCAGTCGACTGGAACCGTTCCATTATTGTACCGATTTTCAAAGGAGGCTCGCGTTCGGAATGCGGCGACCATAGAGGAATCAGTTTGATCCCCATCGCCTCCAAATTACTTGCCTCTGTAATCGTTCACAGACTGACTGACGCTCGTGAAAGCCAGATTCGTGAGGACCAAGCCGGGTTTCGTCGTGGTCGTGGCTGCATCGACCACATCTTCACTTTGCGTCAGTTGTTGGAGCATCGCCACACATATGGGCGGCCCACCGTAGTCGTGTTCCTCTACATCAAAGGTATCTCCGATTCGGTTGATCGATGTGCCCTTTGGCACTGTCTAACTCGAAACGTTCTCCCACATAAGAATTCTGACACCCAAGACAGAAGTCTAGGATGTACTCCGAACCATGCTAATTTTTCAAGTAAGAAACGGTGATTTACTGAGTCGAAAGCCTTGCTAAAGTCAAGATAGCAGACCTCTACCGGAATCCCGTCGTCAAGACATCGAGTAATCTCATGGAGGAAGCACAGTAGATTAGTGAGGCACGACTTCTTTTTAATGAAACCATGCTGCTCTGATCTAAGTAGACTGTGTTCCGCCAAATGCTCACAAATCCGGTTTCTTATAAGCTTCTCTAAACACTTGAGCAGAACACAGGTTAGACTGATGGGTCTGTAGTTAAGGGGCTCCGATTTGGAGCCACCCTTGTGAATCGCAACTATGGCTTCTTCCTTCCAGTCTCGTGGCAACTTTCATTCCTGGAGCGACAAGTTGAACAGCTCCAGAACAAGATGTTGAAGGATGTCAGCTAGTGGCTTGACTATTGCCGAATGTACATCGTCAGGACCGGCTGATTTGAAGGGATTCAAGTTAGTCATCACAGTAAAGGCCTCTTGCGCAGTCAGCACGATGTCCTGCATTATATGACTGATGACACAGTGTGGCTGCGATGGTGCAGCACATCCATTGTAGCTCCTATGCAGATTCTGAAAGACTCTTAGCAGCATTTCAGCTTTATCTCTGACTTCCACAGCCTGGCTGCCATCTTCCATAATTAGACACCCAACGTCCTCTCTTAGGGAGGCTTTAGACTGAACATAGCAGTAGTAACACTTTGGATTTGTTTTCGCATACCGGGCCAGCCGAAGCTAATAAGAGTATTTAGCCCGCCGTTGCATCTTGATAGCGGTATTCCGGCATTTTGTGTACTGTAGCCATTGTCGAAAGCCCCTGGCCTCATTGAATTTTTTCCACTTCTCATTTCGTCTCTTTAGAGCTCTATCAATTCTCCTCCTCCACCGAGGCTTGCTGAAGTGTCCCGCAGGACGAAGAGGAGCAAACTCATTCAATAGTTGTACTAAACCAGTTTTAAGCACAGACCACCTTTGTTCCAAAGATGTCTGTTCCTGGTCAGGGATCCAATTGACCTGGAGGGCTCTATCCCTTAATTTCATGTGGTCAATGCGGCTGAAATTTCTCACGAGGCGAGGATGTCGTGCAGGCTTCAATGTATTTAGGCAGAAAGTGAGGACGCAGTGATCACTCCTACCTAAAGGTGCTTCCACTTGTAGCTCTGCGAAACGACCGTGTTTGGAGATGGCGACATCCAACTTGGAGAGGGCACTCCCGATTCGGCTTCTGGTCGGTATATTGATGTATTGTTCAAGTGCATTCTCATGCATCCAGTCAACCAGTTCCTGTTCCAAGGTATCCGCTCTGTTTGCGGTGCCTTGCCAATCCGCATGAGGAAGGTTTAGATCACCAACTATTAGGAAATTAGGCGCAGCAACCACTGCGCGCCTCAATAGTGCACCGAGCTCTTTGTCCTCCTCTCGTGTGGACGATGGACTGCGGTAGTACATGCGGTAGCACATGAAGGTTTGCGAGTTTCTCCTTTCGTGCATACTGAGGATTTGCTACATTGGTTGACAGTGCAAAAAAAGGCACCAAACCTAATACATAATGCGGGAAGAACCGAATAGCCAATCGCCAAGGGTACATAAAGCAAGTTGGCTTAGTGTGGGGTATACGACGGATGTAATGAAAAGCGACAGAAAGTGGACTGTGTGGTTGGGTACAGCAGCAGCTTTTGAGGCATTGAAGAAGCATCAATGACAGTCGATAAATTCTTTCCTCTAAACTTGTAAATATACAGGATCAGGGAGCGTATTCCGAAATTGACACCTTATATTGTATATATTGTTATTGTTCTTACTCGATTCAAATGCAGAAGCTAGCAGAGTTTATCCAACATCAATGGTTCATTGATGTGTAGAGAGTAGGAGGGGAAAACCGTGTCTGCTCCGTCGGTTGTGATTCAGGGCAGGTTTGATGCAACTTGATGCAAAGCGGCATTCCTCTGCGGATCGTTGCCGTTGCAGTATGAGAAGCAGAACCTTGCCGTACTCATAATATCACAAGCAAGCAGCCCTTTGAAACTTTCCTCTGTCAATGCTTCAGCAATAATCTCCGGCTGGCTGTTCCAAGCATTCACTTACCGGTACAAGAAAGAGGATGCATGTTAGGCGAAAGTTTCTCTCTTGCGCGGAACCTGGCCTGACCTTATACTTTTATTAAAATCTTGTTTCAAGTTAAACCTTAATACATTTCAGTCTCTATTTTTATACCTTCAAGTTCAAGGAAAGGTAGCTTTAATTTAGTATTAAATTTTTATCTAATTTAATTCTGTTATATTTGGCTACATAATTCTGGCTTTATTTTGCTGCTGCATAGCTGTTTTAAAGCGGTCTACCCGAAGAACACTTACCCGCTATTTCATGTGTTGGATGGCCCCGATTTAATGTACTAAGTGGCAAAACATTAGACCTCTTCGCAAACAGAGGATATTGCGGAAAAAATGTGGGATAGCTTGGTAGTGGACAATCCTTCTACTGACTACAGCGTTCTAATTATGAGATACCTTGGGGAAAAAATAAATTGTATTGTACTATTTCGTTAAAAAAGAACGTCTTTAAAAAGTGTGCCTAACATTTTGATCGCTGCCATCTTTGCTTTGACGTAGTTCTGGCCGACGGTTTTTATCTAACTTATAAGCATCAGGCGTGCCCTGAATATAGCCGAGTGTTAGTGTGACGGATCGTCAGCCGTGCAGCCGGAGTTCGAACGCTTAGTGCGTCCCTTATTGTTCTCAGCTTGGCAGTACATTTACTAAAATTGGAACTATACAGTGAAGCTCGAGATAGCCAATGCACAAGAAGGGCATCCGAAATTTGCAATGTTAAAAGCTTATTGCGCTTCCACATGGACAGAAAGACTTCCCTGCAGCCAAAGTAATCCTTGCACATTTTGCTGCGTTAGGATGAACCACAAGTACATAAGTTTACATAACGTCGCTTACGAGGTATATTATCGTGCTAGTTTTCCTTTAATTCATGTTCGTAAGACCTTAGCTAGCTGCTAGGTGGCCCACATGACCATTATTAATTAAGGAGGCACGTGTGGAATAGTCACCCAATGTCCCGCAACCACTGGATTTTGTGGTTTAACGGGATGGTTAGTCGTCACTTTCCGCCTGCACTTGCTCATATACTACCATTAAGCGAAAACCCGTGGCAATGCCAATTTTATTTTGAACGCTTCGTTCTCTGTGCCACCGCGCGCATTCCAAGTTTTGCGGGATAGAATTATTCCCTGCTACCGTTAGGTTAGGTCAGGGTACAAGGACGAAATAAGAGGGCAACGGTTATTCCTTGTTCCCCCTAACTTTAGTGATAACTATGCCATCGGTCATTTCGCATCCTACTATCGAACCGCCAGACCGTCATTGACACTTAATTGTTACTTTTGTTAGCCCGCTTGCTGTCTGTGCACACACTATCCTCAAGCAACCAGCGATCTTCGCTTCCATAGTAGCAGCCACTGAACATACCTCAAACGCCATTGTGATTGCAAATTACATACATACCTGCCGATCATCCTTTTCATTGTTCCGGAAAGCAAACCCACATTAGGTTAACATTTCATTAATATATACACAAATGACTATGTTATTCTCGATAAAGCGCGGCACGCCTTTTGGGCATGCGCGGCATAGTTCAACGTTTTACATGATAACGCGGTTAGCAGGACCAAGGGCGGGAGTAGCACAGCTGGACTCAGTATTACGGGCCCACATAGCCGAACGATGGTAGAAAGTCTATCTTTACAGAAGGTAATGTAGAGATACGAATCAGATCATTGATTTGAAGCATGCTGATGCGGAACTAGTCCCGTGCGTTTGTGTGCACATTGGGGGTCAGGTGAGTAAAGCATAAGGAAAGAACTGCAAAAATATCTTAAGGATAGTTGCATGGCATTACTTAAATGTGCAGACGTGTTCATGCTAGAGCAGATATATACACACAATTTGTGAAACGTAGTATTGGTCAGCTTACCAATGCGTGGTTGGGACAGTGACTTAAAGGAGTGACGAGTCACATCGGCCACTTCGCAGTGTTGTTAAACAGACGTTTGTGGCTTTTTAGGGAAAACTTACCAGGCGACAACCCACCACGTCCTGCAACACTGCCGACCATAGAGATGATATTAACAAGATTGCAGCTGACCGATTATCCGCGCGGGAATTCGCAGTCATGTTCCTCAGAGTGGTTTCCTATGGTTGGGTGGTAGGCTCCTTCGGTGTCGATCGCAAAGAGTTGGAGCTGTTTAAGTCGGACGACGCATGTGACTTGTATTGCGTTGATTAATTTTCTGGCCTCCTTTAGTGCGACAAGGTTGCGAAGTGCAGATGATTTGGTTGTTCTCTGTTGATTCAGTATCTAGGTCAGCGGCGCAGTTATGTCCATAAAGGTGTTACGTGAAGATACTGTTATCCTTCAGAACAGGGGAGCAAAGAAATGCGGACCGGGCAAATGACCAAGAAATTGAGCAGGACTATGTTAATGTATAGGTACAAAATTTTTAGTAACGTCGTGCTGGTTAAGAGCAATGGAATATCCGAACCTGTTATACATCAGATCTGTTGTTTTGCATGCAAGTACCAGACACGATATTTGTCGCAGGTGTGAGACAAATGCTGTCCGATTTGGCCGAGCGTACTCAGCATTTGTCCTGTGTGAAAACAATGGAACAATGGAACAATGGCTTATTACGGGTAAAAATGCATTGCTTAACAAGTCCCGTAGGATGGAAATCCTTGCGAAAATCTATTGCATTATAAAGTGAAAATCGTTGTGGTTGACTCACCATAGACTTAAGTGGAATAGCGGAGATGTTCGCGTATTAAACGTATAAATCCATAAATCCATTGGTTACACGTTTGGCAAGACACCGTTTGCTTGCGTTTTGTTGCCCTTGGCTAACAAATCATGTGATGAAAAATAATTGAGACAATGCATCTTCAACGCGTTCTATAAATGTCGCCAAATTGGGAGCAGAGACGACATAGTTAGGGAGGGCGTTCCAAACTTGGCACACACGGAGGAAAAAGAAATTTTTACGGCCTTCAAGCTTGCTATACTGAATTGTCAGTTTCACGGGTTGACCTCCTTATTTTAGTGTTGTAATTCAGTTCCAACAGCGGACGGCAAATGTGGTTGTGGGGTGCTTTAGAATCTGGTAGAACATTTTGAGATCCCCCGCAAAAGCCGATATCGACTGCTGTACATGTTTAGAGATTTCAGCCTAAACTGCTAAGGCAGATAAAAGAGGCCCCTGACGTTCTTGGTCGCCTTTCGTTGGGGAGTCTCGAGAACAACGAGATCCTGGTTCTGCCACGGCTGCCAAGCCTGAATAGCATATTCCACGTGCGGTCGCACACAGGCGTTAAGCATTTGGGGAAAGATTGAGGGTTCAAACCGACCTAAGTCTCTGCGAAGAAGGCCGAAGTTTTGATTGCCAGTTCTCGTCGCCTTCTCCGCTTGTTTTGAACACCCGAGATCTTCCTGTACAAATACACTAAGGTCACGATCCTGAGAGACCTTCTCCAAGGTGTGGTCACCATGGTTGTAATCCCTCACCAGCTGGTGACGCAGATGTATTACTTTGCACTTAGCTATGTTCAATTGAAGCAGGTTCCTATTTAACTATTCATAAATGCAGTCTAGTTCATGGTGGAGCAGATCGTGATCTCGCTTGTTACTAATCACCCGCCCTACATTGACGCCATCGGCGAAAAGCAGAAAATTTGCGGAGATAACTGATGCCAGGTCTTTGATAAACACAAGGAATGAGCGCGGTCCCAGCACTGAGCCTTGCGGAACACCACATTCCACCGCAATTGGGTTAGAGAGTGATCCCCTAACACATGCTTGAAGCTTCCGTTGGTGAAGGAAGCTGCCAATCCAACCAAGTACAGGATCTCCGATTCCGTATCTCTGTAGCCGTTAAAGTAGGATGCGGCGATCAAGGCGGTCGAAAGATTTGGAGAAGTCCAGATAGATGACGTGGACTCCGACCCCATCATCGGCCACTTCCGTCCAACCATCTCGTGCAATCAGTAGGTTGGTGGTGCATGGCTGGTTTTGACGGAAGCCATGCTGTTCCCGTAACAAAATTTGCATTTTTCCAGGTAGTCCAATAAAGTCTCCGCGACGACTGCTTCCATCACCTTCGCGAGCACAGGGAGGAGAGTCACTGGACGATAGTTTGCAGCAACTGAACGGCTACCGCCTTTAAAAATAGGGGTGATAATTTCACACGTTTACATAGTGGGGACTTGTTGCTCATCAAAGTACCTTCGGAAGAATTGTGACGGTGGTTCAGCTAGCTTGTTGGTCACAGCATTGGGTGCCTTCTGGCGGATGTTGTCTGCTTCCGGACAACTATGCTCACGCAGTGAGAGTAACTTCCTTAACACAATTGATGGGTTGAAACTTACATTTGTAAACAATGGGGTCGGTAATTTGCATGAAGTTGTGGGATAATTAGAGGCTGCGAGATCGAAAATTGGGGCGTATTGAAGCCGCAGAGCATTAGCTGCTTCTTCGGCGCTTTGTGCTCTACCGCCTGTCGTGAAAAGTGGAGGGATTCCTTGCTTCACTTTACGAGGTTTATTGACATGCCTACATAGTTGTTTGTCGTCCGCCATGAATTTGTTGGCTAGGTACCGTTGATAAGTTACTTTGTCCTCACGGACAAGTGCAGTGCAATAGTTGCGATGGGTCAGGAAATTGCCCCAAGTCTCTGAGTCGGGGTTAATCTTGTAAGCACGCCATGCTGCATCCCTTATCGCCAAGCCTATTCCAGTCCTGCTCCTTATAAATGAAGGCATTTTTGCGGGACGAAGGGGCTTGATCACTGTTGCTCTGTTGACGATGTCGCTGAAGCTATTAAAGAACACTGCCCAAACGTTGTCAAGAGGCTTTTGTTTGAGAATGCCCAAGCAGCTGCGTATGCGAGTTCTTTAAATAGGTGGTAGTGTGTGCTGGTATGAGTTAGTTCCGAGTGTTCAGCTGGATACTCTGCATAACACGCATAAAAGTTATTACTACATGGTCAATGAGACCTAATGGACCATCCAACAATAACTTGTCAACCATGAGCTCTTCATTCGTGAGCACAAGGTCCATTATGGACAGTTTGTTTGCTGTCCTGAAGCGAGTGGGCGTGGTGACATGATTGTACAAAGGAATATTAGCGATCAGTTCATGCAAGTCTGCTTTGAACTGCTCATTGGGCGATGCCAAAACCTCCAGATTGTGTATTCCGAAGTCCCCGGAGATGAGAAGGTGGCTCTACCTAGTGCGTGTTACTCTGTTCAGACCACGGATCAGGCGCGAACCCATTTCCGGACTGGAAGTTTGGGGGCGGTAAACGACAGCCACGAGCTATGCGTTGTTGTGGCCTAGTCGGGACGGCACCAGAGTGCGTCGGTAAAGTGTGCTTCCAGATCATCTAGTATTGTACATTGTAGATCGCTGCGGTAGAAGAGTAGGACCTCACCTCCTCTGCTGGGGCGGTCGTTCCGGATGGGTGACATTCCGGCTATCTCAACCTCAGCATCTTTCACCCCTTGGTGTAACCAAGTTTCGGTAAGAACAATTAAGTCCCATGCATTTGCAACCATATGTAGTTGAAGTTCGGTAATTTTACTGAGGAGCCCTTGGGCGTTAGTGCAAATACATGATAGTTTCTCAGATTTAAGCAATGTTTCGGAGGTTCTGCAGCTCATATGTGAAGTTTCGCCGACCAGTGAGTGGCCAGCGACTAATCGTTTTTTTCTATGTGTATTTGGTGAGGGGTTTAACGTCTTATTCTTCGTCCGTGTTGCTAGTCCCGTGTCTAATCTTCGACGTGCAGTGTAAGGTGTCTGGTCAATATCATATTCTATTCGGCACGCTACTGATGCATTGTTCGTTCATAGATCCTAACGCGTTTGGCTCTTTTAGTGACATATCGTTCCTAGGAGGCATATCGCTGCTTGTCATCAGCCGAACCTCAGATGGTGGCCTGCAACGGAACATGTACCAGCATTTTAGCATCCGCGCTACCATATGTTTTGACTGAAGGACCACCTTCAACACGCTCAGGCCACTTCCTTTGTAGTTCAGTGAGGTACGCAATCGTGACACGCATTTCGCTAACACATCATCCAAACAGTGTTTCACGAATATAACACCACTGTTCTTTATCATTGGTTGTTACTTCATGCTCATCACATTCTTCGGTTTCAGGAATCCCGTGAAGAAGTGTGGTTCTGGTTGAAGTTCCCTTTCGGTAGTCCTCTAAGTTGCAGTTAACTAGATAACGCTCGCCCCATGGGATGTCTGGAAAGATACGGATGGAGCAGCGTTCATTTCTGAGACTACCTGTCGACAGTAGTACTGATTCTACTTCAAGGATGGAGTTCAGCACAAGGCGCAGAATTCTTGGCTCACCGAAATGTTTGGAGTTGGAGTGTCGTGTAATAGGCACTGCGTGTACAAGTTTTAGTATAAGTACGATTAGCTTACTAATAATATCCCACTGGTTGGGGTCATCCAACTGCCTTCCCCTTATCGATGTCTACTTTGATTCCGGGATATTGAAGCACAGTACGCTCTGTACAGGTAATCGTTACTTTAGACCTTTCAACATGTCGCGGTTAGTGATTGAAGTACTCGGGGATGTGCCGCAGGAAACCGGTGGTGCTTGCACTAGGAAAACACCGCTACGCTCCTCAGTTTCAGATCTGGTTGGGGGTGATGTTAATTTTAAATGATGGCTCTTCTTGGATGCAACTGTAACCCAACTTTCGCTCGTACCGGATTGATCTTTTTCTACACGCTCCGTCGGAAGTTTGGAAGTAGCCTTACGTGTAGTTACTCCGATCGAACAGGGAACCGCTTTAGTCAAATGTAAGCCAAGTGTGGTATTTGTACAACTGTTGATGTTCTGGACCCTAGGTGTCGTGCTGCTTACGGTGTTATTAACAGTTCTTCGCGGGTTAGGTGAAGCAACCATGGGAAAGTATTGGATTGCACAGTCCGCTATGCTTACCCCAACAGTAGCGATTTCGGTGGTCACCATTTCCTCAAACTTGGCTAGTAGCTGGTCATACTTCTGAGACAACAGGAGCACGATTTATATCAGTGTGATCGATGCGCATTCCACACAGAACCATAGCGAGTCTGGTTTGTTTAATAACTTGGCCTGACTAGGTTTAACTCGGAGGCAACTCGCATGGAGGAACTTGCAATAATTACAGGAGTACCAAGCTTTGTTAACTGGTGTATTAGTTGTGGGAGTCTGAAGAACACAGTAAGTAGTGCAATATGCGACTAAGATGTAGGTTAAGCGCTTGGTCGACAGTGGTAGAGCTTATCGTTCGAACATGTATGTGAGCCGGTGGTGTTATTGAGCCGGGGTAGAGACTAGGGAAAACAATAACGTAACATGTTCAGTAATCGGATGCTAGAGAAACAGATGGGTGATGGTGTAAGACGGTGTCAAAGAAGTTGTAACGAGAATAGGAGAGACTATATACTACAGCTCTAGTGAGAATAAGGTAGCAGAGCCAACTCTGAAAAGGGACTTTGAATCACGGAAAAAGATAGGGACTTTACAGTGCAGCATACCAGTCGAATAGATGGCAGGAAAGGGCAATACTGGAAGTCGGATTAATTATGAAAAAGAAACGGCCCGCTGTCGTATGACGAGGTACTGAATGATGAGCATTCAACGTTAAAAACAGGAGCGAGAAGAGAAAGGATTGCATACTACGGCTGTAGCGAGAAAACGGTTGTAGAACCAGCGCTGAAAGTGACCAGTACTATCAGTATAGTGTGAACAGCAGCGTTTAAATTTGCTAGGTGTTCCACTCTAAGGTGGACGTTCAGCGTGGAAGCTAAAAGTCAAATATACGGCTGGTTATTGAGTTAATTTCCTTGGCTTAACCACAGTTTGCACGATCCCCTGCATTTCGGTTGAAGGATAGAATATTCTTTGCTCAGTTTATTGTGTTACATAGAAAGCATTTTATATTACTTATTGGTAATATGAAGGACCCATGTATACCACAAAGAAGTTCCTTCATTTGTCTGCTACCACCTTACAAACATCTCAATTGGTCCACTTATCCGTCTGTTTCCTACTTCCTATCTGCAGAATGTTAATTATTATCCTCTTGTTACTAATTATTAATCTTTTTGGCTACATTATTATTCATGCTTTAACTATGCTGGCCGTTCTTCAGAATTCTAGACTTTACTCCAAGTTGTGACCCACCGTTAGCATACAATATCCGAGGAACACTTTTGACCCATGCCAGCGCATAAGCGGTCGACCTTGGTTAGTAGTCTGGAAGGGAACGGGGCACATTACCAACTGTGACGCTTGCTGATTAGTTTTGCTGGATTGGTGTGAATGATCTCTATCTACAGGCATATTGGTCTGATTTTTAATGCGCTATATTAAGTAAATAAATAACTATTTTATTCTCGACAAAGCGAGGCACGCCTTTTGGGCAAGAGCAACGTATTGCAATACTGTACATGATAGCATGAGTAACAGCACCAAGAGCGGGAGTAAAACAGTTGGAGACAGTAGTGTGGACCCATATGGCCCAAAAGTCGTACGAAGTCTACGTCTATAGAATGCGAGATGCAGAGATAGGAACCAGATCACTAATGTGGAGTAAGTTGCTGAGGAACTAGTCCGAGTAGGATGTGTACATAGTGTAGGTCAGGTGAGCGAAGCATGAGGAAAAGCTGAAAAAATATTTAAGAATAGTGGCAGGCCACTAATCAAATGTGTAGGTGTGTTCGTGCTAGAGCAGATACATGCAGAGAATTTGTTAACGTGGTATCGGTCAACTCACCAACGTGTGTTACTGGCGGTAACTTTATTGAGTGGCGTGTCACATCCGCCACGTTGCAGTGTTGTTATACAGACATTTGTGGCTTTTTGCAGGGAAAACGCTTGTCAGACGTAGACCCACCACGTCCTGGAACACTTCGGACTGTTGGTAGGATATTGAAAAGATTGCTTCTGACCGCTTACCCTATCGGATATTCGCCGTTACGTTTCGCCATTTTGTTTTCCATGGTTGAGTAGTCTCCTTCGGAATCGGCCGCATGTGCTTGAAGCTGTTGAAGTCGGACGACTTGGGTGACTTGTATTGATTTGCGTAGTTTTCTGGGCTCCTTTACTTTGTAAGGATTGCGTAGTGCGGGTGACTTCTTTGTTCTGTATTGATTCCTTGTCCAGGGGAGCGTCGCAGTTATGTCCTCAGAGGTGCTCCGTGCAGGTAGTGTTATCATTTATAACAAGGGTACACAACAAAATCTGACCGAGCAAACGGCCAAGGAAATTGAGCAGGATTATGTTACTTTATAAATATAAAGTTTATGTTAACGTTGTGCTGGTTGAAAGCAATGGAATGACCGAATAGGTTATACATCATATCCGTAGTTTTGCGTGCAAACACGAGACCCGATGTTTGATGAATGTGAGAGAAAAATGCTGTCCGAAATTGTCTAGAATACGCAAAAGTTGTCCTGTGTGGAAACGGCGAGTATCAGGCGTTGTTACCCCGTAAATGAGTTGAGGGAATCAGGGGTACATAGTGAGCGGTTTAATATGCGCTTAAGCTATTGGTTGGGCGATCGGTTATCAGTGGGCCACGGATTCAATAAAGCATAGAGAACCTGAAAGATAAACCTGCTAAAGCAGTACATTGGATGTACAATAAAATATAAAGTCTTGACTGTCCGTTGAGGCAGTAGCTACTACGTGGTAATATTACACACAAAGGTTTCCAGTTTGCAGGTTTGCTGTATGTAACCAAACGCACATTCTTATACTTGCATGGATGACGCATTTCCACGAGCTAGGTGCCGAAGCACAAAGGTTTTTGATAAAGCTCGGAATGGTAATGCCATATCCCTCTATTATATAGATAAATAACAAACCTCTGCGAGGTACAGAAGCAGCTCAGCTCGGGTTGCCAAGTTTGCAGGAATAGGTACATCATCACAGATACAGTTACGCGAAGCATTTTCCAGCTTGTTGTTTGTAGAATCAGAGAAAACTGTTGCGCTGCTATGGTAGTTATGCATTCACTTTCAGGAAGCAGTAGTAGCGAAGCCCAATGGAACACTTTTTAAGTGGCGAACAACTAACAGGGTGGACGGAACAAAGCGCGTTGTATGTTAACGTTATAACCGTGGGTGAGAGGGAAGCCAAATTATTTTGCATCAACCCTGCATCCGGTAATCAGAAAAATAACAATGCCAAAATCTGAAAAGGTTTGAGGGTGTGAGGTTTCATTTGGCATGCTTATGGACTGCAATGACTGCATAAGTTTCGCGGGACATAAACTACAATGTCAGCAGGCACTTACTGCAAGGAGTATCGGCGCAGTAGGTGATAGGGTGCTGCCCTAATAAAAGCACCTGGCATAGTAGCTATCTTTCATGCAAGCGCCGGAGTACTTCGTGACGGGTCTATACCTTCTATGTACCAACTATACCAGTAACCTACTCTCCACCTTCCAAGCGCGAGCCTTTAAGCATCTGTGAACCCTATTGCATTGGTTCCAACTGTGCTACTGACTAAGCCACTATTTTCGACCACGAGCTTTCATACACCGCAAACTATAATGCGCACACTCTCCCTATTACGTTGCTCCAAAATATGCGTCTGACCGCGCTTCTAGTTTTCGACCCATAGCTACACTGCATGGTGAATATTAATAAGTAAATATATTGCTTATTTTTGATAACCTGTGGCATGCTTGTACAGTCGCGATCATGGAAAAAGGACATGGAGCAAGGAAAATATCTACAAAAATACGGAATACAGTCATCAAAATAAATGAACTTGTTTGAGTGTATACAGCTATGTACTTGTGCTTGTATGTGCATCATGCTAAGTTATATGTTGCATTCATGAGCGTTAACCGCAACTTGGCTAAACCAATTTACCTTTAAGCTAGGTCCGTTTAAACTGGATAGAGGGCAATTCACTTGAGTTGACTATTTAATGCAAGGATTCTGCTGCATATTCTATTTTCTCTTCGCGTTTGCTTGCCCTTATGTTATTTCTTGGCAGTTTGATGAGAATGTGGACAAAGTCCTTAACTCTCTAACACGCTTCACCTCGGTTACTGCATTCATGAGAATGTGTATCGTTGCAGCGGGCGGAGCGCATGGTATTCGTGGAGGTGCATGGCTCTAAGGGTCGTTCCGTCTGGTGTGGAGTGGTCTACGGCCATGCCACCGCATTGTGTACGTCTGGTACGCATGGATGCACCTGCCTCCCGGGCCTTTTCCTTCGGGTTTGCACTGGATATGAAGTGGGTGGATGAATCTGCGTGGTGCAGCGAAAATTGCCTCAGGTCCGTCTGTGGGCGCAAGCACCTTGTGGCTGCCCTATGAGGCCATAGTGGCAGGCAAATCCGAAACCAGACGCTGACAACTAATTAAACAAATAAACAAATAAACTTTTATTCTCGACCATGCGAGACACACCTTTACAGGCATGATCATGTTTAGGTGACAGTGTGATCAATAATGTACAAAAGTACATGTTTGGCATAACAGTGTATGTAATTGTATGGGTGATTATACGTATGTAATTGTGTATGAAGGTAGCTTGTGTCTTTGAATGTGCCGCAGCATTTTTGACTGTTTGTTGTCGTCAGGAATGTGAGCATAAGCGATTGATGTCCTTGGGTTGGATAGCCCTTTCCGGATATCCACAGGCCAGTGACTTTATTTTGTGGCGAGTCATATCCGCCACGTCACGGTGTTGATAAGCAGACATTTGTGGCATTTTATAGGGAGAACGCTTGCCAGGCAAAAACCCACCACGTCCTGGAACACTGCCGCCGAACTATTTGCTGGAACGGGTTAAACCCGAACCACCCAGCTGGCACCACGAGGAGGTTGTTCGGCTAGCCAGCTATGTCTGTAGATTGTGTTTGTAACTTATGCGCCGCAGTTTCAACGGTTTGATTGCGTCGGCAATGTCAGAAGGGTCGCTCGGTGTCCGTTGGTTAGGTAGGATAATCCGGTTATTCGTCTGTCAGAAACTGTAGTAGGATGGGGTCACATCCAGCAAGTCCCAGTTTTGATATATGGACATTCGTGTCTTTTAATGGGAGAACGATTGCCAGGCAAGCGCCCACCACGTGCTTTATAAATAAATAATTCATTTTCGTGTACCCACGAGACGCGCCACCGATGATATGAGCAAATGTGTACAGCCAAACATGCATCGATCACAGTAGATCAGAGAAATTTTATTAGATAGGCTGAGAAAATTTGACGGCAAAATGTAATAAGGAGGAAAGCTTGTGAGTTTGCATAGCAAGCACAAAGGCGCCATTGGTCGCTTGCCTAGAGTAGGTAAAAAGATTGGTCACCAGGACGATTGAAGGCCAGCGTGAGAAGCCGTATGCTGACCGCCGGGATTGTCTAATAAATATATAAAGCTAAATAATGGTTTTATTCTTGACAAGGATAGGCACGCCTTTACAGGCCTGATTATGTTGACATAACAATCAGTGCTCAAGAACGTACAAAATTCCGGTATGTTTGTTATAACAGTGTATGTTTGTGTAGAGGCTTATGTATGTAAGTACTTCTAGTGAGCCATGAGCTAGGCCACTCCGGACCACTACCGAAGCGACAACGGGTCCTGCAGAGAACGTAGGCAGAACCGGCGCGGCGTTTGTAGATGCGCTGCATTCGATTTACTAACCGCGTACTTGCGTACTAAGTGTGTTTGTTTCAGGTGGTGGGTTTTAATTTTGTCCTAAAGCTTTTCTTTCTCAAATAAATGTCCACCTGTACGCTCTTCTATAAACCCGCACAACTCGCTTAAGCCAATTGTAGTTAATTTCGATAACATTTTCGCATTTGTGTCATTTCCGTAAAATATACTTTCTGACCCCTGAACTTATCTCGGATCCTTTGTTAACAATTTATTTCATATGCTCATTAATTCAAGAATTTTGTCACGTTTCCTATTGCATTACTTGCTTTATTTTATTGGTTATCTTTCACAAAAGTGATTGGCTGTTGCTTGATTTCATCGGTGTGGCTGCGCTTGACGTGCATGTTGACAAGGTGCCCACCTGTCTATTACCCACTACCTCGTCCATACCGGCTCTAGGAGACAGTTGGTCGTAGCATGAGGAAACGAGGTGCACTGTCCTTTTGGCAGTGTTAGGATCAAAGAGTGATTCCATGCACTCAGTGTGGAGCCGACTACGGTCCAGCCACCGCCATTTGTGCGCTTGACTCCCAAATGAAGCATGTTTGTGTTTGCTGTGAAGGAGTGTGAGTCGGCTCCGTTGATGAAATGTGTCTCCCATCCACATGCCTCCCGGTCACTTCGGGTTCACACTGGATACTGGGTGTGTGGTTGGAGCTGTGGGTGGTGCAGTGCAAGCCACCCATGGTCCATCTGTAGGCGCATTTGTCCTGTGGTTGGCCACAGTGACAGGCAAACCCGAAAACGGATGCCGCCAACCATGTACTTGTGTGTTTGTGTGTAGCTGTGTAGGTTGTGCTTGTAGCCGTACTACCCCAGTTGTGAATGTTTTATATCGTCTGCATTGGAGTGGTGCCCATGGATTGGAAAGGATGGTCCGGATATCCACGGGGAAGTGACCTTTTATGTAGCTTGGCACGACCACCGCATCCCAGTGTTGTTAAGCAGACATTTGTGGCTTTTCATATGAAGAATGTTTCCCAGGCGAAAACCCACCAAGTCCTCGGACGACCTGCTAGAAAAGTTTAAACTTATGAAGGATCTCAGTGGTATTAAGCCTGCCGATCACCTTGAACTAACTACGTTCGACCAATTAGAGGAACACCATCTAATGCACAAGACACAGGCCCAAACAGTATATCCGACCGAAAATTTCACTGGCTGCGTAATACGTAAATGGAATCCACTTACCCCGCAATAATGGGGTGTAATACTATAGATGCCTTCAAAGTAGGCTTACATATGAATTAGTCCGCTCTGTTTCCGGTATTTCACTGAGGTTGGTGGGTTTCCATTACTACCAATCGAGTGTCAAACACGGCTTAATGAAGTTATGCGACGTTGCTCTTACTCTCTTTTGTCTTGACTAAGGCTTGGCCTGCTTTTTGGCACACGAAATGGAAGACTTGTTAAGCGAAGGTTTGTTTCGTTTCTTAAGAGTTGCGCTGATATGCCCTGGTATAACTTCATACCAGCGTTCATTACACAGGTACGAAATTGTTGTTATGTATAGTTGTGTAGAAGACGAACCGATTGTTATCTGGGTTAGTTGCATTCACCTGCCGTCTATTTCCGTTCCATGTTCTGGCTTCAGATAATGCTGTCTACGCAAATTGAAGAATTGCTGAAAATGCACTCAGACGCAAGGCATATGGACGAGGCGGAAGACGCGGACAAGTCCGCAGCGTTGGATTTCACCCTTTAGGGGAGTCGGGAAGTAAGAACTTAACGGCTAAAACCGCAAACGAAATTGAGTACAACCAGCTAAAAGAAACTACTGCGCTACCTAGGTTATCACCAGAAGCTTAACATTGAGACTGAAGATTGTTATGTAAAGGTTTAATGTTGTGCGTCTATTTCCGGTACCGACAAAGCAGCAGATGATAACGCGACAATTTGATGTCAGGGTGCTGTATGTCGCATATGGTTGTAAGCCATAGGCAAGCAACCTCTGTGTGATAACGGTCGTGTCTGTATTAAAAGTGACGGCTAAACGGTCAGCATAATTTCCGCACCTTAGCAAAACGATAGCTTCAAGTAATGTCGTTAGTTGTACACAGGTATTCGTAGTCAAACGATGATCTACTCCAGAAGGATATGAGCGGTTGTAACAAAGCGGAAAGCATAGCTAGGAACATGCTCAGATGGACAAGGCAACGGCACTGGAATAGTAGGTGCATTCATCATTCATTCTACACAACAGCTGGAGGTGGAAAACACCTCCGCTATTGTGCCGCAATACATGAAGGAAATACATACATACATACAATACATAAAGGAAAAATAAATACAACAGTTGCATGCCAGCTGTGCTACCAGCAACGGATAAGCATCGTTCCGGTAAGCTTCCAGCCAGCTATTAGGCAAAAAGAAACAGATTTATTATGTTTTACCCTAGGAAATGAGATCGTAGATGGAGGGATAGGCTAAAAGGGATGAGGGGGACAAAGAAACTCACAGCAGGAACGCCACTGTGGTCGGCTCCTTGCCATGTCAGCAAGTGTATCCAGCCAAACGTGTTCACCATCTTTTGGACTCCAACCAGGGAGCCGTGACGCTCTAACCGAGGGTAGCTCCGAAGCGATGGACTTCGTTCCCCTGGACCAAGTCATCGCTTGTCTACCTCTCCCCTTCCTCCACCCACATCCCCGGTGAACAAACAACACATGTCAAGGGAGTCGGTGGGATGGCATGCGTAACACGTGGCCGAGCCATCGGAGTCTGGTGCGTGAAATAACGGTGCTGAGCGGTTCAGATCCTTTTCCTGGGCGTAAACAATGCGTCCAACATGCTCGTTACTCACGCGGTGTTCCCACCAGACGTAAACCAAACTGCGAAGGCACCGGTGGTCGAACGTAACTAGCCTCTTTATGTCCGCTGATCTTAAGGGCTAGGTTTCGCAACCGTACAGTAGGGCCAAACATACCGCTGCATTGTACCCTCTACCTTTCAGGGCGAGAGTGATGTCGCGCCGCCGCCATAGGTGGCGAAGGTTAGCAAAGCACCTCGAGCTTCCGCTATACGGTTCGTGATCTCCTCTTCGATCCCAAGGGCGCTGATACAGCTTCCTAGGTAATTGAATTTCTGAAAAACTTCAAGCTGATCCCCAACAAGGGTCAGCGCAGGAGGCGATCCCTGCCAATCTTGGAGGAAAGCTTTGCACTTTGATGGTGCAAAGCAAAGCCCGAAGCGGCTGACAGCCTGTGCTAATCTGTTTAGTGCGGCTTGGCACGTCTGGGAGCTGTCACAGATGGGGGCAATGTCGTCTGCATACTCAAAGTCAAGAAGTAGTTCTCCTGGGAGTAGCTCCACACCTTCCAATTTATGTCCTGTAACTGCAAACTCCATGACTTCATCAATAGCGAAGTTGAAGAGGAAAGGTGGCAGCGGGAATCCTTGTCTTACACCGCTAGAGATATCATAGGGTGGAGACAGCTTGCCGTAAGCCCTCACTCTGCCCGTGCTACGCGCATATAATGCTTGGATAATATTTACATATTTCTCGGGCACACCTTTCTTGAGTAAACAATTCCAAAGGTCACAGCGATCAACCGAATCGAAGGCACCTTTGATGTCGAAGAACACGAAAACGGTGGGCGGCCAATATGTGTGGCGGTGCCCCAACAACTGCCGCAAGGTGAAGATGTGGTCCATAGAGCCACGACCTTTACGAAACCCGGCTTGCTCCTCACGAAGCTGGCTTTCACGAGCGCCAGTCATTCTGTGAATAATTATGGAGGTGAGTAATTTGGTGGCGATGGAGATCAGCCTGTTTCCTCTATGGTTGCCGCATTCCGAGCGCGAGCCGTCTTTATAGATGGGAACAATAACGGAGTGGCTCCAGTCGGTTGGGACAGTCTCCTGCTCCCACAGTTTCACTAGTAATTCATGTAAAGCATCAATAAGAGCAGAGCCTCCGAATTTGAAGAGGACTGGAGGAAGATCATCTGGTCACGCGGCTTTGTTCAACTTCAACAGTCCGATCTTACGTTCGACTTCTGAGCAAGAGGGTG
Organism: Dicrocoelium dendriticum; assembly: GCA_944474145.2. NCBI lineage: Eukaryota > Metazoa > Platyhelminthes > Trematoda > Plagiorchiida > Dicrocoeliidae > Dicrocoelium > Dicrocoelium dendriticum. The sequence goes on along the minus strand of OX104068.1, from coordinate 55,193,003 downwards.
GATCCAAAGGGACAGCCCAGGGAGCAGGGCGATCACTGGCCGGAGAAAAATCAAACAATTCTAGCCGATGAAATTGCTTTTTAAAATGCTCAGCCAAACGCTCCAAACGTTTTGACAAATTGTGGATAAGCTGTCCACTCTCCTCACAAATTGTTTCACTAACACCACGTCTCCTGCTGCCCGTGTCCCGTATCAGACGGAATAACTTGCGATGGTTACCAAGGGCAGCGGCCACTTCCATCTCTGGCACACGAAGAGACCACCAAAATTCGCGGTTTCGCTTCAGCCTAGCAAGGAGTTTTGCCCGGAGCTCTTTGCGAGTTTCATTGTGCTCGCTTCCAGCCGGGATATGCCGGCGAACGTCGATAAGTTCCAGCGACCGAGAAGAGACCCAATGTTCACGTTCGCTTTTAGTCATGCCACATGAGGATTTGCCCGCTGCTAGTAAGGTCTGGCGAACATGCGACCAGTGACCATCAATTGTCTCCAGTGAGCGACTCCTTAACTCGCATGTCAGCGTACTTCGATAGCTATTCAGAACAGCTGGCTTTGTCAGTTGGCTGGTGTCAATGCGCTCACAGCGTCGTCGTGCGCGTCCGCCAAAGCGCATCCGCATGTCAGCACATACAAGTGCATGATTGGTGTCCACATATGTGCTCCAAATCGAGCGACAATTCTGGATGCAGCCTCACCAGCGGTAACTAATAGCAATGTGATCGATCTGCGTCCAAGGGTGGTTCGAGGCTGGTGGGCGCCAAGTCACCCTCCGGCGAGTGCTGTGTCGGAAATTAGTGCTCGCGAGAAATAAGCGAGCATCTTCACACAAATGAATTATTCACTCACCGTTATCATTACGCGAGCCTACACCGTGCTTACCGCCCAGATGCACTCCCACAGTGGACAACTTTCCAACTTGCACGTTCATATACCTAGCCTGCACAGCAGTGTCCGTGCTTCTGCTGTGGCGAAGGAGCTGATTCAGTTGACAGCAGAAGTCGTTCTTTACCGAATCATCGCTGCAGTTTGTGGGCGCGTAGACATCGATGATGAATAGACACCTATTAGTCCCGCGCGACTTCGAAGCTTTGAACGAGCCAGTTAATCGAACGGCACACATCCGGCTACCGATTGAAATCCAATCGACCAGAGCAGCTTCAGCCCTGGGCTCATGGCAGTGCCAACAGCAGCTTGGCCGGTGCCCGAAGCTGCATCGTCACCCGATAGGCACAATGAGAAAATACTGGTTGCGTCAACTAAATGGGATCGCAGAGTGACTACAGAGTTCGAGTCTTGCAGTCGGGTCTCTGATGAGCAGCAGATGTCGATGAAGTGGGTCCCTAAGGTTCGGGCAAGTGCTGCCTGTTGACCGATCTGTAGTAGTGTGCGTACAATAAGGCATGCTAATCTGAAGGAGGATCGAGGGCTCCAAATGGAAGCGGATGAACTGGAATGGACCGCTTGCTTGGACATGGGCTTGTCGACAGGAGAGAAGTGACGCTCCGCTTTCACATGTGAGCTAAATTAGAAGATAAATGTCTAGCAAAGCACGTTGGGGAGAGCCAAGGATAGGGGGTTGAAAACTGGGGAATATAAGTGAAGTTGGAACGGGTCGATAAGGGTGAAAAAGCGCAAGATGGGGAATAAGAAGAGAGGAAGGCTTTAGCAGTAGCAACCAAAACCCTATCCACCCTGCTCGACGCAGCAGGTAGGGCACCGTTGATTATCCTCTGCGGTGGCCAGAGCATCGGCAATTGGTTTGAGATAAGATTCATTGTATTGCGTGGGTAGGATACTGTCAGGTTGCCCAGGTCTAAACAGGAGATCGATTAGGGTTCTCAACTAAAGCCTTTGGTTCAAAAACCTAGCCGCAAGGCAGCGGGTTTGGCATTGGGCTACAAGGAGTCCGTTTTAAGGAATAAGGTGCCACCCTCATTCCAACCCCCAAGCTGGAGGACCAGGAGGCTGAGTTTGTCTGGCCTCTAACCATTGACCATTCTGGTATGAGTGACTCTGAAGGTATAAAAAGCACCACACAGCAGAGCTAAATGGATCACGGAGGCACACAAACCATCGTACCACGGGAAGGTCCAGCCTCATTGCGATGGTGAATCGTAGGTTAAACAGCAGTGAAGCTGGATGTTGACGTGAACGTACTCGTCACCTTGTGGTGGAGCCTGACATAAATGGCATTTTGTAAGAGGCACTGCGCTGAACGAAAGTTGTAATGCTGCGTTTTTCTTGTCTGCCGTCTTTCTGTAATCTGAGTTGCATACGGTAATGGGGTACTCGTCTCGTATTCTAGGTGGCAGGAGTTCGAGGCTTGGCCCGGGCGGGGATGGGTTAACCGGTATCACTGAATCGCGTGGTTGTGCAGCAGGTAGCCGTGGTTAATCCTTTTCCCTCCTGTCATAGTGTTTCAGTTAGCGTTCGTAGGAATGTAAACCCGTTTCACACCCTTCATGAGGAAGTTGAGGGTACTGTGTGCACCAGGTGTGTTAACGGGCTAGATTGAGACCAAGGTCTTATGTAACCTACTGCCATGCTGTGGGAAATGAACAAAAGAATGTAAATGGGTTTGCTGCTGAAGATTTCTCTGATCGTCCGAAACATTCCTTTCGGACTTATTTCGGAATGCTAGCGGTCGGTCGGCGGACTTTCTTGCTGGTACGGTGCCTAGATGTTTAGAATTGTAATACCCTGCAATTAATGGTGGTGGCATGGGAGGTAATATGGATAAATTATTACTACAGTGAGCGAAAGCTGGATAAAACCCGGCGTTGGCAGGTAAAACCGCACAATGTTTCTCGGCAAATGCCCAATGAAGGAAACAAATTTTGCCACTGGAGCTTCCATCTGGCGCTAGATCGGTTACCTATCAGACATCCTAATGGCGTTAAGCTGACGCTGGAGTTAAGTGGGTATTGCGACAAACTCTGTTGCTCCGTTATTGGACTTTTTCCAACACCTTTTCCAGTGTCGTTTGTCACGGCCACGTTTTTTACTTTTTCCTTATACATCCGTGTGTTTACCTCTTTTTATTTCTATGATCTACAACATAGTTAGTAAACGTCACTTGCATCCCATATCGCTCAAGAAGCCGGGGAAATCTCCAACGCTCGGATTCACTACTCGATGTTTTGCAAAAGATTTCTGTTCTCGAAAGTCAAGTGAACTAGCTGAAAAGTCAAATTATGACTACTACGGAGAGGCTTGACAAGCTCACGCTTTTTACCCACTTGACCAGATAGCAAAATTTAGAAAGCTGCCTGATATGTTCACAATGGGTAACTACTGCGCTACGTTGCGTACGAAGTCAGTGAACGCATGCGATACGCCAACAACGCTATTTTATTCAATGTACAAGACAAGTTGCCTCTCAACTAGGTGCTGCATACACTTTTAGACGCTTGCATAATGCCACATGGCTGTGGCACAGCCACTCGCGTGAGTACAATCCTTGCCGGTCTTGCTCATCGTGATTAAGTTTTGCAACGACGGATTCGCTAAACGGTTTACTGACGCCGGATTTCTCCTAAAACAGCCGGCTTATCTCGGGCCAACGTTGATAAAACAAATAAATAAATAAATAAACTTTTATTCTCGACAAGGCGAGGCACACCTTTACAGGCATGATCATGCTTAGCTAACATAGTGTGATCAAAAGTGTACAAAAGTACATATTTGGCATAACAGTGTGAGTGTATATACGTGTGTAATTTTGTATGAATGTAGCTTGTGTCTTTGAATATGCCGGATCCTTGTTGACTGTTTGTTATCCTCAGGAATATGAGCATAAGCGATTGATGTCTGTGGGTTGGATAGCAGTTTCCGGATATCCACGGGCCAGTGACTTCATTTTGTGGCGAGTCACATCCGCCACGTCGCAGTGTTATTAAACAGATATTTGTGGCTTTTTATAGGGAGAACGCTTGCCAGGCGAAAACCCACCACGTCCTGGAACACTGCCGCCGAACTATTTGCTGGAACGGGTTAAACCCGAACCACCCAGCTGGAAACACGAGGAGGTTGTTCGGCTAGCCAGCCGGAGAGAACACCGCTGCGGAGGATTATTTTATCTCCTTATTCAAAAGCAACCAAAAGGACGGAGCAACCAAGACCACCCTTTAGAGCGCAATGACCTAATACTTATCTAACTGCAACTCCTACTGTCGGCTCTTCGATGGTTTATAATGTGGATATTGACATGGTGCAAGCGCGACCTGTTGACGCCGCCTTGCTAGAGCCATCTGGGAGCAAAGAGCGCGTAAGTGGCATCGAAACCGCGAATGTTATAATGGCAGCAACAACCAGCGCAGCCAGTGGAACAGCACACAGCCGGCCTTCCTTTAACCTGTCTGAAAAGTGGGACAAGGAATCCCAAATTGCGAGCATTGACTGCCTCTCATCGTACACCCCTTACCAGTGTCATAAAATGTCCACGCAATTTTTAACTGGTCCGACGCTAACGTCTAGCTACCCACACCGATGATGTTTGATTGCTATACTCCTCGATTACTATCAAAGCCACTACCGTGCATCAAACATACAAAACACGAACATTCCAACATGGCTGACTAACCCCTGTGGTTACCGAACAAGCAAAACACCCGGTCGGTGCACACGGACATAGCAAAACTTTCGCCCCATTATGGGTCGAAGCCTACTAATGTGACCAATAAACTGGAACAGCCTAGTCGCCAGAAATATCGACTCAACCCTACAGGTCATTTGCTACATATGTCACTCCCCGACAAGTCGGGACTCGCGGCTGTTCGAGCGACAATGCCACATAGACAACGACCACATAGGTATTTTACCTCTATGAGTGCCACAAACACCGCAGCTCCCCGGCCTTATGAACCCAGCCAACCTGTTATTTTGCCACTGCACTCGATCACTCCACGAATCACCCAGAGAACTCACGTATCCACTTTTGTGGAACGCTGCAATTTGCATGTCTAGATCAAATACGGCACTATCTCACCTAACCCGACTACTGGACATGATGCATCTGACTGCGTTCAGCCTGCTACAGCCACTTACACGATGTCTTTGATGCAGTGCACTACGCCTGACCACGTGTCCGATCTCATAACTGAAATTTATACAAAATCGAATTCACCTTACCCTCTTATAAACCTACTGTTACTGACCTCCGCCAGCGTTTTACCTTTGCCGGTCCACCGATCTTGCACTTCAACGCATGCCTTTTCTCTAAGGTTGTGCACATCTTAGATATCCGGGACTAAGCTGAGGAGCTGTCTCCTCTTAGTTGGGACGAAATAACCAACAAGGACTCACCTGGAATATGGCTTCACTTCAAAACCAACCATTTGCACCCAAGACCTGAACCACCGATGTCCAGTGTGGGGGTGCTGAAACGATTTATTCACACCCCAGAATGTATACATAATCAGAGAAGGTGAGATCCCATACACTGAAAATTCCACTTACCTGCAAATCATACCTCCTCCTCGACTGCCCTTAACGTCCATGTTTGACGCTGACTGTGCCATTTGTTTAGCCAACAGACGAGGCGTTCTACTGCGAATAACTGAATTAACAAATGCTTCATAAGGAACTTTGATAGTTGTACATGACCGTTCAAAGCAATCAACGTCAGGGTTCCAGGACGTGGCGGGATTGCGCCCGGCAAGCGTTTTCCCTATAAAATGCCACAAAAGTCCGTTTATCAACACTGTGACGTGGTGGTTGTGACTCGCCACCTAATAAAGTCACGGCCCACTGTTAACCTCTGGAATATAGACTAGTCATTTTCCGATATTTTGCTGAAAACTAAAATGAAGATCCTCTCAGTCTTCATATACTGTCTCCACTCCACCTACTGTGCTTTTTCAGCTGCTTTACGCACACATGAAACCATTTTATCGACACTCCACTGATGACTTTGCTCCTCGGAAGTGCTTCAAGTTTGACTGCAAATTGTAAAAGTTTTGGCCACAGCCAATTAAGTATGTTGTACAGATATATTGCGCCTCATAATCGCTTGTAAATTTTTATCACCCTTTAGTTGGTATGCTTCGATGACCTCCAGAATAAAATATTTATTTAGTTATTTGTTTATAACGGGGTTCGCCAGGTTCGATGTTGGCCGACTTCCACATAAAGACCAATCCGACGGACGGGTATACAATCCTCCTCTTCAATTCTTGATGCAACAAAAATAAAATGTGCATTTTTGCGTCCCTCATTCTTTTGTCCAGCCCACATGTGGTGTCGCTAACGGTAGCTGGCACGCAGATGAAACATCTGAGTCTCCTCTGTACATCCCTGGGTACAAGAATTTCTGTGGCGAACGCATCAGTCTACGTGGTTGGGGTTGTCTTGTATACTTCAGCAATGAATTTCACGCGTCTTCTTGTCAAAACCCACTACTTGGAAATCCCGAAGCTCCTGTCTGGATTCGGGTTATAGGAGGCCAAGTTGACATGCTGTAAGTTGGCATCTACAACCCACTGAATCCGACTAGTAATTGATCTGACGAATTGGCCAAACTCTCACAAATCTTCATTCCATATCGTTATTCCTATACTTATGACCCACGTCTCGTGGCTTAGTTAAGTAGCAACGTCCAGCTACGGGGCCTTGGTAAATACTGTCTTCACACCTGACTGGACGCAGCATGTGCGCGCACCCACAAGACAGTCCCACATCCTGGACCTAAGATGCACTAACAGTCTCCCGCATGCCAGTGTCAGCAGGTTAGATAACATCCCGTGCAGTGGAAATGAGGTAGTGAGGCTATCTTTCGAGCTTTCCAAATTCCGTCATCATGGTATCCAAGTCTAGGCTGCTTTTACGCCCCTTAAGCACATGAATTGGGAGGCCCACTTTATGCATCGTTGTGCCGCTCTGGGAGACGCATTCTTTCTGGCAACTAGCACGAACACTGCGATGTAAACTGTACAATAACCACCAGTTGCCACCATATCCTAGCCCCAATGCAGCGGTTGATCAGACCACGAACTCCAGATGACGCCCCCATGCGTAAAGGCACCGCTAAGCTTAAGAAAATGCACACTCCATGCAAGATTACTAAGGATTTTCATCTCATTATTCGTATGAACGAAATACTAGTCGAATGGAGAAACTCGCGAAGTTATGTACAGCATATAGCTGAGCGCAAGGCGCAACTCAGTGCGAACAAGGCGAAGTCACTTGCAAGACTTACGAAGTATCGCAGTGGCTGCAACAACCTTCCGAGTAACACTCTCGTGCTTCCTGATAATAGGGTTATCACTGACGCAACAGCGTTGTGCGCTTACATTAAAGCACAATGTTGTAACGCCTACATCAGCACGATGTTGTTACTGCCAACTACGATTCCAACGTTTACATACGATCGCATTCACATCATTGCTTTCAACCTGAAAAATATCAAGCAAGCTTTACGCTCACTGAAGTTGTCACACAATCCGGCTCCTTACGGAGTCCTAACTTTCTTACTATTACTCGTAGACCTAGATATTCTGATGCTTCTGCTTAACCTATTCACGCTCTCCAGGATAAGCGAAAACTACCCAAACATATGGGATCACCCGATTGTTGTTCCACGACCCGAACGACGCTGTCGCCAAAACATCGAAAAATATCATCCTACAAGCCATATACCCTTTGCGTCCAATGAAGGAATGCTTTATTTCCTACTGCAGCGCACTCCCATTAACAGGTCTAACGCGTGTTTCCGGCGACTAAACCCTGCCTGACATGCCGGTTTGAAACCTTGCTCTACGTGACACACTCCAGTGACTAGGGACAAGAGCTAGAAGGTACCCTATTGGACATGAAAAACGCTTGACCGCCTTCCGCAGCATAGAGTGCTGACGAAATTAGATGCATTCGGGGTCTATAGCCGGCTTCTTTCGTGCTTCTCTTCTTACCACTCTAGCCAAACGCAGTCAGTAAAATTAGGCGATACGTCTTCCAAAAGGGCACCCGTAACTAGCTGGGTTATTTATGGTAGTGTACTTGGCCCTCTGCTGTTTCTGTTATACATTAATGGTGCCTACCATGTATGTAGGTAAGGTATTTCATACGTATTTGCCAATGATATCAAAGTTGTATTTTCATTCGATCCTAACTGCATACAAAATGGCCTCTGAAACATTCAGAATGATCTTCGAAAGCTCAAAAACTGGTAACCTGTTTAGTGAATAGAGTGCTTACTAATGAAGTGCAATGTTCTCTTAAGGCTGCACTACACCACCTAGCTTCCTAACTCGCAACGTTACGACCGTAGGTAACAGCTTCATCTTGCGCCACCTCGGTGTACATTATTTTAGCTCGCTACTTTTCCGAACAAGCAAGCTATAGCTCGGTTAAAGGCAGAACCATTATTGTGTGTATACTTAAGTCAGTAAGCCTGGTTGAGTCTCGACTCACGCTCTACAAAGTATACGCTCGACCGATCTTAGCGTACTGTTCGCTTGTTATCTACAATTCACGTAAGAGTGATAGGAGGAGGATTGAAAATTTCAGCGGACTTCCGCTAAGCGCTTTCTTGACCGATCCACGTCAACTATCAAGGACGCCGCAAACTGCTTGGGCTGGAGCCTCCGTGGCTGCGCACGCTTACAGCTAATCTTGTATTTCTCTACAAACTGCACAAAATTAAATCATGCATAGGGGAAATTTTCAGCTGATGGAGGACACGCGTTGCCCCGTACGCAAATGCCTCACTCATTCTCGCCTTAAGACACGTCGCAACCTTCGTTCAAACTTCTTCCTCTTTAGACATACGCATGTATGGAACAAGTTACCAAAAACAGTCAGAGTGTCAAAACTACAGCGGGATTCTGCTCGGCCACAAAAGTATTACCGAGTGTCCACAAAAGTGGCGGAAATTTTGGGCAGCCACACAGCCGTAGAGGAGTTCTGGCAACATGGCCCTGAGCACATATAGACCTATATGCACTCAACCGCTACCTACGTCACCTAATAGTAAAGCACAAGCGTTTCAAGCTTATTAGTTCTATTCTCTGGGTTTATCATTCAGGGACCAGTAATCAGCAGACCCAACGGTCTGTCACCACCACCTCGGGAACATCTTTGGCTTTTCTACTTCTCCCAACCCTTGTCGCGCTCAACGCATTCATTTTTCAATTTGGTAGATAACTTTCGGGCCCGGCTCTAATCTAGCCTCGTCTGACCATTCTCCTGATTTCTGACTATTTCCAGACATCCAAGACGCAAACGACCTAAGCTCTGCAGTCCCAACCCACTGTGGCCCCTAAGTCCGCGAACTTTGCTTGGAATGCTAACTTCCTTTCACATAGCCCCTTTCGTCCTGAACTGCTTCTTTTCCGATGAAAACCATAACCTTTGTACCGACGTTAAGTTGGCGGCTTAGGTTCAACTTGCTGATTTATCCAGCTTTTTCTAACCTGCTTTACCACGACTTTCATACCTCTGAAAACTAAATTACCTAGTCTCCGCCAACGCAACGCTCTGTTATGGCGCGTTAGTATTACGGTACCTCCGATACTCAGGTAGGAATAGTGAACTGAAGGCCTACGACAAAACACCCTGAAATAAGCTAGAAAGAGGTTTATTAGAAGGTTGCTAAATCTTAAGAGAAAAAATAGGTCCCCGGAAGACGATTAACAAGGTAGTAGATGGTAAGGTGCTGAGGGCGATCGAAGAACCGACCGCGGGCAAAGTTCGGATGTTGTCTGTGTGCCTCACACAAAACAAGCGCAACATATAAACATACAAACCAATTAATTTCCTAATACATGAGAAAAAGCCGATTTCATGGTATTTAGGATTGAGTTAAATATAAACAAGGAACCTCAAGTTGTGTCTTGAAAAATCAGCAGACCAGAGCAGCACCGACACGTATGTATGTAGAAAACCGTCAACACACCCGCGCAGTAGAATTAAACGGATGGATGTTCGAATTGCAACCATTCAAATGCATGATCACATGATAGGCCAACGAGTGCTACATGGTAGTGTGAGCAGGATGAGCGAATCGCGGGCAAGATGAAAGCAAAGTGTTAGAACACGATATTGATCCCTGCTCTGTTTGTAAAATTATAGGCACTGCATGTCCACGAATGATCTAATTTAATATCAGCACCCCGGAGGATTGTCCACTGGTGTTATCCGTTAAAGCGCATCGGAATCATCTCCGGATCCTCCCGAAAGCCGAAAGACTTGTAGGGACTCTTTTAAAGCACGAATAAGCAATTCAACGAGTCCAATCACTGCAGGATTTTAAGTTACAGTCCTCGTGTGTCTGACACGAGTGCACCCTCGAAATACAGCATACTTGTTACTTCGAAACTGCGCGCCGTTGTCTGTGAGTATTTCTTCTGGCAAACCATACCTTGCAAACAAATAGCGAAGCCAATTTATGATAGCGGCTGTAATTACGTCTCAGCATAGGATAGTCTCCGGCCATTTGCTGTAGAAACTTGTAGCCACCAGCACTTTTCAAATCTGCGGGGGTGCCTTAGCAAGCGTGCCCATATTATGGAAGGCAAAATTTGCCCATGGCTTCATTAGGTACACGACAGGTTGGATTGGAGCATTCAGTGGTCTCGCACACGGGTTGTCGACAAACGTATCATTCCCGAATGATCTCCTAGACGCTGGAATTCAACTTCGGCCACCATTAGTATTTTCGTGTCCGAGCTTTTGTTCGCACAGTCCCTGGATGACCTTCATGCGCACATGCGACCACCATAGGAATGAGGGTTGCAGGGGCCACACACTGCTAGCACAGCAGAAAGCTCGTGCCGTAGAATATAGTATGAAAGTAACGCAGGTTGAATGTCGGTCCGACTGTACCATGAAGTGGATATATACTCCCGAAGCTTGGCTAGGACAGGGTCGTTGTCAACGTGCTTTCTTAGCAGGTCCACGGTTATTGTAGGCGTTTCGTCTGAGAGCTGTGGTATTATTGTTACTTCCTCTAAGTCCTCGTTTTCCTCTTCGTTGGACAGTGGCAGTCTCGACAGGGCGTCTTCAAGTTGGTAAATTTCCTTGGCAAGTATTATATTCCATGATCATGGTGCCATAAACGTGAGTACCGGTGACTCCAGCGTTCCGGCTCTTGAGGTTTGTTACCGCGACTTACTAGTTGTAAATGCAGAATTGATCGGTGCGCAAAGTGAATCGTCGTCCGAATAAGTAAAGGTGCCATTTCTCACATGCCCAGATTCGTGCAAGGGTCTCCTTCTCGCCGGTGGAATTCTTTCATTCAGTATCAGATAGGCACGCGATACGCAGGTAATCACTTTCTCTTTGTCATCGCGCAGCTGGGACAGAATTGCACCCAAGCCGAAGTCTGCAGCATCCGTTGAAACAACGTTGGACAGTGCTTATTAAAAATCACTAAGGTATGAGTGGATTCAGTCCTCGCTCTTATGGTCATGTAAGCATTTGCTTGTGCAGTGGACCCATGAAATTCCTGAAGTTGGCTCGCCAACCACTGTAAAGGCTCGGCAATAGTTGCAAACTTCAGTAAACGACGAATTTAATAAGAACACAAACCCAGGCAAGGTTGCATCTGTGTAACATTGCATGGTTTTGCTCAATCGAGAATATCTATGAGATTCTGCACAGTAGGCTTAATATACAAAGCAGAAGTAACCTGTACAATAAACTCAAATTCTGTTACAGCGAATTGGCATTTTTTGGTAATTAGGCGGAAGCTTAGTTCATTCAGTCTCTGCAGCATATTATTAAGGTTTTCCTGTTGTTCGGTGGGGTTACTACCAAAGACACAAATATCAGCCATATACACAACACATCTTTGTCCATCTGATAATACTAGAGTAATACATTGCTACCAAGCTGTTGGGGCACTACTAAGGCTCATGGGTAGCACTTTGTGTTGGCATAAACCGTCTTGCTTGAGTAAGGCATTCGCATGTCCGCAACTTGGCGTCGGCGGTAGGTGGTAGTATGCACTGCGAATATCTAGCTTTGAGAAAAGCTTGGTGTTTGATAGCCTGACTATCGACTCGTCAATAGAAGGCAGAGGGAATTTGCCACAGTTGTATGGCGACAAAGCGCTTGAAGCTTGGTACATGGACTAATACAGCCATCTACTTTTGAACGGCAACTAGTAAACGAACCCATAAAGAACACCGTGTGGGTTATATCAAGTATTTCGGGACCATTTTTCAAAGCTTACGACAATGCCTCTCACATGGCCAGAGGTACAGGCCTTGGTTGAGAAATGCTAAAAGGTTTGTAATCCTTGCTCAACCGAAGGCACTGCACTGCTTTTGCGACTTTACCAATATCCGTAACAAAGAGATTTGGGTAACTGGAACGTACTGTATGAAGGCTGACGCTGAAAATGGTCATGCGGCTGACGCACGTTAATAGGTTCAATGTACCATAGCAATGCGTCCCGATAGAGGCTTACTATCAGTTTAAGAGACGCAACCTTCAAATATACGCTCCCTGCTGCTTGTAAAAACATTGCAACCGTAACAAAACAGAGTATGTGGACATTACCATCGGAGTAGCTGCTGCAGGTGAAAACGGGAGGATGTACAGTTAGCTGACTAAAATGTCTTTGGCAACAACAATATCACACAACTGTGATTAGCGACGCGAAATCTATTTCCATATCTAGCCAGATGATTTTTCTTCTGAATTCAAAAACAACGACGAATGTCTGGCGTAGGCAGTTTGCGTTCTAGAAGTTGGAGACAAAGGTGGACGTTTGCATTCATTAACAACATTTATAGGTTTTTCAGTGGTGACCGGAGAAGAACTGGAGTCATTTACAAAAACCAATACAGAAATGGCGCGGGAACGACGAACTCGAGCAAAATGACCGACACTACCGTAATTCCGGCAGCTTTCGCCTTTTGCAGGATATGACTTATCAGTTGCACGATGTTTAGCGTCTCCACAACAGTAACGTTTATTTCTAACTGAGGGTCGCGTCAGAAAGCGTGTAGTTCCTAAACCGTCAATTTCAGTAGCGCCTGTGTTAGAGATGAAAATTTTGGCCTTTTCCGTGACTGCGACCTTTGCCCGAGCCACGTCACAAGTCCAGTCCCACGTGAGGTTTCTGAGTTCTCCATTAAGAGATCCCCTGATCCGAGAAACAGTGAGAAATGGAATCAGTTGTTTTATTAGCATAGTTGCTTTCACATTTGTTTGGAATGCTCTTGTAGTCACGAAAGTGAACGTAACAAACAATACGAGAAATGAATGCTTCCACTGCTTCATCAGATGCCTGTTTCAGTTGCGAAAAATTGTACCGAGAAGTATAGGTGTTCACGCGAGCACCACCATGTTTATCAAGCTCCGGTAAGGCCACTGTCAACTTGGGTTTCTCCAGCAGGTTTAGAGCATCAAATATACCCCGACCTTCTGAGCCGTAGTGCAAGCGCAAAAGCTCTATAGTAACTTTCGTTTTCAGCTTCACGGTTGAATTGAGAACTGGTAGCCGAGAAATATAATCACAAAACTAATTTCTTAGTCTTTCCACTATTCTGCATTTGGGTAAACCGCGGAGTCAGTCGAGAAGGGTTAAGGAGCAGTAGAATGTAATGCCATTGGTTACACGCGACCCCAATTTGTTTTAGCCCGAAAATGTAGCATACCAGAGCGGCATCGAAACGTGCGTATGAAAAAAACTGTCCGCACACAAGCACAGTACGATTAAATGGATTGAGATTTACATTGCAACCAATCAAATGCAAAATTACATGATAAGCGAACGAGTGCTAAATAGAACTGTGAGCGGGATAAGCAAATCGAGGGCAAAAACAAAATAACGTATTTGTACACGACACTTCGGGTCACTACACAGCTCCTGCTAGAAGGGAAACAGAGGGTAGCCCTTCGACCTAGGTGAGGACCGTCTGTTTCCATGCAGCCTTCCGCGGACCAGGTAGTAAATCCTGACGCGGCATTCGGGGGAGCACTAGCATGATCGGACCGTAGCCGGCTCCCACCCGTGTCCTCCCTAAAGATGCCAAAACCACAAAACGGAAGGAAGTTTGTGAAAGTCAAATAGTTACGACTGGTGAACGACAAATGTTTGCTTGTGAATGACAATTGTTTGCTTTCGACTCATCCACCCCGGTTCGCAACTGTAACAAAAACAAAATGAGTATCGTGACCATGGTGGCGAGGATACAAGAAAACGGCACTTGTCGAATGGCGGAGCACCGACAAAATTATTTTTTGGTTTTTCAAAACCTTTTATTCGATTTATTGGGTGTTTACAAATGACCTTTGACTTTTGGTTTTCGTACGTGGTTGGCCAGGAAGATACAAAACGGGGAATGCGAAGCGGAAGGAATGCTAAACTTTCAAACGCGCTGGCTAATGATTTCTCCCACCTGGCCTGGTCGACTTCTGCGGTTCGGGAGACGATGTTGTCGACCTAGGCGATGGGTCGGATGGCGTGGTTAGGGAAGTAGATGATGATTTACCGCTTGGCTCGGCTGAATGCCATGGAGCCGACGTAGAATGCTTAGATGGATTATTCGCTTAGGAGTCAGTAGGGTTAAACAACGTAGCTTTCGTCCTAGGCTGCTTTGATTCGTCGGAAGATGAGCAGACATAATCGTCGAACTCAGGTTCCATATAGGCAACCTTGACGCGGTCATTGGTAACGGCTTTATGTTTGCCGTATCGGTCGAGGATAACTACACAGTCCTTACGTTATAGTACCTTGATGGGTTCTTCATAAGGTCGCTCCAGTGGTCTACAGAGACCAGCAACACAGAGGCAAACAAGCGGGCAGTGCGGAATATCTTGAGAGTCGAATGACTTATGCTGCGTTTCTCTAGTGTCCATAAACTTTACCTGACGCATGCTCTTGGCTAGCTGCCGGGCGTAGTTCGCGTCATAACAGGTTTTTGGACTCTTAGAACAGAACTCACCAGATAAGCGAAGAGGTTTTTCATGTACCTATTTGGCGCCGGACGTACGCAGATCGGTCTTGAGGGATGATCAGATGTCAAGAAGTATCATGGGCAGAGCTTCAGTCCAACTCAGTGCATTAGCGACACTATATGAAACTCCCGGCTATAAGTGGAAACGTTTCACTATGCCGCTCGCCTGTACATGATAGTTGGTAGTACAAATGCGTCGGCATCCGATGAGCTAAAGAAAAACGTTGAAAGCAGAAGTTTTGAATTGCGGACCGCGGTCAGCAGTCATTGTGGCTAGGTAGCCATGTGAAGCGACCAGGCAATCGACAAAAGCGCATGTATTGGTTTCCGCATCTACATCAGGAAGGGGTACGGTGCAACGATCCATCATGGTCAAACTCTAGACCGTTCTATTGGACGTGGCCAACAATCCACGTCGAGATGGACATAGCAAAGCGCGTTGAAATAGGCAGGCAGCGACCAAATGGAGGAATACCTGCCGCTGGAACTTGGCTTGCTGGCCCGTAAGATAAGTGTCTGTCCAACGGGTAAGATTACGTTGCATCTCAGACCAAACATAACAACCGGATACGAGTTTGGCGGTGTCTTTAAGGCCTGGATGAGCAACGTTGTGAAGCGAAGCAAAAATAAAGCGGCTAAAGGTTTCAGGAAGGATGGGTTGAGGTCGTCCTGTATAAGTGTCATAGAAGATTGTTCTATCTGATGACGGCAGGGGTGTGGGGATATCCTTAACGAGGAATCAACAGCTCTGAAGGACTCTGATCAGTTGATTGCGTAGCTGCCATGGCAGGTCGATCAATTACTTTCTGGGTGGAGCTAATTGCAGACACTCCTGAAGAAGCATCAGCGATAACATTCTGTTGAGCAGACATGTATCGAAGCTAGGTCAAAAATTCGTCAATGAAATCCAGCTGACGAACCTCACGCAGTGCTTGTTGAGTTACTTGATTTCGAAAGGCGAAACTAAAGGGTTTATCATCGGTGAAGCTGAAAATGTGAGTACCTTTGAGGACGTGATTGAATTGCCGGATCGTCGAGCAACCAACCAGCGGTTCTCGGCTTAAGGTGCTGTACTTAAGTGCTGCTGGTTGCAAGCTCCTCGAATAGAAAGCACAAGGCTTCCAACGTCCATTAGTCATCTGCTGTAAGGCCGCGCCAATAGCGGTACTCGATACGCCGACGGCAATGCTAAGCGGGGCTTTGGCGTCAAAATGATAAAACTTAACTGAGGCGGATAAAGCATCTATACTGTCATTAAAACTTCAACAGCGGCGGGGGTAAGTTCTGCAACCCGTTTTCGAGACTACCGAGTGGGTCTGTCAGCGGGCAGATTAAACCAAAGCAGGGTGGAAAAAATCGTCTATGGTAATTGATCATGCCGTTGAAACGGCGAATGGCAACTACCGTGTTCGGAAGCAGAAAGTCACGGATAGCTTAGAACTTTTCGTCTAATGCCGTACGCAAAGTTGTTCAATACGATGACCAAGATACTCTATAGACGTCTGCTGTAAGGTACACTTGTCTGGAAAGACAGTGATACTATTAGCAGCGAGTCTTTTAAAGCGCATTTTGTGGTGCACTCTATGATCTTCCTTGGATGCGCCCTCTACTAATATCTCGTCATTATTTGGATAAACAAAGTCTAATCCACGGGTGATGAAACCTATAAAACGCAGAAGGGATTGCAGTGCGTTGCGCAAACCTAATGGCATGCGAAGTAATACCAACAAACCAAAAGGTGCAATGACAGCGGTTTTAGTCATGTCTGTGTTTGCCACAGGGACCTCATGATAAGCGCGTGCTAGATCATTTTTCGAGAACACAAGGGCACAGCGTAGGTAAGCTGTCATATCCTGCATGTGCAGTGTGGGTTACCGGTCGGGAAGGGTTACGTTGTTCAGGGATCGGTAGTAGCCACATGGTCGTCCATCTGTTAACTTTAGGCACCATGTGAGCGGCGACGCCCACGGGCTCTCGGTAGGTTTACGTATATCTTGTTTGCACGTGTACTCGAATTTGGCTTTGGCGATGCGAATTTTATCCGGTGTAAGTCTTCTGGCCTTAGAGAAAGCAAGCAGGCTTTCCGTAAAGATGTGATGTTTCGCGGCGTCAGTTGCGGCGAACAGCAGGGTGGCAGCACAAAAGACCTGTGGAAAAAGGTCGAGGGGAATCTGCCCCATGGTTGGGCTCATCTGAGTCGCGCACACGAGACTGATTAACTTAGGATCAGTCAGTCCCGATGACAGCGAGACTCGTTAAACGGTTGACGAAACAGTGTTGCTTTGTATTTACAAGCCAGTCGTAGTGATGCAGCAAATGGAGTCCGAGGCTGTGTGTTTGAATGCCTGCAATGAGGAAAACGCATTTAAACGATTGTTGTAATCCAAGTATGAGCGTGCCCGTGCGTTCGCCATAAACTCTAATGATGGACCATGTCCTAGTCACCTTCTCAGTAACGTCAGGGGGATCGAGTGAGATGCTGCTAAGTTCTGCGCCTGTGTTAACGTGGTAGCGTTGTCCCGTTTGCCGGTCGGTACCGAAGGAAAGACTACTGCGATGACCAGCGACCTCCTTCGTCCCTACATGCTGGTTGGTCCGGTTCCCTGTGTTTGGCGCTTAAATGAACAAAGGGGACGACACGACTTGGCTTGCGGACCAAATTGCTTGTGGTAACAGTAATAGGATGGTTTAGGCAGGGACTTCGAAAAGGATCGAAAACAGGTTCGGCTTTTAGGACGAGCTCAGCGATTAGATATGAAAAATGTAGCCTTCGATTC
This sequence comes from Dicrocoelium dendriticum, assembly GCA_944474145.2. NCBI lineage: Eukaryota > Metazoa > Platyhelminthes > Trematoda > Plagiorchiida > Dicrocoeliidae > Dicrocoelium > Dicrocoelium dendriticum. The sequence continues at coordinate 55,175,326 of OX104068.1, read as the reverse complement.
GTTCATCAAGTTTGGCCAAATGCGCACTTAGTTCCTCTAACGCAGCAGTAGAGGTACAGTGGACCTGCGGAACTTGGGCGTAAAGTTCCCAGATACGGTCGGTAGTGTCAGTCGACAGGGACGGCGGAGCATCGCCAATGGCGTACAGCACGTGACGCATTTCACGGTATAATCGTTGTAACCACATCTCCGTGAGAAAATCATCATCTACAGAAGTGGGTTTTGTTAGGCACTGCATTTTTCTTAACAACTGAGACGGCTTAAGATCACAGTTGCGTTTCGCTTAAGAAGTTTGTTACTCATTGTAATTCTGACAAGTTCTTTTCAGAACTGCGGCTTTAATCGTTTCATAGGTTTGCCGATCCTGGGGCGGACCTAGAATGTCAACCAGGTCGCCGATAACATGCGGAGGGTGAGCGGCTATTACATGGTGGAACTTCATGAAACCGGACTTACTACGACATTAAAAGCACTGCTCTTCTATCTGCACGGACCAGGGCTTAGGATTGGTCTTGCAAAAAGGAGGAATACTGAAAATAACGGTAATAATTTGGGTGTCCGAATCGACGTGTATAACCTCCATGACGAAGATTACTGAGCCAGCGGAATTGAAGCCCAAAAATAACAACACAGAAAGTCCGAAATAGTGACGAAAAATGTAGCGGAAGCGGAAAATAAAAGTTAATAACAGGCTCACAATACCACTTAATTCTCTAATATATGGGAACACGATGATTTCCTAATATTTAGGATTGATTTATATATCAAACGGCGCCATCCCCAGGTCCCTATCGATGTGGTTGCTGACCAAGTTAAGCACTTAGACGCAAGCTAATCATCCTGGTATATGGACAACGTTATGCTAACCGACATATGCGGTTGGAAATAAGGAAATTGCTGAATTGACTTTGAACGCTTAAGTGGAATAACTATGCAAAGTGTGGATCATGGAGGGAGTTACGGTGCTTCTTGAAGCCAATTACAACCGCTATATTAACGTTATACTTCCGCAAAGGAGGCGTGTGGATTTAGTAGGTGGTGCCTCCTGAGATGAAGGAGGCCCTTGTACTACCGCTGTGCAAGGTAACAGACGGCAGACAATGCAGTGTCCATTATAGTGGCATCAACGTGCCGAGCTGTGTGGGTAAGAATACCGCTTAACCGCCTCGTCAGCCGGGTTGTGGAACTGAACGTAGGGGAAGAACAAAGTGTCCTCCGTTCAGGACGCAGCACCCCCTATATGGGGTCAGCGGCTCATCATTTGCCGAAGAAGTGCAGAGGATGAAACTAGCTGTTGTACTCGCTATTTGTCGATACGGTGAACCGCGAGGCATTGTGTTTGGTGTTGGTTAACCTTAGTTGTCCGAGTAAGTTTGTAAGTTTAATTGAATGTCTGTACAGTGATATGCGGGCGAGAGTGCACCTGAGTGAACAGACCACGGATGAATTTGCAGTTGTCTCTAGACTGAAGCAAGGCTGTGGCTTAGCTCCTAGTCTCTTTTACACATAGCTTCAGACCATAATGTGCTTTTGGTACCCCATGTAGTTACAGTGTTCGTTTGGAGCACCATATTGAGGGTGGGTTGCTGAACATCCGTCGTTTCTGTACAAGAGTCCTAGTCTGTGTGACAATTATCCATATTTTGCTGTTTGCTGACAACTGTGCGTTGTTTGCACATAGCGCGGATGAGTTGCAGCACATGACTAGTGCTTTGGCTTCGCCAGCGGCCAAATTCAGGCTCACCGTCTACACAAGCAAAACTGTCTGTCCCTTTCAGCTTTTACCCGAAATGTAGTCCGTAGGCCTACACCAAAGCCAGATTGCCGACGTATTGCTGGAACCCACTTCGAGATTTTACTACAGTGGTAGTGTAATAACAACCGACCAGCAGACGATGGGCGAGCTGCCCAGGCGCGTATCTGTTGTTTCTTTTGGCAACCTGGAATGCCGAGTGAAACAATCAACTGCTCACTGTTGGAACAAAGCTGCTGGTATAGAATTCTATGGTGTTGTCCGTTCTTATATTTAGCAGCGAAACCTGGAAGCTTTATAGGAACGATGTCCGGGAGCTAGAGCCCATTCTATAGCAGTGTCTGTGCCGTATTATGCGCATCGGCTAGCGTGACCGAGGTGCAGCCAAGGAGGTGCTCCAACGCAGTGGCATGTATGCAGTAGACTGCATCATCTTCCACAGACACGTGCGGTGACTGAGGCATACTCGCCGCACGTAACAGAACCGGACACCAAAAAGCTGCTTTATGGCCAACTGTGTACAGGGAAACGAAACTTGGAAAACCGGGTACATTACGATGAGATGAGCAGAGTGAGCCTATCCTGTTCTACGGTTTATTACAGATCATGTTAGTCGTAAGCGGTTGGGCGGCGTGCATGACGCGAGCCCAGCACAAAGGCAGTTGCTCAGATGTAAGTGCAAGCCCTCTTGCCGGCAGAGAAGAGGCACCAGTTGCGAAAGCGACAGACGCCGCTGGGCTGTACTCCGTAGATTCTGAGCGCATGGTGCTGCAACACATGCGATCGCGAATGCTTGAACCAGACAGGTTTCTTGAGCCAAGTGCGAGAACATTTGGGTTCAGAACCAAAATAGCGACGGGTCCTGCCTAGAATGCCAGCAGAACCGGTGCAGCGTTGGTACGTACGCTGCATTCGGTTTATTAACTGTGTGATTGCGTGCTTAGGTGCGTTATTTCAAATGGTGGGTTTGCTACCTTCTCTTAGTGACCTATTGTTAAGTCACGACAATGTGCACCTGAATAAGCTATTAAATGGCACATATTGCTTGAACTAAGGTGGTTAACTTCACTTATTTTTTTCTTATTCTTATTTATGTGTTTTGCTCCCTTTTTCTGCCGTCCTGCGCCAATCATGGCTATTTTGATGTTCTATTTATTTCATATGCTACTTTAGCGACTTTTTCTTATTGTGTATTCGATCTATTTTATTCGATGTTTTATTTCATGTGATTGGGTGTTGTGTATGATAACAGGCGACCGGGTTACTGCTTGATAGAACTACGCTGAGCCTAACACGGTCACAAAGATGGTGCATCGCCGTCTCAAGCAACGACCGTTGGCCTAAACTGCCACAAGTCTGCTTCGTAATCGAATGGCTCGGGTTCGAACCTGCGTAGTGGACCGGGTGACCCTAGCAAACGCGCACCTGTTGGTGGTGGCGCGGCAGTGAAGCAGCAGCACCGTGTACCGGAATGTACTGCTGATAACTTTTGCTTGGATTCAGTATAATTTGGCAGCGCCTTTCAGCAGGTGGGCATCAGGTGAATGCTCACATCAAACGCAGTCACCTCGGGAATTTCGAACAAGCACCATGGAACATGGAGGATAATAAGCACGCAATAGTAACCTGGAATATGTAGCAGATAACCAGTAATGCGCGACTCGGACAAAGTGGAATGGCTTTGTCCGGGTTAGGAGGGGACAGTTTAAGTGTAATTGTACAACAGTGTAGCCCAACGGCAACGAAGAAGCATGAACTATGCAACATCAACCTTAGCATAGGGCACCATACGTATATATGCACAGAAAAACATATACAAGCACGAGATACCATGTGTTGCTGAGGGTTGGGACGATGGAAATCTGACAGAGGTTGACCAGCAGCTCTTCTTATGCCATACCCTGATATCCTGGACGCCTCGTTGAGGCGACTGTTGGGCGGAAACAAAGATATAAACCTCCACAAGCTCAGAGCCAGGGCACATTTGCGTGAGTCGATTGACACATGGCGACGTTCCCGCGTCACAGGTGTGGCTGTGAACGCCAGTCGTTCTGTTCAGATGTGAGAGTTCTGAAAGTGCAGCAGTCTAACTTCAAACGTGATAAGCACAACTACAAATAGTTGTGTGCTGCGTAGGGCTTCGCGCAGGGTGGGAAAATGTTAGTATTATCTACTACATACAGTTGAGTGGATGAGTGAAAACATGCTACTGCTGACGCTTCTAATCTAGGTGGAACGCATAAACAAACCGCTTCTAACTCTACTTTGTGAACAAACCCTAATTGGAATCGTCAAACAGGTTGAACACACTACTATTCACGGGGTCTAATTAACAGACGATGAAAAAAACCTTGGAGATGATATGGATGCCCATCCTTGTTTGACCAGTTATTCCATCGTCAGCGTTTGCGGATGCGTACAATCAACAGCAAGAGGGAAAGCCGGGCGGCTAATTCATCAACCACGTACGTCAATGGTCGCGGTTTCTGACACGCAATGAAGTTCATACCCTGTGTGTCCAAGGTGCCTGCGAGCGCACCATGTTGAAGTATGCGCCTGAGAGTGCGATAGTTGACTACCGCTAACGAAACGAGATGGCATGACCCTATAGATGGTTGCTGCTGTTGGGTGCCCGGTGGAGGATGCAGGAAGGTAGTTGCAGGTAGTGTGCCTCCAGTAGTATGGTGGCTGCTGTTAATTAAACTGAGAACTATGGAAGGTGATTTAGTAATAGGGTGCAGAAGAGGGATAATAGAAACAGGTGGAAAGAAAAGGAGATATGGGCCAGCGGCATCATGCTTTCGCTTATGCACCCTGTTGGGTGCAGCTGATAAGCCGAGCCTTGTTAAGCTGTGCGACCGTTGATATAAACTGTGGTTGGAGCATGAGGAAGTAGTCAGGTTGGTAGCTGGGCTGAGTAACTGCCAAAGTGCCCAAACCCAGACTAGCAGATGATTACGGTCCTCAAGAAAAGCCTTTGGCACAAAAGCTGGGAAGTGGCAATGTTTTTCTTTTACATAAATAGATGCCATCTAATTCCAAACCCCAACCTACCCGGAGAATCAAGAGTCTGTCACCTCCAACCACTTACCACTCTGGTAGGAGTAGTTCGCACGTTGCGGGGGCATCAGCGTTACACCGACACAAAGTACCGTAGCGTCACTGTCGCACAAATACCAGCAGTCGTATGTAGGCTAAGTATACTTCGAGGGTCGCCTAGCCTCCTAAGCTGACTGAAACCTGCGCCCTCGGATTACAAGGAAGGATTGTGGTTCTTAAGGCCACAGGCCGGAAGGTGCGAAACACCTCCCGAAGTGAAACTTGTCATGAAACTTCATGAAACAAGGAAGGACACACAACATCGGCGACAACGTTGTCAACTGCATCAACGTTGCGATGGTCGGCTGAAAACTGTGAGATATGATCCAATTGACGGGTTTCCATTGGAGGGGAACGGGCTAATGAACTACGAAAAGTAAAAGCCAGCGGTTTGTGAACTATGAGAATGGCAAACGTTCGACCTTCATGCAGATACCGAAAACTTTTGATGGTAAGGCAGACAGATAAAAGTACGCGACTAAAAGTGTTGTCGCATCTGTGTGGGCGCTGACGTTTACGAGGGAAAAGTTATAGGGTCTTTGGTTGGCTATTGGCTATTTGTCAGCGTACAACCCCAAAGGCGAACTGAGATGCTCCCGTCTTGAGAATAGTCCCGTCAACGGCAGTCTTCAAATGAATGAGTGCAGTTGCGAAGGACAAAGAGTGTTTGGTCTCAAATGTGTGAGCTCGAATTTCCGTAACTTGTCTATAGGTAAATCAATCAATGACTGGGATAGCCCAGAAGGAGGCCTCAGCAGTACGCCAGTACACAGCACCGAAGCTTTGCTTCCAAGCAGCCATTAACATTCGCAGGTGGCCTAAAGATACTGCGATGGTCACCCGATCTCTGCGCAAGATCGATATGGCGTTCTCTGATGGCAGGGCGGAATAATAATTCCTAAAGCTGCGAGCCGGCATCTGGTGTTAAAGTTGCAGTTCTTTCCCATGCCCAAAATCAACGCAGACTTTTGGAGGAATGTAGCATAGGCTGAACTACAATCGCCTGCATTTTCTCAAAGAGCGCACTAATACCGTTACAAGTAAACATGCTGCTCAATAAATTAACAGCAGTTTGAACAAAAGTACACTCGTTCACATTAAGTGAAGCGCCGTACTGAGCGAAGCTTTTGAAAATAAGCGGGTGTGTTTGCAGGGTGCATCTTCTTTAGAACAGTTTCAGTTATCGACACAGGAACAAGTATGATAAATCAAAACAAAGCTGGTCCTTTGTGGATCAAGTCCCTGCTTCTTAACATAGTCACTGTTTCTCTTAATGGCGGTGGACCACCCGGATGAGACTCAAAGCAAGGAGCCGATGAGTGAGACCCAACCTGCCAATTAAAAGGATCCTACTTCTGGACTTAAATACTAAAACACACAAACATTAGAACAACGGAGGCAAACGCCTCAATCGGGTAGACAACTTTACATCCTCCATACTCACCAGAGTTAACGTTTTCAGTCTATCATCTCCTTAGCCCACTGAAAATGGGTTGAGTGATAAACACTATACAGTGACGAGGAAATACAAACTGCAGTGATATGGCTCAATGAACAATCAACGGAATTTTACGCAGGCGGAACATTGCTATTAACATCGTGACAACGTTGAAAAGTAGGGATATGATCCAAAAAGGACCGGCTTCCTTTTGATGTATGGTAAATGTTTCCGTGTCGGTAACGGATCCTGTCTTAAAAATTGCGTCACCTTAAAACCTGCCCTTGTAGATGTTAATAATGACTGGAAGCGGCCAAAAGCAGCTGAGGTCTCTGAGGATCTGATCGATAAACCTAAGAAAAGTATGTTCGGCCTTTAGTAGACCAAGTGGCATGTGAACGAATTGGAAACACAGTCAGGCAACCGGAACTTGGTTGTAGGCTCGCACTAAGTCATTCTCCCATTCGTCTAGTTGAAGAGTCATGAAAGTGCGGAACCGTATCTGTCGGGGACAGTGGCACTGTTTGGTGCCCGGTAATCTCCACAAGGTCAACCGTTATGGATATACTAGGAACCATTTGAAGCGGAGCACACCATTTGTGTCTTGGAAAGATGATCCATACCGAGCCGAGGCATGAGCTCGCACTCTTCATCGGCAGTGGCTGGGTTATTTAGTGGTATTTCTCAAGGTAGAGTGGTTGCTGGTGGTCCATGCGTTACGAACTGGTGCGCAATTTCGTGCCTATGCTCAGCAAATTCGTGTTAAGATTGATAAAATGCAGTAAAATGAGGCAGTTGGGTGGACTTCTAGACGGGTGATGCCAGGAGAAGCCCGGTTGAACTGGCCGAAGTAACATTACCCGAAACGGTCAGGGTGGTCAAAGCATTGCACAGTTTTTAATTACGCAGATCCACGATGAGGCCAAACTTGTTGAGCAAAGAACACAAAGGATGTAGTGTTGGAAGTCAACGCTGAGAAGAGTAAAGAGAAAACTTCAATAGAGACCAGGGCCGAGAGCGAGCATTTTCTGGTCGCATTGTATTGTTAGCTGCCTACAAGGACAGCCCTAGTAGAAGTAGTTTGCATTTTCCTACAGCATAAAGAGTAACGCTAACTTCTGCACTGTGTCAGCCAAAAGATAAAAATCTGTTCAGGAATCGAAGCATTAGAGTATGCGACTATAAGAGTAGCCAGACGCAGCTGTCGCCATTACTGGCTAGCGTGAAGGTTCCTATGCTGTGATTTGTAGAATGCCTTCGGATGCATACAACCGGGTCAACAGTTTCCATCATGGTCTCCAGAACGGTGTGACACCAACAAAATAGCCCTGAGATACCCACCAATGTGATAAGCATGATATCAGTCCGAATCGCCAAGCGGAAAGACGGCGCATTTATCGCTGGTTACAGGGTTAGCATTTGATGGACTACTAATGCAACGTGCTTAGCGCAATTTACAGTGTGTCAACGTTCTCAAATCTAGAAATTTCCGACTGCAGCTTGAGGTCACGTGCAGAGTAAGCAGTCGGGTTAGGGGCAAACATCAGTCATTGCGAGGTAATGGGAGGGATATGGAAAAGTGCCTTCAAATGTAAAACCTCACCTGAGGATAGGATGCATCGGAAGCATGCAACAAAAGCCAAAATTTTCATAAGCGTCAGTACGGGAAACAAGGTCCGACGCTATAAGTGCACAAAATGTTAGGCATGATATTTGCTGTCTCATAGACCGGAAGTTCTTTCAAGTAGTTGCTTTTTTCGGCTATTCCACTACAGCAGATTGTATCAACCCTAGAATAATTTACTTTGAAAGGGCAACGTATGTCCCGTACCTGGATGCCATAATCACTAAACGTTTCAGAAAAAAGCATGGTACGTGTTAACACCAAGTAAGGTCGTAATTTTTGGGAGAAAGTAAGAATATAGAAGAGCAGACAGTCATAACATTTCATTTGAAGTGGAAAAATCAAGAATTTAACCATAGATCCATATTTAGGGAAGGAAAGTTGTACAGCTCCCTGTTGGCACGGTCAGGTCCTCGGGTGCCCGATTTTGGACTAAGTCAAGTGCCCGAAAATCGGCACCGTTATCGCTATTATACTTATGTTTATCCTTTTGCTTAAATAAATGCATTATTACCATATATTTTCTTCTGCATACAAATTTGTAAGCCTGTCAGGAATTTGCATGCCCCACATCGCAGTCATGGAAACCAGAACACACCATTAGAGCACTTTTCCGTGCTCACTCACCGAGGATCGGTACTAGGCTGGAACTGAATTCTCGTCGTCCCTGTGCAATTAATGATAAGCGAAAATGATGCACGTGGAGCTTACCATCCTCTTTGTTTATTTGCGTGCAATTGCAGATGTGCAATATTCCTTTGTTCGTTAATCGTTAGTTTAGGCATCGGCGGTACGGTACAAGGTTGTGTGTTTACAAACCTGTATATGCTAACATCTGTTTTGCACCAACGCAAGAGGCAACCTATGCTGCTGCAAGCACATCTACATCTGCCTTAATCAGAGGGGGAAGACACGAATGCCGTGAACTTAGGAAGTCGCATAGTAGATGGACATTTAAGGTAGCGTACTCTATCAATTTTTTGTAGGCGGCACTTTCCGCCATTCTGAGGAAGTAGACTTTGAGGAAGGTTCTCATGATGGCAGTTTGAAAGCGAATCCCTCAATAATGCAGTTTCATATCTTACTACAAGTGTAAATTTTCTCTCCTATTAAACCCTACCTAATTTAAAATTTATGGCTTGTTTGGGAATCAGGCCTAAGACTTCCGTAAAAAGAGTATGAATTTGAAACGCCAGCGAATGGGATCCGGTTCCTGAAAGCCCAAGTGTGACAAGTTTCGGGCACTCAAAATTAGACCCATATTTCGCAACTTTGGAATAATGCAGGGCACCGAGTGGCGTGTTAGTGCAGACCACTAAAGTGGGAACAGACGTGGGTAAGTAAATAAAAATTGTTATGTGCGTATAAAGCGTGCCACATTCAGTTGCCCTGATATTGCATGCGAGCCAGGTGTGCCGTTTCCTTCCGTTGCAAGATCGTCGGCTACGGTAGAATATACGGAAGCATCCCAAGGAAGTGCCAGAGGAAAACTTCCGATGCTAACGATTTTTTATTTATGTTGCTAACACGGCTGACGTGATCTGGCACAGGCAAGACGCAATCGCCGTTCGAGTAATCGCTTGTATTTTGCTGCTTTCACTGCGTCCCCCACGGGTGTTGAAATACACTTCCGTCTTATTTCCGTGTCATCCTTACTAGGTAGTTGTAACGTTATCTAGGCACCTAGGTAGCCTTGTTTATCCCAACAACAGTGCAGGCCTACTGCGACCTATTGGATACGGAGCAGTCCAGCTTATGGCGTCTTGTGCATATCCCATAACTGGTGACCCTGTCAAGGTCCCTACCTCTTGATCCGCCAAATTTTCCCGCCTGTCAACCCTGCTTTGTCTAAGAAAAGCAGCAATTGCTTCTCTAGCGTTTAGAACGGAGCTCCTAGTGCTTTCGAATCATTAGTTGGGGCCGCCGCCTGTGAGCGGTTCCTCCATACCTTCTCCGAATCGCTTGGCCAGGTGAGGCTACTTGCTGCGCCAGATACTATTGTGGAGAGATATTAAGTTGGAAGCTAGTACGATCCTTGAGAACGCAAAGCTGGTTGGCGCGTACGTCAGTTTCCTGAGAATAAAGTGATACAGACACACCTCAGCCTTCTTGGTTCAGAGGCACGAGCCAGGTAATTAGTCGGCAACGGGGTAGACAACGTTAAATCTACCCCGCCGATGTTTAACTTCGCGTAAGTCCGAACAGTAGTCCGGGCTTTACATACGCACACCTAATAGAAAACCAACAGCCTTTTATACCCCTTACAGCGTTTCTTCGGCTCGAAGAGGCAGGTTAAACTTTGCATAAGAAAGTGGCCCAAAAGCTGAGGTTTATCAGACAGTTGCTTCAAGGTTCAACCGACCCTGATACAAGGCGAGAGCTCGCAGGAAGACAAAGGGCGAGGCTGATGGAGGCCATGCTAATATCGAGCCGAAAGGAACCTGTTCGCAAAATTCCGGGTTGCGACCGGCAGCAGCTTAAGATAGAAATTGGCCGACCAATAGTTGCCGCGCAACACTGACGACAACCTCCATCGTAAGGCGCAGCAATAAGCCGCAGTTCGCTGTGTGTGCGTGTCTCTATGCAGACGTCAGCAATCTTCGCAAACGGCTATTGATTCTATAGGACATTCAAAAAACGGCTTCAGCATAATCAGTATTGCAGTGTACATAATTTTGTCGCAACTCTAAATGTTGTAACATAAGACTTTAACAATGTTTAACTCCTCGCCTGCTCTTGCCGTCTTCCCTCGGTTGCCCATCACTCTCCCTTTTTTCTTAGGTCCGGAACTTCCTGGAGATCTGGGATGGGACCGAAGAACAGATTTCGCCCGACGGACGGAATAACCGGCAAGGACCTACATGGAGCATGGCTGTATACCAAAGGGACTTTAATGTAATCACCACCACAACCGTTGTCCCGTATGGAGAGCTGGACACGTCTTCACCCACCGGCAGATTATTCACGTGAAAAATCCAGACAGTAGAAATTTTAAAACTTTGCTCACCTGGACACAAAACAAGACAACAATTTGTGATGTTCCCATCCTCAACCGGCCGCAACAATTACAGCTACCCTGATCAAACTATCTTTCCAGCCAACAGAGGAACTTGGAAGCCATTTGACTGTGAATAACCGAATTTGAAATCAATCGTCAAGCGGCTTTGCCAGTTTTACAATAGTGTTCCAAATGCTTTACGGCAGTGCCGTAGGACGTGTTGGGTTTTCGCCTGGCAAGTGCTCTTCTCATAAAAAGCCACAAATATCTGTTTAACAACACTGCAACGTGACGGATGTGACTCGCCACTGAATAAAGTCACTGCCCACAACTACATATTGGCAAGTCGACTAGGCTCATAGTTTAACCTTTTTCTGACACGGGCAAGAATATTATACCCGCTGACTACATGTACCGTTGCACTGCACTTATAGAGCCTTGACCTATTACACTAAGCACGATTGAACCCAAAGTATCGTTGTGAAACACAGCTGCCTGTAAACCTTGATAATGCCTGATTTAGTGTGTCTCTATAACTTTGAGAGTAAATTAAGTATTTATTTAGATCTTTTCCACGCCGAACTACCGAAACTCCAAATCGCTCAGAGAGTTTTCCCTTATTTTTGGTGGTTCGAAAACGCTGCGGCCACACGCGGACACAATCGATGAGGTAAGTACCAGGCTTGTTTGTTTATAGTACCTGCAGTTTCTGCGGCGTCGTTTGAAATCACCTGTCGTTTTCGGATACCGCAAACTAGTAGTTCTAAAATGTTGGCTAAAAGTGGAGCAAATTGTCGGATAGTTCATTAGCATGTCCTACCGTTAAATCAGGGTTTACACAAACTCTAAAATCAAATATGCAGAAACAAACGGGACCGCCAGAAATTCCATAGTTTGGGTTGTGGCTGCGATAGAGTTACGGAGAGTTTGGGCGACCCACCACCGTTTTGGGACTAGCAAACTCCCTTAAAACGTTGAGCTGGAAGTATGCTTTCTTAGTCGGTTTAACGTTATAATAAACTTATTCAGACAATGTCACAGCGTCACTGGCCAAATGCTACCATTCGGCACAGCCACCTACCCACAGTTGCCTTGAGTCGTAAACGAAAGTCGATAAAGGAATTCATCAATCAGCCTTGCGGAAGTTCTGATGCTGGTAGCCAGCAATTTAGCCGACGTTTCGGAATCGTACCAGCATGCTCTAGCGTGGACAGAGAACGACCTAGGACAGTGTAATTCTGAGCAACATCGCAATAACACAGGCAAGGCCCACCCGCTTTGTCTACAGGTAAGGCGCGTACTGTTCACTTCCAGAGGATATGTTTATGCGCAACTTTATTTGACCATCTTGCGCATAAACGGGCCCTCGTAAAATGGTAGGCACTCAATAAGTTTGTGAAGTATAATGCTCGACTCTGAAATCCATTTACTGGATCACGGAACGCGTTGAAGCCTGTTCACAATTTGCAGGCAACCGAAGCGACCGCCTATTGCACTGATACGTGCCACAAAAGGCATTCCCGCTATCCTAATCAGCACCCGTGAACAAGGAGTACATAAACGCAGCTTCATCCTTACCGATGCAAGAGCAAATGGTTACTGTACCTTAAGATCTGGCCTCTCGAGGGCCCAGCTTCTAGTCAAGTCTATTTGTCTTTTTGTTTATTTACCCTGGCCTTCACAATAGTTTTAGTCAAGAAGCAAAACGTGGAGTTGCGGATCTGCGTCAGCCACAGTAAGCAATTCACCGTCAGGCGAAAAGATTTGTTCCCATTACCGCGGGGGGATGAAGAATAAATATGATTAGGTGTTAGCTGTACGAGGTAGCGGCGCTTCGCTGCCACGCGACTACCACTAGTCACACGCGGGCTGTGTATACCGCGAAGAAGTCCAGTTCTACGCGGATTCAAACCGGTGACATTATGGTCGCCATCTAGGCACGCAGTCTACTCGACCAGGAACAGCGGATTGATGACACTAGGAACACCCTCGCCGGTTCGCGCTGGTTAACCACGTTGCACTTCACGTCAGACTACCGGCAGGTTGCTCTTTATCCCGACGACGGATGCACAGCGAGATTCACCGCCTCCCCTCGCCTTTAGAAGGTCAAGCCAATATTGTTCGGGCTGGTTAACGTGTCTGGGACCAAAATAGCTACTTATGCACGCCGTCCTGTCCAAATTCACGCCAGGTCATGGCCAGGTAGCACGGAGGGAGAACACAAACAAAGCCTGACTCTCGTGCTAGATCGACTACTGCAGCTGGGGTTAAAAACAAAACGCTCGAAATGTCATTTGAAAAAATGACCTATCTAGGCCACATCATATCCGGATATAGTGTGAGTTGCAACCCAAAAACATAGAGCGCGTCTGCGCGTTTCTCGTCCCAAACAGCGCTTGAGGAAGTACGCAGTTTCCTTGGCCTTGCTTCTTATTACCGGCGGTTCGTCGGCGACTTTGCGAACAGTTCCATTACGCTGAAGGAGTCTTCAAAGGTAGGTAAAACAATCGGTTAACAAAGGTTAACAAGAAACAATAAACGTACTAAGAACCGCATTGTGTGAAGTGTCCGTGCTAACATACCGTGATACACTGCCTGCTTCTGGCACCTTTATCCAGAAAACAGATGCCAGTCATAGAAATATCGGAGCCTTGCTGTCACAGCGCAAGCTGGCCGTAACTGAGCCAGTCGTTGCATACGAAACAAAGTATCGAAAAGGGTGCGTAACTAATGCACAACTCGTAAAGTGATACTTGCCCGGGCTACGGCACCAGAAGAGTTAAAACAAGCAGAACAAAACGAAATAGATGAGGCTATGCGCCTCCGCTTCCGGTTGTCACATTTATTGCGCGCTTTTGCAAATTACCGTCAATCTAGAAACCATTGTGTACGAAGCAAAAAGCTAACATTAACCTATTGTGGGCCGCTGCAATTAATAACGACCAAGTTACCGAACAAGCATTGTACGGCAGCTACCGTAGGCCGAAAGAGTACATGGTTATAGTCTAATTAGCGTAGAATATTTCACCAAGTGGTGCGAAGCGGTTCCACTAAATAATAAAATAATGTGTCGGGTGCACGCCGTAAGGGCTCTTCGCTGTCACGTGACCACCACCAGTCGCACAGGGACTGAGTATACCACGAGAACTCCCACTACATATCATAGACGCCTGGAGGTTGGCAACGGCATTTGTCGCTAGCTGGGTAGCACTCTGCAGATCAATGTACTAGTTAATCTGATAGCGGAGCAAACTTAGAAAGCACACTCAGGAGGGATTTGTCACATTGCTGGAACCCGGGGTTCACAGACTACTGAATGCACAAAGCATTAATACAAGCACACCTTAACAGGGACATCAATAAATTGTGATACGTTGCTGCCCATTTATTTTTGGACTACTAAGCGCCAGGTCATTCAACTACTGGCCAAATGCCGCGTCTCCGGAGGAGGCGGTAGCTGGGATGACATTCAGACAAGCTACTGTCGACTTCACGTCATGAGTCTCTGGCGGCCCCAGACCACAAAATCTGGATGCAGTCAAGCCTGCTGCGCGTGCTTCAAACAGCAAAAGCGCACAAGCAGAGTTCACAGGACTACCAGAAAGCTGGCTTCGACCACAAGGCTTTCGGAAACCCATACTAATCCAGTGATGAAGTTTAGCTTGAAGCTGTCGTAACAAGGGTGGGTGTTTTAGCGAAATTAGTTCACAAATGAGAGAGACAGTACGTCGTATTAAATGTGCTGTCGGACTTGACTTCCGACCAAGAAAACTGAGCTCCCGGGCTCCAGCACGGTAGTACACTTCAACCGGCTAAATTTAGTGGGTAGGACAGTGAGTGCTAAGGATATCGACAATTAGGAGCGGGGGTACTGTAGCAACTTCATATGCGCTTGTGTTGCACACCAGACAGATGTGCCGTTTCTTTCTGTTGCAGGGTTGTCAGCTGTGGTCTAATATATGGGTGATGCAACCCAAGGTAATAACAAAGGAAACTTTGGATGCTTAGCTTCCTTTGCACAAGCCTTGCTACCACAGTTAACGTGATCTGACACACGGAAGCTGGAATCGTGCCTCGCTTGATCACCTGTATTTCGCCACCTTTTTACTTCGCCCTGGAGTGTTGAAATACATTTCCGTCCAATTCCTCGATCGTCCTTACCAGCTGCTTGGGATAACGCTGTCTAGCTATCTATCCATCTACGCAGCCCTGTTTTCCTTTCCAAGTCCGCAGGTTTACTGCGACCTGTTCGATGAAGAGAAGTCTAGATTCTCGCATCAGTTGCAAATTAAGCAATAGAACGCTGCTTGTATTTGTGCTTGTAGACCAAAGATAATCAAAAACATGGCTAATTTTTGCCGCGAAGTGATGGTATCATATAGTTGTGCATGATAAGAACTTGGAACTTCGCGGGGGCGTTTGTGCGGAACACTATAATGGCAGTATAAATATAGCAGAAACACTCAAAAACTGGCATACACGGAGGACATAATGCTGCTGCAATTATTTCTGATTACACGAAAATCATCCCACATAGGACTAAGTTCGAGCATCTATGCTGGCGTAAAACTTGTGTCACCAGTGGGAAGTTTGGGTGCCCATCGGGCACCCATCCGGCGTTAGTGTTGGCTTTGCATACAACACACATAGTGCATGAAATGCAGGCACGCAACGTTCAAGTTTGTGTAAATTGGATGGTAAGCCATAGCATAATCCTGTGAACGTTCCTTCTGCGCACAGCTGAAGCTGGTATTAAAAGTCTGCATAAGCTATTGATAAGCCTAACAATGAAACCACACCACATTGTGGCAAATCAATTACCACCAACATTTTATTCTCAGCAGTCCCTGTCGGGACGCTTTTTTGAAGTTTGTGTGAATGGAAAGCCAACAAACTAGAGGAAGAGTGTCAAGTACACAGGTAATAATACCAAGTTAGGAAAAGAACTGGAAAATGTGCTGAAGGTGGGAGTCCTATGTCGGTTAGGAGAAGGGGAATGTTTAGTACTGCCACACAAGAGCATCTAACTGACACTCGAAACCCTCAAGCGTAGCGTCCGTAACGACTTGCTCCGGAGGCAAGTTCCATATTCTGATAACGGCGAGACAAGCGAGTTGTTGTCCTTACTCGGTCAGGACGCAGTTGGTGCAGCTACAACGGGCCACCGCAGTAACTAGGCAGCTTAGCGTTATAAAACCGTCAGGAAAAATTGAGCCGATCTAGCTGTTAGGATACGGAAAGGGAGGATCAAGTCCCCTCTAATTCTCCGTAGCCTAGGGGTAACGAGGTTGTCACGTAAGCTTGCGGCGCGGGTTCGAATCCGCAAACCGGTGGGCGTCCTTGCGGTATACGTAGTCCGTATGAGACTGCTGATGGACGCATAGCGACGAAACACCGTTACGGCGTACAGCTGTAACATTATTATTATTACTATTATTAGCATTATGATTAAAGCTAAGCAGACCTTCTGGATATGTTGGGCCCCGTAAACCCTGCACTAAACTTATGCCCACATGAAAAACTCTCTTCGGTCCTACTTTTTCTTTTAAAAGGCGCGCTGGACAAGCCTGTATACATTATTCCAAGTGGGAACCAGAAAAGCTGAAAAAAGCTTCACAAAATATTAGCAATTAGGACACCGAAGGTACGGCAAAGAAGCACTTGGTACGGAACCCTTTACAACCAGCCTTCCTCCAACCGTTTCCAGGGTGTTTAGTGAGTAGCCTATAGCAAGAACTAGGAGAGCGAGTCGGAACCGCAGGTCGGGTTTCAGGGAACCTTTTGTTGGTGCAGTAAAAGATTCTCTGTTAACTAGCTATAAAATACCGACACCGCTGACGCTCTAGCTAAGGGACGGCGAATGCACAGCATGCAGGGCAGTCATTGGACCATTGGATCATTGGGTGGTGGCGAGCAGGAGAAAGGTCCTTCTTCAGATCCTTCACTTTCTGATCATTGTGTGGATGCCGTGAGTCACTACGAGGCGGTATTCCACAAGGAGCCGTAACAGCTACATTGGAAGAAGCTAGGTCCCAGGTTAATCATCAAGTGAGAAACCAAAAATCGCTTGCAAACTTAACCAGTCTGCGCGTCGACAAGGTGTTTCCGCAAATTCTTCCAGTGATCTAAAATGCGGGTTGATGGAGCGAACTCTGCATCTTCTGGGTTTAAATAGTTTCCAGTTGTGCCCCCGAGTAGAACTAGTAGTGTTAACGAAAGGACGCTTGTAGCTCCAACCTCATCCCCATCAGTATGTGCCTAGTAAAAATCAGATCACCTCTACGTCGACAATATTCCAGGGAGCACGGGTGCCTCCGCTGTAGTCGAGGGGGTAAGGCAAGTCCCTTCAGTATGGATTTCAAAGCACGCCGCTAGGCCTTCTCAATCATGTCATACGCGAACTTGGTAAGAAGACAGGAGGCGGGTAACCCGTATTCAAGTATCTGGTGCACACGGGAAGTGACTTGGATTCTGAAGTCCACCAAAGTTACTCGCGAGAAGGCCCTTCGTTGGGTATGGGGCATCCTGTTAACAGTGGCAACCCTCCGTAGTGAGTCTTCTGTGGTCCGTAAAACCTGCGAGAAAAGCGTACCGATATCTTTCTCAAGAATGGTGGTTCTGAGTAACATCCTACCAATATGGTGTGTACCGAACGGTCCAGTAGCGCCTGAGGGGAGAGCTGAGCATATTGCACGTGTTATGAGCAATTGCCAGTTGACCGATCAGTCCTGCAGCATGTCCAAAGTAGCTTGCGGTCTGTCAGTATCCTCGAGACAGGATACCTGCATTCACAGCTTCATATCATCGGCGTAAAGCAGGTAATCCATCTAAAGCTCCGATGGGAGGTCATGGATGAATACCTTGAGCCGTTCTGGAACAAGTATTGGCCCTTGTGGAACACCTATATTCATGAGAACTGGAGCGGAGTAGGCTTCATTCACCTTGTCCCGCATGGTCCGGCCATCCGAAAAATCAGTCGCGTCCGAAGGTTCTAACCAATCAGTTATGCCAGTAGCCTCTGTACATATCTTTCTGCTTCATTTTATCTTCCTATTCCCATTTTCATTATTATTGTACTGTTTTGTTTTAACTGACAACAGCCGATAAAATGACATTTTAGGGTTAGAATTCGCCTTCTGATTTCGGCGGGAAGGGCTAATTTCTGTACTGGCGGGAAAGGGTTTCGCGTCCATTATCCTCGGTGACATCTGAAATCGTTTGAGTGGCTGCATAGTATATTCTTAATACTGGTGTTATTACGGTATGGGAAATGAAAGATAATGGTATATTGATTTCATCCATGAAAACGGTTGTTATAAATGAAAGTGATGACGACATGTGTAGTTGAAGGTCACAGCGTAATCGAAAGCATGAAAATGGTTAATAAGGAAGTGTTAACTTATGATTTATGGAGAAAATAAGTGTGTATGCGGTCTATTCATGAATACAAACGTTGTGCTTGCGTGAAGGTGCTAGTAAATGTAACTTACTTCCTGTTATTAGGGATATGCAGATTTCCTGTCTGAATACTGTAAATGTGAAATTTTTCGAAACCAAGTTGAAAGAGACAGCTATTGTTATCCGAAGTTTTAGCGCTGGTAATGCAGAAACAGAGGGACCACTAATTGCACTGTAGTGGCAATGTTTTGTAAGAAGACATGATGTCACTGAAACGCTGTGTAGTCAAAACAGGGGATAAAATAAGATGTTTGAGGGGATAGAGGACTGTTAATGAAGGATGGTAATGTGAATGATTATTGCAAGGTATACTTAATACATCAAGCAAAAGAATGGTGCTAATGTGTAATGCCGGTAGCTGTTAGGTGTCATTTATAAGATATGTATTAGTCCACTTAAGGACATCGGATAGCGTTTATGCAGGCAGAAAATGCAAAAGGAATGTAAATATCAACCAAGAGTCTATATATATATAAGAGTATGTATTTATATGTAAGTATATAAATGCATGAACATTTCCTGAAATCATATAGTAAGAGTAATGATATACATATATATATATACACTTGCCCCATGCTAAGGCTGATGTTGCATTCTGGATGCTTCTTCACTGCAGTTGGGCTAAACCAAGTTGCAATTAAACTAGGTCTTTTTAAGCTGGATAAATTTCATACCAATCTATTTGGTTTGTTCTGTCTACCTGAATAATATTAAATTAATGGCCACGTTGCTTACGCTGACTGCGCCGTCCTTCGGTAACTGTTGAATTTGCAGCATTTTTAAGTAACTAATGAACAATGTTTACTTTTCTCGCATTTGTTACTATCCAGCTGAATTCAGATGGTAAGTTAGAGAATAGTTACGCCACCGTATCTGTAAGCATTATTGAGTTTATTTTATTTCGTCTTGGCGTTTCAAATAAATGGCTGTTGCTTGATATCCCCGGAGTGGCTGCGCTTGATGTGCATGTTGACAAGGTACCTTCCTGTCTATTACCAACTACCGCATTCATACCGGCTCCAGGGGACTGTTGGTCTTTGCTGGAGGGGACGGGTGCACGGTCCTTGTGGCCGTGCTAGGCTCGAAGAGTGGTTACATGCGCTCAGTGTGGAGCGGACTACGGTCCAGTCACCGCCTTGTGTGCGATTGATTCCCCAAATACAAGCGTACTTGTGTTTGCCTGTGAATGAGTGTGGGCCGGCTCCCTGGATGAAATGTGGCTCCCATCCACAAGTCTCCAGGTCTTACTCCTTCGGGTTTACACTGAGTATGGGGTGTGTGGTTGGAGCTGTGGGTGGTGCAGCGCAAGTCACCCGTGCTCCCTCTGTTGGCGCAGGCGTCCTGTGGCTGGCCACAGTGACAGGCAAATCCGAAACCGGAAGCCGCCAACCATATACATGCATATATGTATATATCAATATATATGTATATATATATGTACATTTATGCGCAGGACTATATATAAATAAATAAATAGTTTATTCTCGTCATTGCGAGACACACCATCAAAGGCGTGATCATGGTTATACAGACATGTGTGATCGGCAATTGCACAACTTAGTACATTTTGACAAATAGCATAGAAATTTATGTGCGTGTTGACATGTAAAAGTATGTTCAACTGTGTATTTTGAAGGGGTCATGTTGTGGGAGTAGGTTAATGTGACTCAGTGTGCTTTTGTTCGTTGCTTTCGCCATCAAAGGGGGGTCAATGGAACGTTTTGAAGCGGATGACGTCCGTGATGTGTGAATGTTCCTCCGGAAAAGGGAAGGGACAGTGACTTTATTTAGTGGCGAGTCACATCCGCCACGTCACAGTGTTGTTAAACGGATATCTGTGGCTTTTTATAGGGAGAACGCTTACCAGGCGAAATCCACCACATCCTGGAACACGGCCGCCGAACGATTTGCTGGAACGGGATTTACCCGAACCACCCAGCTGGCATTACGAGGAGGTTGTTCGACTAGCCAGCCATATGTATCTGAGGCAATAGTGCCTATGGTGCGCTGAGGCTGGTGGTTCCTAGGTCATGACAGATGACCTACTCACTGCTACTACTGTCACGCCATTTTTGCTCAGTTCCTGTGTGCCTGCTCGTGGCGACCGCTGGGTGGGAGATGGGTTTCGCCCTTCTCTGTGCTAAGCTCCAGGACACCAATCCGCATGAGTCAGTGAACTGACCATTTGCCAGGCTCGCTGCGTTTCGGGTGTTCGTTTAATCGAACGCTTTGTCTGAGGACCCGAGTCGTTCTCCTGTCAGGTGTGGGCGCCCTGCGAGTATCCTAGTCCATTCTCTTTGGAGGTTAGGAAGTGGTCGATGGCCCTCTTCCCGTAAAACCTAACCATGGGAGACAACAGGCCTACGGGTTATGAGCACACAGTTCGATTGGCTTAGAGCACGAGCGTCAAGCATTGTCCCTGACGGTGGGTGGGCGCCTCCGGATTATCAGTGGTTTTCTACTGCCTGCCTCAAGCCAGACAGCCCCTGGTCAAATTGGCGCAAACCAGCTAAAACTCAACTGCGTCTGACCGTGGTCGCAGGTGCATCTTATTACGGTCGCAAAACATATATAAATCGTTCCAGTTCCTCCAAAGCTGCGTGTGACGGCCGTCAGGCGTATCCAAATCGGTCTCTGCAATCACATTCCCAAGCTAGACCTGCTCCCCACTGCTTTGTGGGTAAGTCTATAGAGCCAAAGGCTCTGAGTGGAGTCCCTCAAGCAAACCTCCGAAGCACAACGACCACCTCTTGTGCGATTGCCCACCAGTGCAATCGTATGTATGCGCGCATAGCACTCGGCATCGGGTGCTGAAACGTGCGCACACTACTGCACCGGAACTCCAGTGAGCGTCCCGAGCGACGCACTGCACTGGTCACGATGGAGCTGGCGCGTCACTACATGGATATTGCGGCTCGTAATGAAACCCGGCTCGCTGAGCAAGGTAATATGCAGGAAGCAGGTGCTGGCTACACATTCTACTGGGTGGGCAACTCCGCCTCAGCGCCACGTGATCATGGAGTCGGATTTGCAATATCCGATGGCCTCCATTGTCTGCTGGTTGGCGAACGAACTTGCATCAGCGCGCGACTGATGACTGTTCGCGTACGACTCGGAAGAGGTGAGTTTGCTACTTTTATATATACGTATGGTCCGACTATGTGTTGTCCCGATGACACGCGTGATCAATTCTACACGCAGCTAGCCACCGCGATACGGTCTGTGCCGAGGAGCGACCGGCTATTTCTGCTGGGTGATTTCAATGCGCGTGTTGGGCGTGATGCATCGGTGTAAACAGATGTTATGGGCCCGCATAGCATTGGCTCAACGAGTGAGAACGGTGACAGGCTGCTTTCACTGTGTGCCACTCACGGCCTGACGATCACGAACACTCGGTTTGCACTGGGTGCGCGTGACATAGCAACTTGAACGCACCCACGGAGTGGTCACGCTCATCTGATCGACTGTGTCATCGTACGTCAGCGTGGTATGCTTGAAGTGCGCATGACACGTGGGCAGCGTTGAGCTGCGTGTGGCACTGATCACAAATTGGTGCGGACAAAAATGTACATATATTTTCGTAAATCAATGTATTGCACTGCCGCCGTGAATCGGCGTAACTTTAACATTTTCTCTTTCGGTTCTGTGGCAAAACGTACTGAGCTGGAGACGACGATGTCTGCACGCCTGTATGATGTGGAATCCATAGCCACATTGAGCGACCGGTGGAACCACATTCGCGACTAGGTGACACCTGCTGTCGAGGAGACAATCAAGCGCAAACTGCAAGCGCTCTGGCGGGTTTAATGAGAAAAATGCGGCGAATGGCGTATTCGTGCATTGGAAGAATGCAGCATTTGCTGCGCATGTGGAAAACCTCAGTGACTTGAGGAAGATTAGTCAGTTTTGCAAACTACCGTACGTTTGATAAGTCTTTCGTTTTTAAATAAATAGGTATATTTCTAGACCTGCTAGAGGCTGCACCCTAAAGGGTTCAGATCAATGCTTACATAAATCCGATGCTCTTGCATAGAAGTAGGTAAAATATAAGTATATGTTCATTGTCAGCAATTACAAATGCATTGGCATTGTTTGATATACAGCTACTGGGTCGCAGGCGCCCATCTTGACATGTTTCTGGTTCCTGCGGGTGATATTGAACTCCTTGTTCTTTTGTGAAAATTTCGCGGAGGTGTAGTTGTGCCTTTTCTCCTTGGAACAGAATCCAATTCGCCGAAAGTGCACTTTAAATTGATCACACATTAATTGGCCACTCAGTTGCCCCAATTGTGCGCACATGGAAGAAATGAGTGAAGGGATTGTAAGGCATACGAAAAGTTGAAAACAATTCCGATAAATGCGGACAAAAATAGAAACAATTTGTTAAGAGAGAAAATAAAGCTGCGTGCTTCAGTAGAAAAATACTAATTAACAAAAAATACAGTCCTACTTTTCTTACGCTGATATTGCTCTCCGGCGCAACATTTCAATCTGAGTTATTCTCAGATTAAAGAAAAAGCCTTTCTACAGTTAGAATACCGCTTAAAGTAGCACAAAATTACACTGGTCTGGACCAGCTTTAGCGCCTGAATACGTTGAACGTAAAAGCAACACAATACGTGCAGTGGTTTGCGAGTTATTCGCAATTAAATGATGGTCTACGAATAAGGCCATTTTTATTTTTCGCTAAAAATGGCTTTCTGCTTTGCAAGCAGATAGCAGAAAAAAGAAAAGAAAATATAAAAGGTAGGGAAGCGGCGTATGTTCTAGATAGGCGTAGCTATCCAGAAATGCTCTAATTAGCCCGTAATACCCTGCGACAACTACGGACTGCGCAGGTTGCCGAAAAGTAAACTTTGCAGGCATACATGACAAATATATGAAGATAAGGGATGATCTTGCGCGAAAACGCTAGAAATCCAGCGAGGAATATTATATCTACATGGGAATTCAGGGACGCTTGTAATTAACTCACGGTTAGAAGGCCACAGCATACCATTTTCAGTGGATACTGAGCCACATAAACAATCAGTAAAATAGAGTTTAGCATTTTTTAAGCCTCTAAGCTTTTCTAAATCTTACAACAAGCCCGCATGAGCCAGGTCTACCTGAGTAACCCTGGGGATCTTTCAGATCCGTTAACAGATTCCGGCCTATTGTTGGACTAATTAATACTAGTCCGAGACGATGCGCGGAATTAGGCGCGGATATCAGAAGGCAATTGGAGTCGGACACAGCGGACTGTATTCGATGGGCTACAACAAGAAGCGGACGGCTGAAGCGAGGCAAGAGCGTACACGTGAGCGCGGGGACTTACAAGGCAGTTGGGTGTCGAGCCGGTTGTAGGATTAAAACAAGAAGGAGTAATGTACAATCGGTCAACAAGTAAATTGTACACGAAAGATAAGAGTTATCTTTTTGGGCGCTACAGAGCTCCCCCTAGAAGGCTGAACATAGCCAGTATCGTCCGGTCTTGTATGGATTAGAAACATCCCAAGAAAGAGCTGTCATGGGCCAGTGCAAACAAAGCCAAGCACCCAGTGGCAGCATGTCTACTACGCACATCACCAAATGGCTCACCGATCACATCCATCGCGTCCGGCCCTTGCAAAGTCACTGTGAAGCACCGGACTATGTGTGCGAGTTCAAAAACTCATACTTCAAAGAGTACCTATTGTGAGACTGTCCCAGGTCCACTACTGAGCTGGATGATATCGTCAACCAAACCAGCTGGCATATCACGTTCAGAACTCGATCTAACGGCATCCGTTCGACTATCACAAAACCATAAAACCATCCCACAAAACTTCGGTCCTTATAAAATCCGCCATCCTACATAAGAATGGGAGCGATGACCATATCCATACCTCTTCTTGAACAACTCTAACACATGCCTCTATGGAATACAGGGCCAATAACCAATGGCAAGGAAGACTCTTTCATCCCACCGCGCCACATATAAGGTCGGGCTCGTACAGGAAAGTCAGAACTACCCGACATTAACCCACAATCTATTCTCTCACGTGTTATGAGAATCGGTTAGGCGATGCGCTTATGGCACTGCTTGAATTCTAGGAGGCCCCCCGTTAGCAGGTCACAGCTATTGCTTTTTAAGCGCACGGATACCTGTTTGCAAACAGCCACGCTTGATTTCTCACATGGTCACTGGCTCGCTTGAATCAGGTCTGGGATTAATTACTCAATACCTCGCATCTGCAAACGGAATATTATAGGGGTCCCCCATAACCGCCTATTCATACGCTCAAGGCTTAAAAAACGGTTATGGGTTTTGGGGTTAGTAACCCTCTGCTTGACTGGGCTTAATCTAACCTAATGGGCGAACGCAGTCCGGAGGTAGCACCTTGAGTCCAGCCCTGACACTGTTTCAGCGGAGATAAGCAAGGCAGCGAGCTTGGAGCCAACCCGGGTTTAAGGTTTATGTGAACGACATTGTAGCAGCCTGAGCCATGATCGCCCATTCCTCTTCGGGACGTACGCTATAAAAGTCGCATAAGTTTCCCACCAAGCGCTAAAGTAACCGCCTACAAGCAGATCGTGAGACCTGAAGACCTTAGAGTTGTCGGTGTCAAACATGGCAAATGCCTTCTCTGCAGCTAAATCTAGTATTCAAACCCACAACCGCTCCATATTCGATAGGTGCTGTTTACGTTAAATGTACGCCCATCCAACTAAAAAAGTTAGCTACTGACCTAGGTATTCGCTATTCTATGGACCACAACTTTATAGAGAATGTGCAGGTATCAGAGTTCGCAAAAGCACGCAGAATGGTCTTCCACATAGGGCCGCACATTAACTCGGCTGAAGCACGGTTGGAGTTGTACCGCAGTCCTGTTCGTCCGCAGCTGGGAATATTTCCCATCATCATCCGTTTTTAATCTTCGGAAAAAATCAGACCGGCATATAGCTCGCAAAAAGGCTCAGCGGCGGTTATACCAAAATAGCTAGGCCCTGCACGGCCTAGGCGCGCTTACCTACCTACAGAGGTGTAACCCTTTCAGAAACTCCAGAACCTCCTATGGCAGACTGCGCCTTCTCTTACACCTGTGCTTCTCCCCTACATAAGCTAGCTTATCCAAGCTCGGTGACTACGTGATAATTCCCCAGCGCTGACACTGAGCAGGACGGACCTCATGAATTCAACACCTCGAAAACAGGCATACCTGCACTGTAGCCTCCCGCTGGCTCAGCGATGGAAGGAAGACTCCGTTCAGCGTTTCTTCCTTGTCGCTATATGTAGAAATATCCTGGAACACTAGTATCCTTTCACAGCTGCGGAGAGATTTCACAATCCACAGGCTTTCAAGCGGGAGGCTACGGAAAGTTTTAGGTGCTCTGGATCACATTAAGAGCGACCTTTCACACAGCTGTGATTCTGATGGCAACCTATTTGGAGGACCTCAGTGCCACGCCGATGGAGCATAGATCCACATTTTGGTCGCAGACTTTGGCAGCGCAACTTTGTATATTGCGCTCTAACTGTAGGCTCCATGACAGGAGCAGCTTGGGCTCACAGGTCACTCACCCACGACGTGTTGTAGCGGTCCTCTGTTTCAACGCATACGTGTAGGCGTACCTTGGCCCGATCCAGTTGCAAGCACTCCTCTTACCGCTAGTTCAGGGACATGCTACTCCGACCACACAAAAAAGGTATTCAGGCCTAACCCA
The DNA here is from genome assembly GCA_944474145.2 of Dicrocoelium dendriticum. Lineage (NCBI taxonomy): Eukaryota > Metazoa > Platyhelminthes > Trematoda > Plagiorchiida > Dicrocoeliidae > Dicrocoelium > Dicrocoelium dendriticum. Next base: position 55,149,270 of record OX104068.1, on the reverse strand, counting down.
GTAGTAGCTGGTTATGTAGGCAAGGTGCTTGCCCGAATCCTGCTCAGCCGCTTCATCAGTCAGGTTGTGGAACCTAACGTGGCGGAAGAGCGGTGCGGATTTCGTTCGGGTCGCAGCACTATAGATATGGTGTTTGCGGCTCCTCAGTTGCAAGAGTAGTGCAGAGAACGACACCAGCCATTATACTCGCTTTTTGTTGATTTCAACATGGCATTTAATACGGTGAATCGCGAGACATTATAGCTGGGGTTGGGTAAATTTGGTTGCCCGTGTAAGCTTATAAGTTTAATTGTATGTCTGCACAGTAGTATGCGAGCGAGGGTGCAGTTGAGTGGACAGACCTAGGATGACATTGCGGTTGTCTCTGGTGTAACGCAAGGTTGTGTCCTAGCTCCTGCCCTGTTTAATTTATATCTACATGCAGTGTTGTCTTGTGCTTTGATGCCGCTTGTGCTTACGGTGTTCTTGTGGAGCACTATATTGATGGCATGATGCTGAACATCCGTCGTTTTGGTGCGATAACGCTAGGCTGGGAGACAACTATCCGTAGATTGCTGCTTGCTGACGAATGTGCGTGGTTTGCACACAGTGCGGATGAGGTGCAGCATATGACCAGTGCTCTGGCTGCGACAGCGGCCAAATGCGGGCTCACCATAAACACAAGCAAAACTGTTTACCTCTTTCAGCCTTCACCGGAGGTGCAATCTTCAATATTGCCGTGAATCAGCTCTGGTGCCGAATTATTGGAAACCACCTCCCGCTTTAGCTACACTGGGCGTGTGATGTCGACTGGTCAGCAGATACACAGTGAGCTGCGTATCCACGTCTCGAAGGCAGTGGCGGCATGCGGGAAGCTAGAGTACCGGGTGCGAAACAACCATCAGCTTACTATTGCCACGAAGCTGATGGTGTACAAATCCATGGTTATGTCCGTTCTGCTATATGGCAATGAAACTTGGACGATATACCTGTGGGATTTACGACAGCTCAAGCGGTTCCATCAGCACTGTCTGCGACGAATTTTGCGCATCATTTGGGGCGACAGCGTTGCTGACACGGAAGTGTTGCGACAAAGTGGGAGGTATGCAGTGGACTGCATACTTTTACTGAGCCACTTGAGGTGGCTCAGTCATGTGAGCCGTATGGATTTGATTCGGAGACCGAACTAACTATTAAATGGTCAGCTGAGTACTGGGAAGCGGCATGTGGGGAAACGGAAACTACGTTACCAGGACATGATCAAAGTGAGCCTCTCACGTTCTAATCTTGATTGCATGTCATGGGAATCGAAGGCAGTTGACCGGCGTACATGGCCCGATCTAATCACGAAGGCAGTTGCCGAAGTGTGGGAGAAAGCCCTCATGCATGCAGAGAAAAGCGGCAAGTGTGGAAGCGGCAAACAACGGTGGATTCTACTCCATCAACATAAAGCGCATTTTGCTATAGCAATGCGGTCGCGGGTGCCTGCGTCAGGCAGGCTTAGAGCGCCATGAGCAGGGCCACTCTGGACCACCACTGAAGTGACGACGGGCCCTGCAGAGAAAGTAGGCCGAAACGGCGCAGCGTTTGTATTGCCGCTGCATTCGATTTACTTACCGCGTGCTTGCATGCTATGTCACCTTATTTTAGGTGGTGGGTTTTCAATTTTGTTCTAATGCTTTTCCCATATAAATGTCTACTTGTACGCTCTGCTACAAACTTGCACACCACGCTTAATGCAATTATAAATAACTTAGATAACATTTTCGTGTTTGTGTCATTTCCGTAAAGTATACTTTCCGACCTCGTAAAAGTATCTTGGATTCTTTATAAAACAAGTTACATCATATGCCCAATAATTTAAAACTTTTGTCACATTTCCTTATGCATTATCAATCTTTTTCGTTATCTCTCACCCAAGTGAGTGGCTGTTGCTTGATATCCTCGGTGTGGCTGCGCTTTATGTGCATGTTGACAAGGTACCTTCCTGCCTACCACTACCTCGTCCATACTGGCTCCAGGAGACCGTTGGTCGTTGCTGGAGGGGACGGGTGCACGGTCCTTGTGGCCGTGCTAGGCTCGAAGAGTGGTTACATGCGCTCAGTGTGGAGCGGACTACGGTCCAGCCACCGCCTTGTGTGCGCTGGATTTCCCAACTACAGCATGCTTGTGTTTGCCTGTGAAGGAGTGTGGGCCGGCTCCCTGGATGAAATGTGGCTCCAATCCACAAGTCTCCAGGTCTTACTCCTTCGGGTTTACACTGAGTATGGGGTGTGTGGTTGGAGTTGTGGGTGGTGCAGCTCAAGTCACCCGTGCTCCCTCTGTTGGCGGAGGCGTCCTGTGGCTGGCCACAGTGAAAGGCAAATTCGAAACCGACTGCCACCAACCATATGTAGCTGAATATATTTAAAATTATATTTGTATGTATATATACAAATGTAACCCTTATTATGTATATTTCTCTATGCGCACGCATGGAGTAAGCTACTGGAAGCCTTCGGAGCATCTGATAGTATTACGCAATTTACCACGGTTATTAATAATCTAGTAAGCGTCCCGAAACTATCAGAGATCTTGGGCATCTGCATCCTCGAGGACGAGCTCTGGGAGAACGGCCTCGATCAAATATATACATTCATACAAATGCTTTAACCAGCACCAATAAATCTCTCTTTATCCCACAACTGTCCGCTCCTTATCGCGCACTTTGCTTTCAGTTTTCTTGCAATCGGACAGCAAACTCAGTGCCCTGCATGACCTAGTCTCATTTGACCAGGCGCTGACTGCATCCCTGACTACCGAGTTGCAAACGGCCTGGGATCTGCAGTCAATGTTAAGTCTACTACACCTTGACAATCTGCTGGAATCGCTTACACTTTATTAATGTAGTTTACTCCTGTCCATTTCTGCTTCCCCTCCCTTTTGTCTTTTTCCCCTAACTGTAGCTTCAGCCTCAACGCGCCGACTAACTTAGACTTATCTGATCGGCCTCCTGTCCTAGGCCCACCGTGAATTCTATGCCCATTTCTCGGAACACTGAACACTTAATTTCCCTCAACACGAGCGCCTCAATGTCTTCTTCACACTTTATCAGTAAACTACTTCCTATTCCAACCTTTTTCCTCTCCTAATCGCTCTCTTTGCTCTTAAGACGCAAGCATCGTTGGCTTCTCCAAACCCCAGCAGTAAACCTTTTCCCCCCGATCCAGTCATTTGCTGCTGCGTCCTCTGTTTCCAATCCTTCTTCAATCGGATTGTCAACCCTCAGTGCCCTGTAATAACGTAGTTTCATCTGACCAGTCTTCTTCCCTTTGGCTTTTTACAAACTACTGGGATGTTAACGTTCCAGGTTCTGTAGATTAAACGCAATGCCTTCCTCAACACGCCAGCCTGCTGGACTTGTTTATCCTTTATCGCTGTAGCCACATCCATCTTTAATATGTCCACCGTTAGACCCACTCCAACTGTCTAGCCAAATGGACTAAATCACTATCACAATGACCGACTAATCCAGTCTCGTCTGATCGGTCTCCTGCTCTCCGACTTCTCTCAGACAGTTGTGACATTACTGGATATTGTTCAGATGACTGAGCGCTGTCTGTATTCAATCATTCTTCATTTGGACGACCAACTCTCAGCGCCCTGCCCTAACTTAGCCTAATCTCATCCGTCAAATACTCTGCGACTACTAACAGGCTACCGCGATGATAGCGGTCTAGGGTCGGTCTATTCAAAGCAGTGTCTCCCTCACCTCGACAGCCTGCTGGACTTGTTCGCCCCATGTTAATATAACCACTTCTATCTCTGACCAGTCCAACCATACTGACTCCACTTATCTTCCCAAATGAACTGTACGACTCAATCACAATGCGCCGACTAATCCAGTCTCGTCTGATCGGTCTCCTTCTTTTCGAATTCTGTGACGTTGCCGTCCATTGCTCGGAAACTTGAACGCTCTGTCACCATTACCTCCAGAGCCCCGTTAACTGTCAAATTTCTTATCCCTAAACGTTTACTCTCGACTCTGTCCTCTCCTTATCTCACTTTGCTTTTATTTCTTTTTCATCCAGAGAGCAAACTCCCAGTGCCCTGCCTTATTCTCTCTCTGACTGCTTCCTGATTAGCGAAATGCAGTTTTAGGCTCAGCATTACCAACACGCAACTTTTATCACATTGCGAGTCTGCCTGACTTGCATACCTTATATTCATGTAGTCTTTTGCATCCCAAACCTGTACGTCTCTGCTGACTCTGGCTGTCTTCCCATCTTAACTGTACGACTTATTTTGAGTGTCCCGACTAATCCATTCTCGTCTTATCGGTCCCTTGCCCTCCGAGTTCTCTCAGACTGCTGTGACGTCATCGGCATTTGTTGGAAAGACCGAACGCTCTGTCTCCATTAACTCGCGAGCCTCATGGAATTTTCCACATCTTATAAGTAAACCTCTTTCTATCCGAACCGCCTCTACTCCTTACGGCGCTCTCTACTTTCATTTCTTCTCTAATCGGACTGCCAACTCGCAGTGCTCTACAATAATCTAGTCTCATCTGAACAGTCTGCTTCTCTGATCTTTTCCAGGCCAGCAGCGTTTATCGATCTAGGCTCTGTAGACTCAATGCTAAGTCTGACTTGGGTAGACAGCCTGCTAAACTTGTTCATCCTTTATTAATATAGGCACTTCCACATGTAACCTGTACACTCAATCCTTCTTCAATCGGACGGCCAACTCTCAGTGCCCTGCAATAACCTAGTCGCATTTGAACGGCCTGCTTCTTTGAGCTTTCCAGACCAGCAGGATTTATCGATCTAGGCTCCGTAGACTCAAAGCTATGTCTCGCTTAGGTTGACAGCCCGCTAGACTTGTTTACCCTTTCCTATCATGGGCACTTCCATCTGTATCCTGTACACTCAATCCTTCTTCAATCGGACGGCCAACACACAGTGCCCTGCCCCAATTTATCATCATCTGATCTGCCAAGTTCTCTGGGACCACTACCAGGCCTCCGGATGTGTCGACCAATCCAGTCTTTTCTGTTCGGTCTCGAGCTCTGTGAGTTCTCCCAGACTACCGGGATATTACCGGTGGTTGTTCAAAACTGAACGATTCGTACTCCTTCGCACGAGAGCATCGTTGGCTCCTCCAAACTTTAGCAGTAAACTTTTTTCATCCTGGCTGTCAATTCCTCACTGCGCTGTTTGTCTTCAACGGGTAGCCAAATCTCAGTGCTCTTCCTTAACGTTGCCTTACCTGACTAGCCTGCTTCCCTGTGACCTCATCCAGACCACCGGGAGGTTAACGGTCTAGACTCGGCATACACAAAGCAGCTTTTATTGCCTCAAGAATTTGCTGAACTTGCTCATCTAATATCGAAACAGCCTCTTCCCTCTCTTTCCCACCCCTTACTGCTGATCTTCTCTATTTTCGTTCCATCTTATCTGTCCAACTCAATCTCAGTGCATCAAGTAAGTATCGTCTGACTGGTCTTCCTCACTTCCAGAAGCTTGCCGGACCTAATCACCCCTGTATAATATAGTCTCTTTGATATTTAACCCGTCATTTTCCGCCTTCCCCCTCACGGTTATTCTCACCACAATTGTAAGACCCAATCTCCGTGTGCAAACTAAACTATTCTTATCGAAACGGTCTTTTGCACTCCTACTACTTCCAAACCGTCGTGCCATTTCCGACCAGCGACTTTGCTCCCTTCCACTACGCCTAGACTCTTGTATCTTTTATTTTCCTCTTACCCATGGCCTTCTCTGTCATTGCGCTCCATTTTTCTTCCCACGGCTTACACTCATTGCGCCGAATCAAGTTATCCTTGTGCGTATGGTCTCCTCCGCTGCGACCTCGCTCCTGGTTACTGGCGGCACTCAAACCATTGCTAAGTGCTTCTTGACTATTACTTCCATTATTATGCTCATCTTACCTCACTTCATATGCCTCTGCTCTTTACGTTATGTGCGCATTTGCCTATTAGTGTGACCTTACGTGGGATAACGACTCCCAATGCACTGCAGTTTTGGCTCTTTGTGACCCTTTTCCCTAGATTCTGGCGGCTTTTGTACTATGCATTTATGAGCGCTTTAGCGTAATTACACTGACGAAGTACTCTTCGCACAGCCGTTCGCATTCATCCGCTCCTACCCGATTCTTTGAATTTCCTTTTCCTCTTGGAACTTAACTTTACTTATGTTGCTCCCGCATTCGGTCTCAACTTAGTTGTCCTTAGTTTTCCCTAAGATGCCTCTCGTATTCGACCTGCTGTCATCATCATTGGTTTACCTGTTTCTCTCCAGCAATCGTATTATTCGCTCAACTTTTGTTAACACACTTTGTTATATCGGTCTCTTGACCATGCGCGTGCAGAATCATCTTCCTACCTAGTAGTTGCAGTCTGCGTCACAACAGCGACGTGGGATAAAGAACGCGCTTGCAAGTCATGTATACTAAAAAAGTTGCATATGTTTTAATGTATCATAGGCTTCGTTGCACGCCACCAGTTTGTGTTAGTGCTTCTTGATTCCTTGCTGTTGCTCTGTTTGGCTGCCTCTTGTCTGTTGCCCGTTTTTTCTCTAGATTTTCACAGTTATATCCGCCAAAACAAGAAAGTTTATCCACTGGAATTGGTCGATCCATCCTCAATATCCAGCTGATTAAAACGCTTGATCCTTTCTCCGGGAGATTAAGAACCTACACGTCGTTCCAAATGGAGCTCATTCCGCCATTCTGGAGACGCGACCTTTACCGGGTCTAAACAAATGGGTTTAGCTCGCCTCGTACTCACAGTAGAACAATTTATTCACCTGGAATAATATATTTACATGGATCCCCTGTTCCACAACCAAAGGCAAACAATTCTGGCATGGTTACCTTCACCGCCTCAGACATTCCGATTCTCCAGTCACCTGGAGCTTTTCTGATGTCATTTCACGGACAGCGTTGCGCTCATATAAGTGGCTTTTTAATGGCCATTCATGGAGTTTTCACATTTACATGGAAACAAGTACACGTACTTAAATTTGAAAGAATTCCAAATCCATTTTGCGGAGAATGACATTTTCGCCTGCTTTGGACATATATAGCCACAAAAAACAACTGCACTCCCCGTCCCCATGACAAGTCCAGCGTGGATAGCTGGACACGGTTTGCGAGCCGGACAAGAATATAATAGAAAATGCCGGCCCCTAGTAACAATGTGTTTACTCAGCTGCGTCATTTACCATTCGACTCTGCGACTCTTGTACATCATTGTGCGGCTTCAACGACTGCTACCGGATCATTACTAAGCTATTCGGCCAACCAAGGAAGAATTTTGGCTGTCAACCGACTGCGCATAATAGAGTGCAAAATCGGTCTATACGATGCACAGCCGACTAGCACTACTGTACAACGTTAGCTACGGCAGTGTTTCAAGATGTGGTGGGTTTTCGCCTGGCAAGCGTTCTCCTTATAAAAGCCACAAGTGTCCGCTTAACAACACTGCAACGTGGCGGATGTGACTCGCTACAAACTAAGGTCACAGTTAAACATTTCACACTGACGCAGTCCTCAGCCTTCTGCATCCGACCTGTGCAACTGATTTTACTATGAAGAATGCTTTGATGGAGCACAAGTACTTCCGACTTCGTAATGGTCATTGATTGCGCCAAAACCTTGTTTGGGCTCCTGTGCGCATGGATCATTACATAGGGAAATTACCCCCAAGTTGTATGGACGCAACAGTTTTGACTGATTTTTGGGCACTACAGCGTCATCATGTTCCTTGGTCTGATTATTATCTGACAATATGCTCACTCGTATGGACTACATCCGCGTTTATACCTTTCATTAAAACGAAATGTTTTAACATTCCAAAGATACTATGCTTGCATGCATATTTGAGCACACCTTTACAGGTGTGTCTCGTTTTACCGAGAATATACCATTTATTTATTTATGGCAATATATAAGGCTCATCACTTATGTGAAACTACATATTTAATTCAAATATTTATATGTGTATACAGTTAACTGCGCGAACAAGATTATTCGTATGTATATGTGTATATATACGTGTTTACAAGTATATGTATAAGTGTGATTCTTTTGGAATATATATTGCAGTACATATGTAAATGGTTACTTACACATAGGGATATTTTACTAGAGACGCTACGTTGAGGGGATGTGGCATGCATGTATTTTGTTCACTGTAGTTGGTGTAAAGCCACCGCAACCTAACAGCTTGTGTTAACTGGGGTAAATGGTGGTATATTTAACAGTTTTTGGCGATGGTTAAAGGGTTTAATATGATACCGTCTACGAATATATGGTTATTATGGAGATGTTGGTGACCTGTTATCCGTTCGAATAAATAACGTGGATTTATTAATGGCGGTTTCAAGTAAGTCCGTTTAGCTTGTTCAGTAACTTACCTCATATGCGGTATGAGGGCGAGTTATATAAGCATGCGTGAAAGGCTGGACATATAAACATTACTGTTTGATTTCATAAATAGTGATATCGTATTTGTGATGCGCTGCACATGCATGCTGATAACCTAGGTGCACTTGTATGCAGCGATACCACGTCAAAGCTGGCTCCAATTTTCAGTAGAGTTTGGCTAGGATTGTCTGTGTGTATTGGGCTTTTTTCTTGGTGTGATTGTATGACGCTTGCATACACAAAGGCTTGGAACCACTGTGGTTTAGCGAATGGCCTTATGGTTATATTATCTGGAAAACATTGCGATGGTGTTCCTATTTGTATAGCTTTTCTCCTTTTTACGGAAAGCATTGTAATACGATGATGACGAAAACGGTACACAAACTAATCACTGCATTTTCGTACAAGCCCAATCAAAGTGGTCACGCGTATGCTACCGACGAAGGAAAAGCGTCGCGTAGGTACAGCGGATCACTGAGTCTTGAGGTATAGGTGCTTTCGTTAGGTGTAGGCGTGAACCGATATGCTTAATATTTGCATGTGATATTGTACCCCGTATAGTATGACACAAGTTCCTGAAAGCTGGTGGTCTTTGTACAGAGGGCTCCAAAATCTGAAAGCTTACCTGCGAGAGGCTATAATGCGTATGAGGTAAATTGATAGTTGCGCTACAGTAAAGGTAGGTAGAAAGGTGAATATGGATGACACATAGAAACTCAATGGCAGCTAAGGGCACCGGGAATCAGGTATACACCACGGAAAACCCTGAACCATTGCAGCCAAATCCGCACGTTGATCACACGCGACGTAACACATATGTGCTCATGGCATCCCCCAATTTTGATGCAACTCACAGTCACATCCGTTACCGCTTACCAAGAATGTACGCTTACTGAGACGCCACTTGCTTTCCACCGACAAAGCCGTACCCGCAGGACGACAACAGATTATTTCGTCCGATTACCAGTGCTTCATGAACTGCTCCCTGGCATACGGCGTTAAACGTACAAGTAGGCCGGTGAGCGGCATCCGTTCACCGGAGGAACATACTGGCTCAACTGGCGTCTCGATACCTTGGTCCGCCTGTCTTCCATTAATTGATGCACATGACCCACAACCACGGTGAACAAAAGAAGTATGGAGGATCTTTCACTAAGTTGCCGCTCCAGCTGCCAGTTTTCGTTCCCTACCCTGTTTGTTGTGAAGCAACCAAATTTACACACCATCCGCAGTCGACGCGCTGCCCATGATGACGAAAAGAGTAACGAAGTGCTCATCAACTAATCATGGCATTACGCATTTCGCACATCTATAGCATGCGGTAGTTTACCGAAATATTCCTCATCTCTGTTATATATCAATTTATGCAACCGTTGCCGTGAAAGTGTCCTATTCTCCGGTGACGCATAGTGCAGGTTTGAGCAACGTCTAGCCTTGTAATGCACCGCATGAAATCGACGCAATACCAGTTGCGCCTCTGGGTACACAGACTGAAACGCACCGACTTGAGCAGAACATTTATCCATGACTATTGTCCGTGCACGGGATGCGGCAGGAATCATTCTAAGCATCGCTTCCACTGCTTCCTTGTTACTCTCCGATGTCTCATTCGGCAATAAAGCGTAGAGAAAGACATCGCAAAGCAAGTCACGTCCCCCAACATGCAGTGCCACAGGATATACCCCCACAGCTGCGTTGGTGCGTCGCGTCATCCAAGAGCACCTCACAGTATTGCTGCACCAAGCCTTCCGTGCACGACGGCGCAAACTATAACGACCTTATTTACACATCGTTCCTATGCACCCGGCACTTGCCATGCTGTTCCAACAAACGAACCACCTGAAACACCTCTCCGTCTGTTTTACGCATGTGTCGCCGCCTCACGTACCACAAGTTCGCCTTCGTCATCCGTCGTCCAGAAGTCCTCCACACATGAGTCCGTATTTCACGGCTTCCCTTAAATGTGTCCATCAAGGAACAGACCTCGGACTCTTGATCAGCAGTCAAACGTCTGTTTCTGAGGTACAGCCGTGGCTGACCCATTTGAAAACTATGCGTGGGCTGCAAGTTGAATTTGCATCGCTCATACAGCTGCCCTCTCAAACTGAATGAGAAACGCGCAAGACAGCCACAATCACGAAACCTTGAAATCAATGATTTAGTTTTTAAATATATATGTAAGTTACCGTTCCCCACTGTTCCATCACGTGCCGGATGTACGCACCGAAAATGTACATACCGGTACGGTAAGCCTTCAGCGACTTTCTTACTACGTTGCTTCAAATGCTACTTGATAACCAATAAGCGCTCCTCCATTTCACCTCATTTAAACCAGCAGGAAAATAAGCACTAATAAATGTTATTAACTATCATTTGTTGTAGATACTTATGCACTAAGCGACACACATGCAGCTCTTTCACCTCCAGTTATGAACGCGACAACATATAGTCAGCGGTACCGACTTCTTATCAAACTTCGACAGATTGGTATCGCTCGTAATTTGCTCGTTTGGATCGGTGATTTCCTACATGTCCGTTCTATGAGGCTGAAGATTAACTAAGTTAACTCTGGTCCTGTTCTTATGACCAGTGGGATTCCACAAAGCTCCGTTCTTGGTCCCGAACTATTCAAAATCTTTATCAACGATCTCCCGAAAGTGCTCCAAATCGACTGCTTGATCTATGCGGATGATCTTAAACTGTGGTCGGCAGTATACAGGCTTGAAGATGTTGACAGGTTGCGGCTGACGCCCGATCTGCTGCGCGATTGGTCTGTCAAGTGGCAAATGCCTATCAATCGTGATAAGTGCTGTGCTCTCCCGATCGGTGACCAGGAACCTTCCGGTGCTTACCACATTGGTGGTTTTCTGCTAAAGAATATGATTGATGAGAAGGATCTGATGGTAGCAGTTTCTCCCGACCCAAGAACAACCCACGACACATTGCTAAAGGTGGCCTCTGCCAACAGGATGCTCTGCGCCATACGAAGGTTGTTCTACAAATTGGCTCCGCAGAACTTCAGCCTCCGGTTTTCTTCCCACGTTCGTCCAATACTGGAATACGACCTACCTGCCATACACCCACTCACGAACTTTGAATGTGAGTTGATTGAGAAGGTTCAGACGCGCGGATCCAAGTCTGTGTCTGTACTACGTTTTTACCTTATCCTCTTCGTCTCCAATACATACACTTGTTTACTCTGGACTACCGCCGTCGCCTTGATAAACTGGTTTATACTGCACGCATTTTGAGGAGTGATTTGGGGAAGGAGGTGCTGCAGTTCTTCCTGCTCAACACAGATTGTGCAACACGGAGCCAGAGCCTGAATCAATTTAAACCCCGGAGGAACCGTATCCGGTCTAATATCGCGTTATCCACATGGGTTGTGAATGAACGGAACAACCTCCCTGAATAAGTGGTAAGTGCCCAGACACAAGAATGTTTTAAGAACGATTAGACAAGTACATGCTGAGCATGCCTGGATTCCGCTGTTTTTGCTGCACACACAGCTTAGAAAGGAAATGTCATCCAGCCAATGAGCGGGAGGTGATGGAGCTGACACGGGTGTTCCCTTCTGCTCTCTACAACCCTATGAAAACTATGAACTCTACCGGAACACAAACCCCCTCCAAGCCAATTGCACAGTACAAAAGTTAGCCACTCCCGATTTCGGCTACGCGTGTTGTGCTGTTGATCATCGTCGGTCTGCTAGCCTCGTACATGGAGCATCGGATTTAATGTGTCGCATAATTGTGCTGACTGTTTCATCCCCGGACCGGATCGTGCGACTAACAGACGGCCTACGGAGGCTCGTGCTTTACCAAAGGTTAGGTCCAGCATTCTTATTTACACGCTTGGTGTTCTTTTATGTAGTTAACTTCTTTTAGTTTGTCCTTTCCACTAGATATTTGGTGACCTCGTTTTCTTTTTTGAAAGCTCAGGACTCCTTTTTTGTTCCTTTACTATGTCGCACTACGCTTCTTGCACTGACAATTCAGAAACATTTGTTGGTCTCTCCTTACCTGCATTTGATTTAGCTAAACTTCACGTGTGGTTTCTAAAATTGGAAACTTTTTCGCATACGTCTTATTAATAGGCAGTCAGCAACCATCGCACATGTCACCGCCCAACTTTCTATTTACATGGCAACTGAGCTTATAGCTTTGTTCCGTTCGATTCCGGCTGAGGCACCTAAAGATAAGCTGAAAACCTCCGTTTTGAAGCGCACAACGGCATCCGACGAAGCTAGAAGTTGACAGTTAATTTCTGGTGTGGAGCTAAGCGGCCTTGCGCCGTCACAACTCCTCAAGCACATGCGTACGTTGGTCGGCTCCAGCAAACACCTCAGCCCTTCTAGCTGTCTTCGCAGATGCTTTGTGTTTAGGAAATGTGGCCCAGACAGCAGACATAGTTTTAAGAAGGTTTTAATAATAGCACAGCAGGTCACTCAGCTGAGACGACCGCTAACGCCGAGCATTAGGCTTGACCCGATTGAAACCATTTCCGAGAGGTTATTAAAGCTAGAGATCGCTACCTGGAGCAATAGTCGCTACCGTGGTAGAAGTCTTAGATGATCCTCTCAAAGCAGACTTACTTCCGCCAGGAGTTCTACGCATCATTGCCGTTGGTACCATCATCGTTTTGGCGAAGATGCAAGGATTGCTGGACCTGGTTATAACCATCAGAAGGCATTCCATAAACCCCAACTGAGAAAACTTCATTCACCCAGTGCTGGCGACAGCTGCGCCTGGCCAGTCTTATATTCGCCTGCTTTAAGCCTACGATCGCTCAACAAATTCGTTCTGCTTGGTTGACACCGGTGCCATGATTAGCGATATTCCTTCTGCTGAAGAAAACCGTAGCCTACTTCAACCGGGCTGACATTATATTCGGCTAACAATACCAAGCTCCATATATAAGTCCGGAAAATTCTAACTCTTAACCTTGGTTTTCATGTAAGTATTCCAGTTGTTTTTCTCATCACTGACGTCCAACACCTCATCCTAGGCGTTGATTTCCTTACCATGTTTGGCCTGATCGTGGACCTGCGAAACCGTAAAATATGCAATAGTATTGTCATCCTTGTCTGTTTCGGCTAAATTTACTTTGCTCAGTTCGATCAGTCTCCGCTTGGAAATGCCCGCAGACAACATGTTCACTAAATTGTTGCTGCAGTTTCCGCACTTTATCAATCGTCTAATGACGTTCCAGAGTCAGAGCATGAAATTACGCACTACATCGTAACATGTGAACCGCCAGACAACCTCGCTACTGCCAAGGCAGATTTCGAACATATGCTTCGGCTCGATATCGTTCGTCCTTCCAATAGCCCATGGTCCTCCCCGCCTTATATGATTCTCAAAAGTCCAGTGGCGACTGGAGACCTTGCGGTAATTACCGGGCGCTAAACAATTCCACTGTCCCTGACAGATATCCGATCCGCACATCCATGCGTTTTCAGCTGGTTTACATAGAATTACATTTTCCTCTAAGACCGACTTGATGCGTGCAAACTAACAAATTCCAGTTGCTCCAGACGATATTCCGAAGACCGCCATAACCAGACAATTTGGTGTTTCTGAATTCGTTCGCATACGATTTAGTCTACGTAATAATGCACACGCTGTACATAGGTTTATCGATCGTGTCCTTAAGGACCTAGATTTCCTCTACGCCGACATTGACGCTAATCCCGTGGCCAGTGCCAATCATACTATGCATCTGTCACATCTTCTATTATTTTTGAACGCTTTGCTCAGAACAGTGTTACGATCAACGTTAACAAATGTGTTTTTGGCCAAAACACCGTTGATTTTTGGGGCCATCTAATTGATTGCAACGGCATTAGTCCCCCAGAGAAAACATAAGCCATTGCAGATTACCCCCTGCCGTAATCACGCAAACGTTTCCGTCGTTTTCTCAGCATGGTGAAATAATACAACCGTTTCATACCAGATTGCTCTCGGATAATCCAGCTCTTGACCGATTTGCCTAAAAGTAGGTACGAAATTTCGAGCGTTTGTACGAGGATAATGATGTATTCGACAAGATCAAGCCCGCACTGTCCAACGCTAACGCGCTTAGTCATTTAAGGATTGATATTAACACTACGCTCATCCTCAAGACTAATGTACCACAGACCGCCGTTGGGACTGTTCTAAGCAGGTGATCACCGGTCAACCAAAGCCGCTATCCTTTATTTCTCGCAAACTTTAGCCAGCGCAGACGCGATACAGCCCTGTTGGTCGAGAACTTTAGTTGTCTGCATCGCTATCAAACATATTTGGCACTTGCTTGAAGGTGGCATGTTCACCATACTTAGAGAGCATAAATTACTTGCCTTTCGGGGTTCATCCGACCGTTTTCCCAGAGAACTTGAGCATTTTTATTCTATCTCACAGTTTTCGACCCATATTAGCTGCGCTGACGCTGCCAATAACGTTGCCGCTGGTGCTATTTCGCGTATATGTCTTCACGAAGTTTCACCGCAGACCATCAGGTTAGAAGACATAGCAGCTCATCCGAAATGAGATGCTTAATTAGTGCAACTGAGATCAAATCCATCAATCAAAATAGCACACTTACCATCCCTTAACTCAGACTTTAAAATTTACTGAGCTATTTCTACCGGCATGCCCCGGTTAGTTGTCCCTCAGCAATACCACCAAATCGTCTTTAACTACTTGCATTTAATCTCACTTCCTAGCATCCGAGCCACCGTCAAGCTGGCAGTTGCTCACTTTGTTTGGCACAACATGCGCTCCGGGATCTAGCCGTAGGCCAAGCACTGTATTACGTTGCAAACCAGCAAGCTTCACCGTCCCACAATCACCGTCTTCGGCACGTTTGCACTTCCCGACTCTCGTTTCACACATCTTCATCTTAACTTCGTTGGACTCTTGTCTCCATCCAACGCTTTTGTCCAATTATTGACATGTGCTGATCGTTATACGCGTTGGTCACTTGCCGCGCATATACCCAGAGCTGCTACAGAAACTGTGGCGCAAACATTCATTGAGCCTTGGATTTCCGTCTTCGGTACGCCAGCCACTATTACTACCGATAGAGGGCCATATTCAATTTGGTCCTGTTTCGTGCTATGAACCGCTAGCTTGATTGTTCCCATCTACGGACAACCGCCTATCAGCAAGCTGCTAATGGCACTGTTGAATGTTTCCCTCACCAAATTAAAGCTGCAATTATTGCTTTGCAGTCGAACGCACAATGGTCAGAACGTCTACCGATTATCTTGCTTAGTGGTTTTAACACCATTAAAGAAGAACTAGGCTGTTGTCCCGCGGAGTTGGCTATTTGGCACTGCTCTCAGGCTTCCTGGAGAAATGGTGCTAGACTCAAGGGTCATTAGTGAACTTGGTTTTATCTCGTACGTTACACGTCTGAGTCAACACTACAGTTCAATTTGTCCAACACTACCTGAAATCGGTCCTCGGAGTCAACAGATACACCCGGATTTGCGCACTTGCCCCTTCGTTCTCTTGCGTGTTGCTTCCGTCTGTAAACCAGTTACACCGCCTTACGAGGGCCACTTTAAGGTTGTTACCCGGAATGAGAAGTACATCGTGCTGGCTAATAATGGTTATCAGGATACTTTGAGTATTGCCCGCCCGAAGCCGGCATAAATCGAGACGCGACCACAACGGAAACCCACGATCATTCCTGTCACAGACCAGCCCACCTTTCCAAGTACGCCTCCTACTCAGCCCAAGTGTGACACTTCTGTTACCACTTCTGCACCCCAAGCATCTCGCGACACAAACACCAAATTGCATCACCCAACTGGCTTCGGATGTAATTCTCCCTTTCCGAGTACGGTAAATGAGACAAATATCGAGCGTTGGTCACAGTGAATCACGCTCTAGGAAGAAGCTCTGTAGCGATTGTACATACCTTTCTTCCCAATTTGTCCCTCCTATTCACAATTACATTATTTTTGTGCAGTCGTGTTTTAACTGACCAACTACTGCTAAATAGACTTTTTGGGGGTAGGATTCGCCTTCTGATTTCAGTCACTAGTTTTGTGCTGTTGATCATCGTCGGTCTGCTAGCCTCGTACGTCGAACAACGAATTTAACGCGGCGCATTATTGTGCCGACCGGGTTTCCTCACCCGACCGGATTGCGCAACTGACTGACGGCCTACAGAGGACCGTGTTTTACTGCTAGGCAGGTCCGGCTTTCTTATTCCTATACTGGAAGTTCTTTTACGTAGTTAAACCCTTTTAGTTGGACCTATAAGCTAGCGAAGGTTGTGTGGTATGTTAGGATAAAAGTTGGATAACTTGATTGTGTAGGATGAATTGTACAAATAGGAAATATACATGATAAATACGGTTATGTAGGGATATAAATAGATGGCAATTTTAACTTATGTATTGTTGTTCAAGTGGATTCCAATTGGTATTAAATTACTGTGGCACCACGTTAGAAGAAAATGCGTTCAGGTAGGGACCGTTTGATTGCACTATGGCGGTTAAATTTGACTTCATTTTGTGCCATTGGGTACGTCCATTTTAGTGAGTTAATAATTTGCCTTCTGAGTTATGTGGATGGCTAGCATAAATTCTTAGAAACTTTTTGATGGTGTAACGTGATGTGTTTCATCGGCATTTTACCGAGGCAAATGTGTTGAAATAGTGAATGCCAATAAGCTGGTGGAAAACCAACAGATGCGGCTGTGCAGAAACGGAGTCCGACAAGTGTAGCATTTACCTATTTTAGGGAATGCATTGAAAGGTGGAATGCGTTTAGGCAGAAACTGATGATCTACTATAATAAGAATTTATTGTTAACAAGGTCGCAGGTAAACGGTTGCGCAATCTGCACGGCATAACTTTTGCACAAATAACCCACATGGAAAGCATTAAATGGAACATTTTAAGGCAAGGTAGGTGCCTGGAGCCTTCCTAATGAGTGTATATACGTAATGAAGAAGCGTGAAACTTACTGATTATGCTATGAAGGGAAACTGGAAGTAAAAGCAATTTGATAAAGCGGCGGAAATAAAAAAGGAATAACTGCTATGTCAAAGGCGTCGCTATGTGCCTGTTTGATACGGTACAGAGGAAGATGTTCAAAATGGGTAACAGAATAAGAGTGACGGACCTTTTCTATTACTGTATTGCTGTGTATATGAATACGGAATGGAAAATGCGCAGGCACTGATTTTCCTTTGTTCTTGGTGTTATTGAAGGGGAATATTTATAAGTCCTTAAAGTGTGCGGGTTTGTTTAGTTTGTTGAAAACTACGCAAATAGGAATAATGTGAACGTCTTCATACGCGCAGGTGCATAGGTTAAGTGCATATAAAAAGTGTAGGTTTATGACTGAACCTAGCGCATATATATATAACAGTACGCCTTAATGTGCTAGAAATGTTAATAAATTTGTATATGTACATAAATATATGTATATATATGTAGATACATTTCTACTTTTACATATGCATACATGCACATATATATTGATATTTTCCTACATGCTTACTTACCTACATTGCGATACAATACATTACATACCTACATGCAAGCATACACACGTATATATATGTATATAATATATCGATGAATGCAATGTTCCTTACGTCGAGTAAAGGACGCGGCCTGATGGTTCCGCGCTTACAACTCCGTGTGTATATATATGTGGCTGAATATATACGCAGCTGTCAGGGGAAAGGAATCATGGCCGCGTCGGATAATCGATGGTACGGATAATGCATACATTAATGGGTCAAAATGATGTGAAAGCTTGCAAGTGATGCATGTGCATGTGTAACATGCAGCGCACATGCGGTACGCATCTGTCGGTCATCAGCAACGCATGCGTTCATACCAATGATTATTTGCGATTAATTAAGGGAGGCCTGGGACTTCTTGATAAGGAAGTCTATATATATGCATACTTATATATGTATACATAAATATGTACAAATATGCATGTTTGTATATCTATATTTTTTCCGGTGTCATGCAAAAGTATTCGTATGTATTTCGCCAAGTGTTTGTAACCATCATGAACGGACGGGATAAAGGTCTTCTAAAGAGATACGTTTATTTATGAAAATATGTCAGGAATTTCAGGCATGAATGCGCTGACTGATATATCGGATGTGGTTCAAATGAAACAAAGACACAAGTATACATGAGGAATTGCGATGAGGTTATACTGCTGTGTTTGTATATCATATAAGTGGTGCTGGATATTTGTGGATACGGCGGGTACGCTTATCAAGCGCACGTAACTCCCACAGATTTATCAACGTAGTTGCCACAGACATAGGCGACAATGAATTGTTTCTTTGCTGCACGGGTTCAATATGAGGGAACAGAAGTCCTGTCAAATAGTCATTGTGTGGAGGTCATAGGGTTGGACAAATAGTGCTTCGTTGGACGATAAATCTTATACCGTGACCCTTATTAATAAGTTGCAGTGCACAAACATTGACGGAATGCAAGCTGTGACACGAAAGTTCTTTGGTGATTTCAAATACCTATCACCGGAGTTCTATGCTAAGCCGCGCAACGGAAGCGCCATCTATGGAGCAAGTATTCAGTAGTCTCCGGTGAAAAATAAGCGCCTGTGGATTCCCGGGCGTCCCTGTCGTTCTGTCTTACGGGGCGTACGTAATGGTTAGCACCTTAGCTTCCACGTGTCCCGGAATAGTTAACCCATATTCCGCAAATACCGGGTTTCGTGCTTGCACTCAAAACTACGGATATGATGTATAATATATTCGGTCATTCCATTGCTTTCAACCATCACAATGTTACCATAAATTTTATATTTATACATTAACATAGTCCCGTTCAATTTCCTTGGCAGTTTGCTCGGTCCACTTTTCTCCTCTCCCTTGTTCTGAAGGATAACAATACCTGCACGGTGCACTTCTGAGGACATACGTGTGACTCTCCAATGAACACGGAATCAATCCAGCACAAAGAAATCACCCGCACTTCGAAGTCCTGACACACTAAAGGAACCCAGAAAACTACGCAAAGCAATACAAGTCACCTGAGTCGTCCGACTTCAACAGCTCCAACCGCTTGCGGTCGACTCCGAAGGAGACTACACAACCATGGGAAACAAAATGGCAAAACGTGACTGCGAATATCCACGAGGGTAATCGATCAGGTGCAATCTTTTCAATATCCTACTACCAGTCGGCAGTGTTCCAGGAGATGGTGGGTCTTCGTCTGGCAAGCGTTTTCCCTACAAAAAGCCACAAATATCTGTTTAACAACACTGCAACGTGGCGGACGTGACTCGCCACTCAATAAAGTCACCGCCCCTAACACACATTGGCAAGTTGACCTATACTACATTTACAACTTCTGTGCATATATCTGCTCCGGTACGAACACGCCTACATATTTAATTAGTGGCCTGCCGCCATTCTTAAATATTTTTTCAGCTTTTCCTCATGCTTCACTCACCTGACCTGCACTGTGTACACATCTTACTCGGACTAGTTCCTCATCAACATGCTCTACATTAGTGATCTGATTCTTATCTCTACATCTCACATTCTGTGGATATAGACTTTGTACAACTTTTGGGCCATATGGGTCCACACTACTGTCTCCAACTGTACTACACCCGAGCTTGGTGCGGCCAATCATGCTGTCATGTACAGTATGGCAATATGTTGCTCTTGCCCAAAAGGCGTGCTTCGCTTTGTCGAGAATAAATTATTTATTTATTTATTTATACTGTCCCCGTAGTAGAGTCATGATGATACCGTCATACATATGCACTCTTGTGTATGGACCGCCTCAAACGGGCTGCAGGAACGATACGCTCTCATGAGGAGTAACACTGCGAACGTGGTGGAACATGGATGTAATGTACGAAGGACAGCGATACTCCACTATTGTTGTAGATCTCATTTGCAGATGGAACGAGGCACTACACTTGCCGTTGGTTTGTAAACATATGACCGTGCGCTGAAATGGTAGCCATATATATATCGTCCGAAGTGTCAGCAGCAGCAATAGGTAGCGGCAGCAGCAGTGATATGGTAGGTAATGCTTCCGATACGGTGACGAGATGGAAGGATGCGCAAAGAACATAGGAAATTATGTCATAGCTGTTCGTGCAGGTGTGTTACACATTCCCCGCGCGTATATGCCTTAGTAGGCCGCTGTATTAGTGGATGAAAGCGCACGCAATGCGGAGACTGAGCACTGGTCCGCTCCACGCTGAGAGCATGGAACCAACCTTGCAGCCTAACAGGGACATGAGGGCCGTGCAACCCGTTCCCTCTACCAAGACCCGTATAACTGTGCACCTACACAGGGCGTATATTATATGGGTGACCTGGGCTGCAGATAATGATACACCATGTGCAAAGACATGGTGCAACTTGCTAGCAGTGATATCCATGTGAGGGTATCCGTTTAGGAAAAAGGTTTGCAATCAGATTGCCTGCTGTTGTTTGAGCGGCCTTCTCCGGTATCTCTAGGGAGTATATGCGTTTGTGGGGAATGCCAAGGCCTGTAAGTCAGCAGGACCTTTATCCTTAGGCATCCGTTTATTATGGAAATCTTGAAGGGGGATTGCAATGCTATTTTAGGAGGACCATGTCTGAGTGTTCTGGATGACTGAGTGTACTGCGGAAGCAAGTAAGAAACGGAACATGAGATGTATTGATGACATTAAAAGTACGCCACATTGCGTAGATGGCGCGGTGACGAAGGCTGTAATGGAGGACACCGGTTCCATGCGGAAGAAAGCAACCGTGGGCGCTGTACTTGCGCTAACAAGTAGGCATGCGAACGCTGAATGGCAATGCTTGGAAATCAGGCACGCATGCGGAACACGAAATATGCACGCCAACTGAGTGAATGTGTGAAGCCACTTGAACCCAGTGATAACCAGCACTTAGGAACGGAGCATGTGCATGTAAGGCCAGCATGCAGCGTAACTCAATATTGGTGGCAATGAATTGTGCCTGACATATATGGCGTCATGCCTATTGCAACCATACTCACAGTGACTTTGTAAATGTAAGGGTTACGCAGAGACATGTACCAGGAAACCTGACGTACAATACAGCGAGCTGAGTCGGTGGATGAACCCATAAGGCTGTCAATGTATAATAGTGGTTACAAGGGTAGTGTGCATGGCGGAACAAATGCATGCAACAAATAGGAATGCGATGTTCACAAGTTACTAACCTGTCCTAAGTGACAGGTGCTCTGAAATCGCAGTATATACATTTATGTCAATTGCCTGTGTAAAGCGGAGGCTGCCGTATTACAGCGGACGCTGGGTAATGATGCTACAATGGTTGGAAGGGGGTTGGCTACCATTTCTGTGAAAGGATAAGCGAATGCATTAAGCACACTTACGTGTTTTCATCATGCAGCACATTAACGCTGGTGGGGAGGTCGCTACACAACGTCTGTGGCTTATGTACGACTGCAGACGCTGAGTGAGGTACCTGCAGACTGTGGCTTTGTGCGTTGTTACCCTTTCTGTGGAAAGATATGTGAATGAGATATACACACTTACGTTTTATCATACTGGCACACCTTAAAGCGGTTGTCGGTGTTGGCGCAGGCTGCCACACAGCAAAGCGGCATGTGGGAGGACGTTGCGATTGTTTAACGTTGCCTTTCAGCGGAATAAATGAACGGCAACATAGTGAGGTTCTTGCGCATCCATGTACACGTATGTCGAAGAAGGCCCGTGGTAGTCAGAAATGAAACCCTGAAGCCTAGGAATGTGAATATTAGATAACAGGAACCTGTCATGTAATAAGTAAAGCAGTGGTTTCATGTTATGTAAAGGTAGCGAAGTCCCACAGGCCATGCTAACCAGATGAGTTATATCCCAACGAAAATGTTCCGTTGGCAATAGCAACCGTGTCTATGCTGTCAGGGTGGCCATCAACCGTATCACAGTGGCGCCTGCATCAGTCGGTCGGAACATATGAAGAGCCTTCAGTTGCTTCATGCTCACTGTCCACGAAGACTGGTGAGTGTCCCATGGCACCTACAGTCCGCTACGAGGAACTGAGTATGGGAACATAACGTATGGCTATTCATGCAATCTCTCCAGAACAGCAGCTCGCAAGGATTAAGTTGCTGGCATCTCTAACGGATTGCATATAGCAAAGCGGCAGCTGACCATCAATAAAATGACAGCGAAATCACCATTGACCGTTAGGTCGGACACTTACGGTAACGCACCAAACTTCAAGGTGCCGTGCGCCTGCTGGGAAATTAGGGGCGCGAATAACGGAGGACATCGCACAACGGTGAAACCGCTGCAGCTATTACGATGTCGGATGATTGACGGAGAGCAGAGAAACCTTCTTACCGTGACGTGGAATGTCCCAGCGACGGTAAATGTATCACACCATGGTTGGGATTCAAACTGATGAGGGAGACCTAACACATCCTTTATGTACTTCGAAGGAAACGCACCTGCGCAGAACAGTGATGCCCTGCTGCTGCTGTGAAGCAGTGGGCTGCCAAGTGCAAGACACTAGAAGGTCGCAGTCCGATCACGTTGCCAGCTTGACTGCCGCTCCGGTAACAGCGTCATAGAGGTCAGTTTCGCCACCGTGGTATTGGAAGGTCATCACTCACAAATCAGACAGGTCCACCAGCTCCCGTTGCGTTTCGCTCATTCAACTCCTGATGCAAGTAAAGCTTACTTAGCTTAGCAGCACGAACAGGATCCCTAACGCACTCATGGGGCATGCAAACACAGAAAGCAATTTCACGGCACGGAAACACAAGAGATTTTTGTTGGCAATTCTATCCAGACGGGGAAATTGAAAGGCAAGAAATGAACCTGAGTAGAAACTGCGGCGAAGTTAACAACAATGCCACCGGCACTTGTCAGGAATACCGAGTTGTACCAAAGGAAAGCTTCAACCATGACTGAAATAAGCAGACGAGGCATAAGGGAACCGCGTGCAGCAGAGGCATACCAGGAGGAAAAGTCATCCAAAGGTGTTTACACAAATTGTGCACGCACTACAAGGAGCAAGAAAAGCATACGAAATCCGGATCACGAGCGTAGCAAACACAAGTTGCATGATGCCAATGTGAACACACATCACGCATAGCCCATTCCACGGCGGCACCAAGACATGGGATGTCATCCTCCCCCTGACAAACACCGCAGGAGTCTTCCAATCCGCTTCCATGAGTAAACCGGTTCCTTTTAACTGGAACCCGGTGGAAGGAAGATGTGGTAGCATGGAGTTTCCGAAATTCTTATCCCCTAACTGCACTTTTACTTGGGCTCACCTCCATCACACGGCATTTGAGTGGCGATTTACGCTTCCTGGACCCGGTTGCGGAAGTAGAGGGAAAGGCTGGTTGCGTTGTAGTCATGGGGCCGACATCTATAATCTCAGTTACTTGCAGGGGTTGCGGAACGTCACCTCCGGACGCAGTGGATACGCGACGGTTGGCTGATCAAGCGAGCTTTGCGGCGGTGGAAAGCCACATAACATGCTTACGCTTGCCTCCGTATCCAGTGCAAGGGGTGCAGGCCACTTGGATGTACTACCATACAATTGAAAAATGTCTTCTTTGGACATAAATGAGGCGTGCATTTTCAACGCGTCCAATGCAGCAGAAAAATTATCCGAACCGTAGCTACATAACTGTGTATGAATGTCCGAAAAAATATCCTGCGACTTGCGCAGTTTCCAGGCACGGATAACAACGACGGTATTATCTTTGGGCCGACGATTTCTCATCTCCAAAAACTATCCTTCTCCATACCGTCGGAACTAGCTGCGGGAGCTCGTCGAGGCACAATCCATGGACAACCATGCAGTATGTCATCCGCAGAGTGGTCGTGAAGGCGAACAACGTAAGAAATGTGACTACATGGTAGCTGCAATGGCGACTGAACTCGCAAGCACATTCGCTTCCACGAGTAATGTAGACACGACGGACCTTGGACCGAGGCCAGGACACCAACTAATACGGTCCATTAGACCGGCAAAGTATAACCGAGGATAAGCAAAAATGGGCTAAAACACATTCGCCGCAAAGTCACGCAGCTGCGTGTAAGGCAAAGCCACAGAATACACTTTCGATGGAATGGATACCGGGCTCATATTACGCCTCCCCATGATGCCGTTCCTTTCATGCACGCAACTACCGACAGGATCAACCATACAGGTGAAGAGAGTAAGCAGGAAAGATCTCTCGGACAAGCACTCCTTTAGGCGTCCGTTTTCTATCTCTACACTTTGTCGTATGGCAACCGATAAGTACTACATCTCCCTGCCTTTAAGCGGCACAACAGTCGGCGTATTGCAGCCATGTTCCGAACAAATGCCGGTATCATTCAGTATTGTACAACCGCGCCGCACTTAATAACCAACCAACTTGGCAAGCATCACGAGCGTAGATTAGGTAATGCAACTGCATAGTAACTGCAATGCAATTGCATTCCTCGAACATTTGATATGCCAAGTAAGTGACTGCAACGTCGAGCCATGTCACATTTCACATAATAGCGGCAAAACACAAAATTTGAGTTCGGATACCAACTATGCAATGTCTTAAGCTGCGCTGCAGATTAATCCATCACTACAGCCCGGCAACGTCTGATGCTTGGCACCGCTTCCAGCATGGCCCCAACCGCTATACCATAGTTGTACAACGTTTCATCTGGTAACAGGGCGTAGGAAAAGGACATCCCCAGGCCGGTCACGTCAACGAACAAGCAAGGGCACAGTAAATAAATAAATAAATAGCATATTCTCGAATTTGTCGAGGCACACCAAACTGGGCATGATCAAAATTTACATGCAATTACGTTTCGCAACAAACACGTTGCTACGTACGTGATCAGCAGTAAGCCGAAAATTGTACAGGCTTTGGAATTTGGTAAATTATTCATGAGAAATAAAGTCGCCAATGCATGATGACACGTTGGGTCCTAGCGTGCGTAGTGTAAACAGTCTGGGCATTACGTGTGTAGTGAAAACGATATATGTAGACAGGGAGCATCTTACTCTTGAACGTGTCAGGAAAAAATTAAATTATGAGTCCAGTGGACTTGTGAGTATGTCGTTGTGAACAGTGACTTAATTCAGCGGCGAGTCACATCCGCCACTTTGCAGTGTTGTTAAGCGATCATTTGTGGCTTTGTATAAGGAGCTTGCAAGGCGGAAACCAGCCAAGTCCAGGAACATTGTCAGAAAGTCGTCTGTACACTAATGTAAAACTGGCAGAGCAGCTTGCCGATTGATTTCACCCTCGGTTATCCGCAGTCAATTGAATAACAATATCGTCTGTTAGCTGAGCAGGTTTCTTTAGCAAGGATGGCCATAATGGCTGAAACACATGGAGGGTGAGAGCTTCACGAAGAGTCATCTTTGTGTGTGTCCAGGTGAGCAAAACGTCAGTTTCTTGCGTCTGGATTTTTGGGTTTATGTATACCTTTCAGGAATGGGAAGGCCTCGTGTCCAGCTATCATTACTGGACAACGGTCGTGGTAGTGAGTGCACTTGTATCCACTTGTTGTACAGCCATGTTCTTTGTAGGCCCTTGTGGGTTATGTCCTGTCCCGGGCAGAAACCCTTTCTTGGTCCAATCCCACATCCCCCAGAAACTCCGGACCTCGGAGAAAAGGTAAGGTGGGAGACAAACAAGACCGCAAAGAACAGGCGTGGGAACAAACATTGTTTAAGTCCTGTGGTACAACACTTAGTGGAAACAAATGATGTACAATGTGCAACAACGATTGTGCTGAAGGTGTCTTTTGAGTGCTCTACGAAAGCAATGGCCGCACAGGTTGGTTGCTACCATCTACATGGAATACAGAGCGTTGCGCCATTGAGCGAAATACGCAGTATCGGTTTGATATGATGCAACTATTGCGCTGGAAGACAAAAAGCAGAATTTAAAGACCGGCAGGTAACCAACCTACTTCGATAGGGAGCGCAGAATAAGTAAGCGAATGTATAAATGGCTTGTGATGAAATAGATTCAAACGTCAAAAGTTGGTAAGTCAGCGGATAGATAGGATGCAAGCGCTGAGTAAAATGCTTCTAGGGATTAAGCCAGAAAGACTTGTTGGGCTTAACCTGGGATACTAGTCGGTAAGTAATGACACGTAAAACGTGTCAAATACGACAGTATAGAAGTCGGAGGCAACTGAACCCAACGTATATTGCACAGGCTACAAAAATAGGAAGCGAATAGGAGAGAGCGAGAAACGTGCAGCGTGGAACTCACTAAAACGGTTTTTGTGACCATGGATGTGCAGTCAGTTAAACAAATGGAGGTTTCGAAGGTTAAAACAACCATAAAATCCAATGTTATAAGATACTGAAAGAGCATGTTTTCAGTTGCACTACAAGGGCCTCCCCCTAGAAGGCTGAAGGATGGAAGCCTTCGATGGAGCTGTTAGTGGGGGGAACGGAAGGTGAGGGTGGATGCGAATGTTTGCAGGGGCTTGAGAATGGCTTCCAAAGTGGGGTGTAGCAGATTTCGCTGGGTCCAGGCTTTTGTTAGTTTTATTTATGACGATCGTGTGGACCAGAGTGCATCATCGGTGGGCCGTCGGGGCGGGCTGGTCGGACTGCAAAAAAAACTGGCTAGTCCAGAAAAAAGGCCGACAGGACCTTCCCATTGCTGCAGACCCGACGGTGCGCTTGGGAGGTGTCACTCCCCCCACCGCACTTTAGTCCACACTTTTATCATGACATCTTTTGTACAGTTTGTTTGAATTAATGATTACAATACACTTCTTCGTGCCCCGCGTTCCGTCGTGCTGATTTTTGGCTGTG
The DNA here is from genome assembly GCA_944474145.2 of Dicrocoelium dendriticum. Classification (NCBI taxonomy): domain Eukaryota; kingdom Metazoa; phylum Platyhelminthes; class Trematoda; order Plagiorchiida; family Dicrocoeliidae; genus Dicrocoelium; species Dicrocoelium dendriticum. The sequence continues at coordinate 55,122,075 of OX104068.1, read as the reverse complement.
CTGCTTCTGCGTGCGTACGGTGCCGTCCAGTCTGCTTGCGAATCGGATAGTATACTCGGAATTACTATCGAACGTCTATTTCCATTGTGCTCGACGTGTGCCACAGGTATAGCGCAACCTACGACTCGAACTCAACTGTGATTAGACTGTGAGTTGACCCTCTCCAACTTTTTGCCTTTTACTAAGGGGTTGAAACCTTCCTAGTATTTTTCGACCACTACATAAATTGGTGACCTCGCCTTATTTTTTTGAACACGTATTTTTCTTAGTCATGTCTGACCACACCCCATGTGTTTTTACGGACAATTCCGTCGAACTTTCGCTTCCTACCTTTGACATTTCCAATCCACGCGTATGGTTTATTCAGGTAGAAGCCACTTTTCGATGTCGTAAGATCACTTCACAATCTTCCATGTTCTCTTACGTCGTCTCGCGCTTACCTGTCTCCATTGCATCTGAAGTCATTGATATTCTTGATCCTATGCCTGTAGAAGCGCCGTATGATAAACTTAAAGCAGCTATCCTTAAACGCACAACTGCGTCTGATGAAGCTCGTCTGCAACAGTTACTTTCCGGCGTCGAGCTTGGCGATCGCACCCCATCTCAGCTTCTAAGACACATGCGTTCCCTAGTTGGTTCGTCGAAACTCGACGACTCCATACTCCGCCAACTTTGGACGAAATGTCTTCCGGCAAACATCACAGCGATACTATCAGTTCTTAGCGACGATATCACTCTGGAAAAGCTCGCAGAAGCTGCGGACAAAACGCACGAATGTTTCTTTAAGAGTACTCTTAATCATCTAGCTGAGTCCACCACAGCCAGCTCATCCCATAGCACTACGCTTGATTCGATCAACGATAGAATATCCCGTCTAGAACTCAGCATGTCTGCTATTCGACGTGAACGCACTCCTAGCCGAAGAAGTCCTCGTGATCCGCGCCGCAGCACATCACGCTCACGTCAGCGGTCGTACTGTTATTTCCACCGTCGCTTCGGTAAAGCAGCACGTAACTGTCGTCCGGGATGCAAATATCCGAAAGGAACTCCGATTTCGCAACCGGGAAACGCCAAAGCCAGCCAGTAATGGCGACGGCTGTCGCTGGCCAAATCCTCAGTCGCCTTCTGTACGTGTTCGACTCCACGACTAAACTTCATTTTTTGGTCGATACGGGCGCAGAAATCAGCGTTATACCACGTTCGTTGGAAAAACGCCCTCTGCAACAAGCCGGACTTACGTTACAGGCGGCTAACCAGACTAAGATCGCGACATACGGCCAGAAGCTGTTACACCTAAGCCTTGGTTTACGACGCGTATTTCCTTTTATCTTTACCATCGCAGATGTCCAGAAACCCATACTTGGCATCGACTTCCTTAGCAAATTCGGCCTCGTTGTCGACCTACGTTGCAGGAAGTTACGGGACGACAGCACTTCGCTCACTGTCCCTTGCCATCTCGCCCCAGTCACTTCCGTCGGACTTCGCGTACTCATGCCAGACACTACGCCGTATTCCTCATTGCTTCAGCAATTTCCGTCTTTGGTCCGTTCTAATACCGACTCCACCGAGCCTAAACACGAGGTTCGTCATCATATCGTCACCACAGGTCCACCCGTGTCAGCCAAACCGAGACGTCTTCCACCTGACAAGCTCCAAGCGGCTAAACGTGAATTCGAGCACATGCTCAACCTCGGAATCATTCGCCCATCCAACAGTTGTTGGGCTTCCCCGCTTCATCTTGTACCCAAAAGTCCGGTGATTGGCGTCCATGCGGTGATTACCGGGCACTCAACGCCGTTACCATCCCCGACAGATACCCTATCCCTCATATTCATGATTTTTCATTGGGATTGTCCGGGAAATCCGTCTTTTCCAAGATTGACCTTGTGCGAGCGTACCATCAAATCCCGATGGCATCTGAGGACATTGCTAAAACGGCTGTTATCACACCTTTCGGTTTGTACGAGTTCATTCGTATGCCTTTTGGCCTTCGCAATGCGGCACAGTCCTTCCAGCGCTTCATGGACCAGGTCCTCCGTGGTCTAGACTTTGTTTTGTCTACATCGACGATGTTCTCATAGCCAGTGCCACGCCAGAAGAGCACTTGAATCACCTTCGACAAGTATTCGAACGCTTCGATCATCACGGGATAACCATTAATCCTGATAAATGTCTATTTGGTCAATCTTGCGTCGATTTTCTTGGTCACAAAATTGATAGCAAAGGCATTAGTCCCATCCCTGAGAAAACCCAGGCAATCATGGACTATCCACTGCCTCAATCCGTTAAAAACCTGCGCCGATTCCTTGGCATGGTTAATTATTACGGAAGATTCATTGACAATTGTGCTGCCGTTCTTCAGCCTTTGACTGATTTACTTAAAGGTAATCCAAAGAAGTTCATCATTACGCCAGAAGCCGAAACAGCGTTTGTTGCCATCAAGCAGAAGTTGAGCCAGGTAACTTCCCTGAGCTACTTGGACACCGACGAGAAAGCTACTCTCGTTCTCAAGACTGATGCCTCACAATCCGCTGTCGGTGCTGTACTACAACAACTAATCGGCAATGAGATTCAGCCGTTGTCTTTCTTTTCTCGGAAGCTACAACCAGCACAAACGAGATATAGTACTTTCGGTCGCGAACTTCTCGCGATCTACTTGGCCGTCAAACACTTTCGTCACGTCCTTGAAGGACGACGTTTTGTAATTCTGACGGACCACAAGCCTTTGGTCTACGCTTTTCGTGCCGCTTCCGACCGCTATTCTCCGAGAGAGACACGACATCTGGATTACCTCTCACAATTTTGTGTCGATATTCGCTACCTCGACGGTCCAAATAATGTTGTCGCTGATGCACTTTCACGTGCTCACATACATCAACTGTCGTCCTCTCCAATAGACCTTGAGGAAATGTCTGTTGCCCAGAACAACGATCCTGAACTCGCTCAGCTTCGATCGAATACCACATTGAAATTCTTGCAATTACCAATTTTAAACTCAGACGCAAGGATTCACTGCGATGTCTCTACCGGTAAGCCAAGACCGTTTGTTCCACAGTCTTTCCGGCGAACCGTCTTTGACCATTTTCATGGACTATCGCATCCTAGCATTCGATCCACTGTGAAGTTGATTACTGATCGTTTCATCTGGCCTAGTATGCGCTCCGATATCCGTCAATGGGCTAAACACTGTCTCAGCTGCCAGAGCAGCAAAGTACACAGACACACTATCTCTGCCCCCGGAACATTCTCACTACCTGAGGCGCGTTTTAGACATGTCCACCTAGACATAGTCGGACCGCTTCCTCCATCGAACAATTTCACTTTCATTCTGACTTGTGTTGACCGTTTTACTCGTTGGCCGCATGCCATTCCTTTACGTGACACATCTTCAGAATCTGTTGCCCGTGCATTTTTCGACTCATGGATTTCCTTTTTCGGTGTACCATCTACGATCACTACAGATCGAGGATCTCAGTTTAGTTCCACCTTGTTCCGTGACTTGAATCGTCTGTTGGGTTGTACCCACATTCGGACAACTGCTTATCATCCCGCTTCGAATGGCCTTGTCGAGCGTTTCCATCGACAGCTTAAAGCCGCCATCACAGCTAATTCACCTGACCCACATTGGTCTGAACGCATCCCAGCTGTCCTTCTTGGTATTCGTAATACCGTCAAAGAGGATATTGGATGCAGCCCTGCCGAACTCGTCTTTGGCACCACTCTCAGACTTCCAGGTGAGATGATTTTGGATTCCCGAGTCACTGGTGAGATAGATCCTGTGTCCTACGCCGAACGTCTCAAACAACACTTCCGAACAATTCGACCTACGTCTACTCGCTTCACTGCCCGCGAACAACGAATTCATCCGGACTTACACACTTGTCCTTTTGTTTTCATTCGCATTGATGCAGTTCGCAAGCCGTTGACACCCCCTTATGAAGGTCCTTTCAAAGTGTTGTCACGGAAACCTAAGTACTTCATACTGGAAAGGAATGGATCGAAAGAATCTGTGAGTATTGACCGTCTTAAACCCGCTTATGTTGAGCCTGTCGTTACTTTGACTGATCCCAAGTTGTTACCCCCTGTTGGTCAACCGACTGATTCCAATGCTCCAGAACCTTCATGCGCTCGCTCAACGAATGATCCCAAGCACACACGTTCAGGACGTTCTGTGTCTTTCCCCTCCAAACTAGCTGAGTTTGTTCCCTAAATAGCTATATCGAGCGTTACCTTACCAGTTCACGCTCTACGGGGGAGTTATGTAGTGGTTATTAATCTTTTACATTTTGTCTTTCTTGTCATCAATTTTATCATGACATCTTTTGTACAGTTTGTTTGAATTAATGATTACAATACACTTCTTCGTGCCCCGCGTTCCGTCGTGCTGACTTCCGGCAGTGCGGCTTCTGCGTGCGTACGGTGCTGTCCAGTCTGCTTGCAAATCGGATGGTATACTTGGAATTACTATAGAACGTCTATTTCTATTGTACTCGACGTGTGCCACAGGTATAGCGCAACCTACGACACGGACTCAACTGTGATTAGACTGTGAGTTGACCCTTTCCAACATTTTGCCTTTTATTAAGGGGTTGAAACATTCCTAGTAATTTTCGACCACTACAACCTTGCCAAAATACCGAACTAATCGCCGTCAACGATACTGTAAAAACGACTGAGGGCCTTAGCTTTATTTATAGGTCTCTACTGACCTTTGACTTTTAGAATGAGAAGGCCAGCTGCCAAGATTAGTGGTTCCCCATATCTTTTGCCGAAGGGTCAGTTGGATTTCAAGCACGTGACCTTGGTGACCTTGAAACGGTTCGTTTTTGCTACGTGTTGTCCCGCTGTTCTTTGAACTGTATATCGCTACGTTCTAGTTCGGTCTGTGTTACTCCAAAGTAACACATATTAACTGTTACCCGTGTCTTGCTGTTTTTGGACCTCCGTCCAAGTCGTTTTCCAAAAGTCGTTTTTTCGCGTCGCGTGTTCACCGTTTTTCTCCACCGTTTTACTCCAGTTTTTACTGATTATTCTTATCATGGTGAAGAAACGTATGTCACCCAAACCTGACAAAAAGAAAACACTGGAACAAGCCGCCCCTGACGTCAGTGTGGCAGGCTTGTGTTGTGTTTTCTTTTACTATTTCCGTACCTTGTTTTGAGTTCCATGGTTTCCGATGGCTCAATGTCTATTCATAGACTGTTGCAATATACATATATATGTCCGAAGCTAGGATCAATGACCCTAACGTTAAAAGACGCAGCGGGGCAAAACTGTCTATACCAGCGTTATTGCGAGCAGACGGGAGCCGTGCGCAAACTATGACAAGGCTTGTATACTTAGTGATCAGTATACTGGGGTCTTTGATCGGGAGACCTTTTTACCACAGGTTGAATTGGTTTCAGGGATTCCAGAGCATTATTGCTTAGATGAATTTAGCATGACGGAGACTCAGGTCTTTGAGCTACTGCAAGGCATTAATCCCTCTAAAGCTTCCGGTCCTGATTCAATTCATCCGAAGCTGTTGCATGAATTGGCCACTGAGCTGAGTGGTCCGCTCACATGCGTGTTTTCAGTCTCTCTGTACAGCTGCATCCTACCTTCGGAATGGAAGGAGGCAAGTATCTGTCCGACTTTTAAGGGCGGTGACAGCGCTCTATCCACGAACTATCGGCCTGTCAGTTTGACAAGCGTAGTAGTCAAGTTGTTTGAAAAGCTGATAAGGGATTCAGCGGAGAACAACCTGAATCAATTCAACCTTCTCAGTGTTACGCAACATAGATTCCGCATAGGATTTTCATGTCAGACTAATCTACTTGTAGCTCGTGAATGCTGGGCCGAAGCGGTAGACAGTGGCCACGCTGTAGACGTGCAATTCGTGGACTTTTCGAAAGCTTTCGATACTGTTCCACATCTTCGGCTCTCACTAAAGTTGAGATCTTACGGGATATCTGGTCGCGCCCTTCAATAAGTGTCCGCCTTCCTTGTGAAGAGGGAACAGTGAGTAGGGGTAATGCGTAGCCTTTCGCTCAGACAAGCTGTCTTTAGTGGCGTCCCGCAGGGCTCGATATTGGGGCCATTGTTGTTCGCGATCGATGTAAATGACTTGCCGGGAGAGCTAGGGGTGTCATTACTAATGTTTGCTGACGACCATAAGCTCTGGAATATTTTAGATATCCGGGGGTCCCTGATGCAATTCAGCACGCCTTGGATAGGCTCTGGGAATGGTCTACCTTATGGTTGATGCCCATAGATCGGGCCAAGTGCTCTGTTCTCCGAATCGGAGCTGCTAATCCTCCCACCCGATATGTCGTCGGCGGTGGTGAACTCCCTGTTGTCACTCAGCAGGTTGCTTTAGGAGTCATACACGCATCAGCACTTCATACTGGAGACAACTGGAAGAAGGCTGCTCGTCGAGGGTTTCGTTTGATATGGTTTATCCGCCGCTCTTTAGGAGTCATAACGGCCATTTTGTTTGTAAAAGCTATTTTCGGCATTCGTCCGACATCACCTGGAATATTGTATTCAGGCTTGTCCACCATGTCTTAACCGAGACAAAATGGACTTGGAGAGGGTGTTACGAGTGGGCAGTCAGTTAGTGCAGGGTCTACGGGGACAGACGTACGCTGAACGCTTGCTCAGTTAGGGTATGCACTCTATGCCCTATCTAAGAATAAGAGGGGACCTGATTCTCACTTATCGTATTTTGACGGGTAAGATTGGCCCAGACTTGTCAGGGCTTTTTAGTCCCGCTACGTTACCTAGTCTCCGCGGTCACCCACTGAAACTGCATAAACCAGGGTCTGATAGGATAAGGACGGAAACTCGTCTGTCGCGCCGCGTTATAGATGGCTGGAATTCGCTTCCAGATCACGTGGTTAGGGAACCTACGGTTAAGGGTTTTGTGCGCCAGCTCGATGCTCTTGGGTGGCAACAGCAAACGTTTCCTTTTTCCTAGCTGACTCACCTTTACTTTTCAGTTCTTTTTTACTGACTCAAATATCGTGGTGTTCCACTTGCTTAGCTCTTTCCACTTTCTCGTTTGCCTTCTGAGTTTACTTTTTTCTCTCTTACGTCACGTAACCGGCCCAGCAGGGACAGCTAGAGCAGGATACGTGGGCGTTAATTGGTTGGACAGGGTGTGATACGGTCTTTGTTTTAGGTCCAGCAGTATTTCAAATTTCTCCAACTCGTGGTTAAACGACTCGCGGGAAGGAACACTCACGGGATCATTCTATCGTTCCAGTCCCGCATGAACTTGAACATGAACGGGGTTATTGAATAAACTGCACTCGGCTTATCCTCTCGTTCTTGGTTACTCTCATCCGGAGACGCCGCTGAAGCACGCACGGGTCAAGCTGGTGTAGGTATCACTCTAGGCTCCAACGCTATGCCATCGTTGAATGATTGGATTCCGGTGAACAGCCGATTTTGTGCAGCCCGTTTGACGACATCGACTAAGGTTGATTCACGAAGTAGTACAAAACGCTGTTTGTTTGTGGTTTTCGCTTATGCTACCACCGACTGCAGTTCTAATGCTGTCAAGGACACATTGTAGCACGAACTGAACGCGCTACTACGCAGCGCTAATAGTTCAGATATTATAGTACTTGCAGGGATATGAACGCACAAGTAGGACGTCTGAGCTCTTCAGAAGCTCAGCTGGGTGGTAATTGTTGGCTGAAATCCGAACGGACTAACAACGGTGAGCGTCTGCTACAACTGTGTGCAGAGCACCAGTTATTTATTAGTAGCACTGCTTTTAGACACAGTGGACGCCAAAGTGCCACTTGGCGTCCTGTAGCTGGCCAGCGATGGACCCAAATTGACCACATAGCCATAAGTCACAGGAAGCGTGGTTCCATCCTGGATTGCCGCTCATACTGGAATACCTGTGTCGACTCTGATCATGCCTTGGTACGCTGTCGTTTCTCCATGAATTTTACCTGGAGGCGCATCAAGCTTCCCCTACGATAGGCAACGGAGAACTTGTCTCAGTCCCCGGTCAGGCGAGCCTATCAAGAATCACTGTATACCGAACTTCCGCAGTCTTGTACTAATGACACTGAACTTCCGTGGAATAGGATCTCGGCCGTCATGCACGATGCAGGAGCATATGCTTGTGGCACTATTAATCGTCATCGCACCAGTCACTGGATATCCGAGAGGTCGGTGAACCTGTTGGAATCTAGAAGACAACTCTCGGTTGACACTGAACACAGTGTGAAAAGACGGGTTATTAGGCGTGAAATAAAACAGAGTCTCCGTGTTGACAATGAAGACTGGTGGACCAAAATTGCTCAAGAATTGGAGGGGGCAGGAGCAGTAGGTAATTACCGCAAGCTCTTCCAGCTAATCCGTACCACTGGCCTAAGAAAAACAGGCGTCAGTGAGACAATCAGAGACAGCGCGGGTGCGCTGATACACAGTAAGGAGCGCCGTATGGCTCGTTGGGCGGAACACTTCCAAGATCAGTTCAGCTGGCCCTCTGCTCCCGGACCGCTTCCTACTCAAGTGCGGCAGGACGAGCCATGGACGGTTAGTTTAGAGCCTCCGTCGGAGGCCGAGGTCCGAAACGCGATCACAACCCTCAATCGTTTTCGTGCCGCTGGCCAGGATTCCCTCCCACCTGCATTATTTAAGGATGGTGGTGCGGTCTTCTGCAAAGCACTGACCTTATTCGAATGTATCTGGAAGGAAGAGAGTGCCCCGGCTAATTGGAGCGAATCGATTATAGTGGCAATATACAAAAAGGGCAGTCGCACAGACTGTGCCAACTACAGGGGTATTAGCCTAACGCCAGCTGTGACAAAATTACTGGCCTCGATTATCGTTCGTCACCTCACTGCGGAACGAGAATCTCGGAATAGGGAAGAGCAGGCTGGTTTCCGCCCAGGACGTGGCTGTATAGACCATATATTCACTTCGCGGCAGGTTCTTGAGCAGCGCCACGCATACCGCAGGCCGACAATAGCTGTGTTCCTCAATTTCTAGAGTGCTTTCGATTCAGTCGATCGATCGTTTTTGTTCGAAATACTTGTGCCGAAAGGTGTTCCCAATAAATATGTGAGCATCCTTCGTGCTCTATACTCGAACACTACAGGCCGCGTCAAGGTCTACTGTGGCCTATCGGCTAGCATTCTGACCACAAATGGCGTTCGTCAGGTTTGCCTGACTTCCCCATTTTTGTTCAATTTCGTTGTGGATTGTATCATGGAGTGTTCCGTTGCGGAATCTTACGATGTGGGCGCTGAAGTGCTTCCTGGTGAAAGGTTAGTTCATCTAGATTGTTCGGACGATATCGTCTCGCTTTTCGACAATGTTGGAGCGGCGCAATCAACGCTGAATAGCCTGTCCAGAGCGGTCACATTATTTGGTATGCACTTCGCACCTTCAAAGTGCAAAGAGTTGCTGCAGGACCACCAGCCACTTGATGACCCTTGAAGCTTGCTAACAAAAAACTTAAAGTGGGTCATTATTTCACTTATCTTAGCAGCTGCATCAGGAATGTTGGGCGCATAGAAACTGACGTGAGCTCGCGCATTGCAAAAGCCAGTGCTACCCTCTTGAACTTGCGGCACCTTTGGCGACAGAAGGGAGTTTCCCTCCGTCTGAAAGGCGGTGTCTACAAGGCCAAAGTGAGGGCCGTTCTGCTCTATGGGAGGGAGACAACCCCTTCGGTCTGAAGAGCTGAGGCGCCTTAAAGTCACTGATCATCGTTTTTGCGAAGCATTGCTGGTGTCGGATGGCACCAGCGTGTCCGCAACGATGATGTACCTAGGCGTGTACTAGGTGTTGATAATCATGCTAGCTCCCTAGAACAACAGCTAGCATTGAATATGTTGCGTTGGCTCGGGCACGTGCTACGTATGCTTGGTCACTGCTTACCTAGTAGGGCCTTGTTTTCTCGGCCAGGTGTAGGGTGGCGCAAGGCTTGCGGTGGACAAAAGTTGACTCGGCAGCGGGAAATGAAATAACTGACGATCAAACTGGGTGCCGTCGGTCCGTCTCACCTTCCGGGCTGGAGTCCACGTGACTCACCTTGTGCTTGGCTCGAGACTTTACAGGACATGGCTTGCAGTAGACACCAGTGGCGCGTCTGCTGCCGTCTCCTAATCAGATTGCCTGTTTAAAGTGTGTTTGTTGCTGAGTTATCTGCGGGGTAATGGCTGATTATGACGCGGGGCAGTGAAAGTCGCAAGGAAGCTGTCTCGCCGGTGCCGCCTTATCTTTGCACGATAGCCAGCTGTTTGTGACGGTATGTTGTTTACACAAGGTGCAGGCTGCTTGACTTCGAATGTTTGCTTAGGGCATTAAGGTTTTCAGGTAAGTCTTCCTTCTCTCCCTCTTCTTATTCTTTATTTCGGAAGTTCTCATGGTTGTATAGCAGCGAAGCATCAGTTCAAACGGCTGATGTACTGCTGTTGATGATGATGATGATGACTGTTTACGCCACATGGCTGCTTGACAGTCATCGTGGCAGACGATAGGGCTGGGTGTGATCGTTCGGTTTGTTCGTTTTCCCATAACTTTGCGGACATGGAGGAGGATGTGAAGAAAGGTTTACTGACGACTGCGACGTCATTTTATAAGCGGCAAGTGGGGACAATCTTTGACCGCGAAATTGACTTGAAATTATATCCCTTCCGAGCGTTGGAAAAACCAACACGCTGCCAACATCTGTAGTATCGATGTCATCATGGCGATTATTTTCTCTACCCGAACTCAAACGCTCTCACTGTTCCGGCCCTGAGTGACGTGGAAAAGCATTGTTGAAAATCCGCTTTTTGGTGCCTGTTTATCTTAAATATTAGCGGACTTCAAATGAGACCTAGAAGTAATGCGTTTGTTCTTGTTCCGCAAATGCTTGTGAATACTCATTTCAGCCTATAACCACAATCAAGGAGTTTATGCAAACACAAGCAAGTGCAGTGACGTTTTATTCTTTTCCCTCGTTCACTGGTGTAAACGCAAAAGCAATTCTTACATTGAATTGCTGGGTATTCTTGTCGCTTTTTAGCACACCAAACGGGACGTTAGTTAAGCCAAAGCGTTATTCGTCCGTGGTTCCTGTCCTGTCCTGACCATGTGTGTTTTTCAAAGCCTCGGTTGATTACTTGTCTCTGGACCACTAACCAGTCCGTTCTCGCCGCTTGCGTGCTACTAAACATTTGAAAAAGGCGCATTTAATTTGATTTCTGGTGATTTACTCCTTTTGGTGGAACTTGTCTACGTGCCTTCGGTTGTCTGGTCGTTATACTCGTGCGCTTTCGTAAAGAACCTGCCGTGGCAGGCTTGCAGTTTGCGTCAGCTTTCTTTTGCTCGTTACGCTTTGGTGAGTCTATTTCAATACAAACCTGTCACACTTGGTATTTCCGACTGCTTCTTTCGTCCACTTCATAGCTGGTCATCGTAAACCGGTTCACAACTGTTGCATATCTTTTACGTTTGCTTAATTTTTTATTCCTTTCCGCCGAGATGGTTAACGAGTGCTGTCCGAACACTTCGTGTCCTACCGACTACTCGTTTGTTACATATGCCAAAGAGGATTGTTTCAAAGCGGTTGCAGACTCATTCGGGGGCGAGCAATGCGGTTGATTCCATGTGGACTGTAATGCCTTGCATCCGATGCAGTATACCCTTTTGGGTAGTAGCTTGAGCACACCGCGCAGTTGTGTTGACTGCTGTGTGCGTCGTACTGAGCGTTCCACGCCAGTACCTAGCAGTCCAATGTTTCTGGAATGCTTGTGTATGAGGTGTTCGCTGAGTAGGAAATTTGGTTGTTTTGCAAAGTGTCTGAATTACTCAGATGCTTAACAATAAGTAGAGGAAGATACATACAAGTTGCCAGACTCAGCGCCCATTTGTTTACGGCCTACTATTAGTGCACGATTTACCAAAGACCTTTTTGGAAACGAACTCTCAAATATGGTGTTCGGTTTGTCTGTTTACCCGGGACACATGTGGGCTGCTACCCTTGTCAAAGAAAAGTGAAAGTGGGTTAAGAAACTGGCAACACTCAAGGCAGATGTAGATCAGTCGGGTGCCCTATCGCCATTTTCCTCCATTTCTACTGCAGCTGTGTCATCCAAGGGTGATACGTTAAGGACGTTGGAGCCTAACAACTCGGACGTTACTCTGAAACAGCCAACGTCCACAAAGCGTTCCGTAAGTACTTTGCGTTGCTGTGGCTCGTATACCAATTGCAGTGTTCTTTCCAGGATTGACAGTAAGTCCCCCCGCAGTCCTTCCAAAAGCGTATGTGGTTGATGACCTACATTACTTGTGTATATACGTTACCAAAGTTTGCTGCCAGGCTGGGAAGGCTGTATGTAGCCCTAGAACGTTTCGGGTTTCTCTGCCTGTTACAGAGGTGCACCGAGCTCTTTTACCTTTTGCCCTTAAGAACAAAGGCAATGGTGTCAGGTTGCAACTAGATCTCCCTTTGACGGGGCCGCTGTGCGATATGGAAACCCGTAGTAAAGTTGCAGAAAAGGTCTCTTGGTAGGGTTTTGGTAGTGTGCCAGTGGTGCACCTCCCTACCAGAAGCGGTTTCGGTGGCGCACGGTCCCAAATACAAACAGGTGATCTTCAATAATTTGCGTAGCCTGCAAAACATGCTGTACAAAGTAGGAGCCGTTGTTTACGATTGCCGTCCAGATTTCCTCGCATTCACTGGTACGTGGTTGTCCACCGACGTCATGGACGGTAAAGTGCGCTTACCAGGATACGAACTGCTGTGGTGTGACCGTACCTTCGATGGTCGCAGAGGTGGCGTTGCTTTGTACGTCAACTCCAGCCTTATTGTCTTTACGTGGTACATTTCCGCACTCGCGGATTTTTAATATTACATCCGTGCGACTTAAATTCTGCTGGTCGATAGAAGCCCACATGCCGTTGAGGGGTGTCTAATTAAAGTTATCCATAAACATTCGACCTATAGGTGTCTAGCGATTGGGGACCTTTTTCGCCCCGACCTGGACTAGCAGCATTTTTCTGCGAAGCTGTTTCAAACCTTTTTGGTACTGAGCTCCTCCATCTAGCCTTGTCTGCTCCCCTGCAACAGTTATTTGACCTTATCACTAAATTCAAGAAGGGACAAAACCCGTCCCTTTTGGACCTTTGCTAAATTCCTTGGATTTGTCATGGACATTGTGTACAACTAAAAGTCGAAGTACCTGGGGCTCTTAGTTGCTTACTGGTGCAAGAAATCGGACACCCGTTAGGCGGAGGTCTGTATTGTCCTTTGTACCTAACCTGACAGGTGCTGGCCAATATGTATGTCAGTCGTTTAAGTGCGCTATTAGTCAGAGAACGAATAATCTTTCCCGCGGTGGTCCAAGTATATGGCTCCTCAAGCAGGGAGCTGAGCGGCTCTAACCGAGGCCAATTTCGAAGTAAGGACCTACATTGCTTCAGTTTGTGGGGTGTAGACAGCGAGGACTAATAGACACCTAATAGCCCCACACGACTTCAAAGCTTGCTGAATAAATGGTTGTATGAATTGGTGGAGAACAAACACGTAGGCTTTATTTACCAAGAAAGCAAATAGAGTAGGCTGAAAAAAGTATGGCAAGATTTTGCTAAACAATGACAAAAAGTGATTGTTGGTTACACCATGTATATAATTTATATATCAGTCGCCAATGCGTCCTGAGATTGTTGGAGGAAAGAATCTTTGTATTTCTTGCGAACTATAATGTCAGGTTGTCCAAACCTAGACAGGAGGGCGATTAGACCTGTCAACCAAAACCTTTGCTTCGGAAACATGACCGCGATGCAGCGTGTACGGCAGTAGACTAAAGATGTCCGTTTTAAGGAACAATGAGCCACCCTCATGCCAACCCCCAATCTGGAGGGCAAGGAGACAGCGTTTGACTGGTCTCTAACAATTGACCAATCTCGTTCGAGTGTCTCTAAAGGTGCACCTTACGGAACCTAATGATTTGCCGCGGCACGCAAGAATTTGCACCACTGTAAGGTGCAACCTAATTGCTCCTTCTCCGTGCACCCACAAGCGCTATCACGGGGCACGAAATACCAGCAGGCAACATCTGCCTTTTCCTTAAATAAAATATGCAGTTGTCTATGCTCGTCCAGGTTTGGGTAATGCAAAACCCTTTTCGCTTATGTCGAACAGCTAATGTGACATGAACTTGAGATTGTTTACCGCTTGCGTCTCTACCGCTATCACAGATAACGACAAAGGTTTTTCATTCTATTATCAGCCTGTAGGCAACGGCTCCTGATGGCTATTTCCCGGAATTCATCATATCTGAGCCTCAATTGCTACGGCTCCTGCGGGTAAGCAATAGAAATAAAGCTGTTGGGGTGGATACTATTTACCCAGACCGCTGTGAAAGTTGAGGGGCAGCTTCTCACAAAAGCTTCGTAATGTTGCCAATGATCCAGAGGTCATCGAGATCATGATGGCTGTTGTGTTCTTAACACTTCCGATTTTCTAGCGCCGCACTTGGAATACTTTGTACATGCTTATCACCTATGCCTCCTTCGTAGCAGGATGGCACTTGAGCTACTCTTGTAACGTAGCAAGAAACTGGTGCATGGAGTAAAGAAGCGGACGCACCCTGAGCGCCTACCGGAGGTGGTGGATCGGTTCAATTACATTGGTCATTGTAGCAACTGTTGTGGTCACGTGACTGAGCAGGTTTATTTGCCTAGCAACAAGGCCCGTGCAGCTCTACAGCGACAAAAATTGGATGAAAGACAGCGTTCTAGCCTGTGAGTTAAATGTTGCTTGTGCAATGCTGCTGTAGGACAGGTCTCTCTTTATGGATAAGAGACTTCGGCAGTTCGCGGTAAGTAAATTAAATGGTTTGCTGTGTGTTTTAATCTTCTCACTAGACGCAATTCCAAATATAGCAATGTACTGCACCACAGATCTTCTAGCCCAACCGAAGGAAAAAACAAAACGCTAATGACCTTGCCAAAATAACGCATTAATCGCCGTCAACGAAAATTGTACAACGACTGCGGACCTTGGCTGTATTTATAGGTCTCTACTGACCTTCGACTTCTAGAATTATAAGGTAAACCACCAAGGTTAGTGGTTCCCCATATCTTCTGCCGAGGGGTCAGGTAGATTTGAATCACGTGCAGAAGCGGAACACTCTGCAACGTTCGAACTCGATGCGATAATCGTTAATAATCGATTAATCGCTAAAATAGTGGATTTCCAAGGCAATTCTTACTTTCTCCTGTGCACCGTGTTTGCCAACCCGGGTTGGCGGATAAGTGTTCAGTTTTGCTTGGAACATCGGGTGAGCAATGCTGAGGACTGCCGGTTGCTTTTGCCAACATACCTTTTTGTTCCTCACTACTGATGGCCAGCCAACGTTCTCCCTATGCCCGTTGACCTATAGGTCAACGATTTGCGTTTTTGGGCGTCTCCGGATAAAGTGTTACCAGAAGGATAATGAAATGGTCAAATATACAATGCGGATAAAACGCATGTCTAATTGCCACTGCAAAATGTAAGCTGCCACTAAACGTTGTGTACTCAGCGCCGCATGCAATAACGTTCAATAGGCTTTAATGCGGGCGTTGCTTGACATTGACACACCATTAATAAACACCCATAACCGGCAAATGCGGTTAACACTATATGTAAGGGGATCCTGCAGCACGCATACCTTGTCATCATTGCATACAGCAACAAGAACGCAAATCTACGGCACCCTGGGTTTTTGCGTTCTAAATGTATGCAGCAATGGGATGATGACTTCGTCTAAACCGACGTTGAAACATACACATTTGCATAGGATGTCATGAATAGGAAATCGCCGCAAGTCATCAGACACATAGCAACATAAATGTGTAGCCTGGACGATGGCATTCTATGGACGTATAAATCTCTGAGATGTAGGAAAGCTGCGCAGTTAACATATGCGGTTTCGCCCACGTCCGGGTGCAAGGATACGATTTGGTACAGTTTCTTTCCTACGATGATTACGTTGTCCGGTTTGCATGGAAAAAACACGGTCCCATTTAACCTGAAACCCATTTGCCTATTTATTTCGACGAGGGCTATAGTTTCACATAAGTTGGAGGGCTGATTACCATTGCACAAGTTTCCCTGGAACTCCATACACCGTCGCAATAGCTGAGGTACGATGTTCACTGGGCTTCGTATCCGCCTTTTTAGACACCTAATGTAAGATTCGAAAGGGAACGCGGAGAAATCATCCAGTGTCCCATGTGTATACGCATCTTGTGCCAAATGACACAGGGAATGCATGTTGAATGTCATTTCTTCAGCCCCATACAGTTTGAAGAAACGCGAAATAAACACCATAAGTACATTATGTGCAAAAGACCAACATTTTCTGAATAGCAATGGATGAAAAAGCAGATAAATACCTAAATGCATATCCAAGAAATTGACGTAATAGTCCAGGGGCAAAATATCCGCAAGAACCGCTGGTCCGGCATACAACAAGAAGTGCCGAAATTCAGACGCTTTCCACCATCTGAACTTATCTACGCTTCTACAACGGCGTGGAAAATCACGCGGCCAATGACACCGATTCATGTCAAGCACATCGTTAAGACGTGACACAGTGTCCATATCCAAGCGAAAATCCTTGCTAGCGGCTGCAGTTGTCCACAACGATATCAGGCGTCGCATAACACCCAAGCAAACAGCATGCATATAGTCTATAGGAAACTGCTCCACCATGTCTATGGGCAAGTATTCAAATGGTGACCATTTGCTACGGCAGTGCGCACGGAAGGACTCATTGGTACGCAGGCGGCAATCGGTGCAAGGAAAGGTTACTTTCCCAGAGACATAAACACCTCGCTGCACACATTTGTCGCAGCTGCCGTACCCAGAATGTGCTTTACTACGCTTCACATATGATCTGGCTGGTGCATCACAAATGTTATTAGAGATACGCACTGCGTTTGGTGCAGATCGACCGGGCAACATCACGCCTGTTCGAAGTAACGTTCTCAATTCAGTTACAAGTGGAGCCAAGAAGTGATGTACATTCCACGGTTTTCGTGGCCCCGAGTACACACCAACCAAAAAGGGATGCGATATCAAGGGCGCCACCGACCTACACAAAATGGGCCAAACTTGCACGCCGGATGAATTAAATGGTGAGAACCCATCCACATGCAACTGCAGGTGAATGCTCTGGTAGGTGGGCACACTTTCGCACCGGTAAGCCACCTTCAGACCGTAAATTATCCCCATGTGACCATACGTACCAGGATGTACCTCCATCTCGTTAGTGGTTCTTGGAGTTTTCATCAACGTCCGGTAATCCTTCGGTAGAGACGGTATAAACTTACGCAACCCTTCCAGAAGCTTGTTAACAGCCCAAGCCGAGGTGTTTGTATTAAGCACCCATGATGCCAGGAAACTACGTGCCTCATCACACGGCGTTGGTGACGTAGTCACGTCTATTGCAGTGCAATCATGCTCCCCTATTTCGCAGCTCATGGTTTGCACGTCATCACTCTCGGTTTCCGTCCTTGATGACTGAACGGAAAGTACGTCGGTGGAATCGCGTACACAGCGGTTGTGGTCCGCATCTGAAAGGTTACGCGGTGGCGAGATGCAGCAGTCTACAAACACACAAAAAGGTTGTCTGTGAACCTTACCTCCCATAATTGCATCCACGTTACCAGTAGGGCTATCATCGCGCACACGGAATGCCTCACGCTCAGCGAGTCTACGCAAAAGCAGCAATCGCATTCTCAATGTGCCTGCAGAAGGTAAAGCAAACGAACAACGACGTCTTGTTAAACGACTACGCATCTCTAGAACATGAAATATTAACTGAACAAACGCTTACGTAAGGCTGGTTACACAAAAAGACGTGTGTGAAGTGAATAATGGACGTACCGACAAGGAGAGCAACAGGGAAACCGGGGAGCAATCAAATGACCGCGCACTTCTATTTCCGGGACAAAAAGGTATGCAAACAAACACTGATGTTTACCTTAATGCAAACAAATCCGCATTATACCTCACTTTATAATCCTTTGACGTAATTATACGTAACGTTGATTGTTCAACAAAGAACTTTCTTTGTATTATTTGTAGACCAACCATACATCTACATAGAAAATCCACGGACCGCCTTTCTATTGGTTCGTGAATGACGAAGCAAAACGAAGACCAACTTTTGTAAAGGTTCGTCACTGACGGAGGCAAACGAAGGAAAAGCTCCGTAAAGGTTCGTCAGTGACATAACAAAACGAAGAAAACTCCTCGTAAGGGTTCGTCATTGACGAGGATAAACGAAGATTAACCTTTGTTTTGCTTCGTCAATGACGCACGTTTACGAAGAAAAATCTTCGTAAAGGTTCGTCAGCGCCTCGCCCTTGACGAAGCAAAACGAAGGTTTTGCTCAGTATGACGGAGATTTTTCTTCGTCGCGTGCTAGTAGGGTACTACCTTCGTGTGCATTATGCACCGTGGCGGAAGCTATGCGTTTTCTACTTTTTGTTGGTTATTCTGACGTTTTGTTACTATTCATAGAATAGTTAGACTATCTGGCTTGTCATACGATCTATCTACTATCTACCTATCTGGTTTCCAGGGAGAATTAACGTGCGGCAACAGTGTTTGAATAAGCACTGGGAACAAAACTTGACTTATCACTCTCCCGTCAAATCCAACTAGGACAATGCGAGCAAGGCAGCCTGTGCACAGCACTGCTAACAAATCGGCTAAACCGACTAAGCCACCACCTGATATTACAGACTCAACCCCAACTGCTGCCTGCAGGGTAATCCTTTCAGATCCACTGAAAGAGGCACATAATAACCTTGTAGTGACCATGACATTTTACCCCATCAAACATCACATTCAGACTTGTGCACATTTTGTTTTACTTTGCACCCATCCCAAGCCTATATATACTGGACTGCAATTTTGAACCGTGTTCGCCATCTTGTCCGCTCGTTGCCGGCTGTTGCGTTCCTACGTGGTGTTACTCATTGCTTCACCGATCTCTCCCATTGTCCTCAAGCTATATTTACATAGCTATAGTACATAGCTCTTTTCTCAAGACATTCTTTATATCTTGCCGTCTTCTGTCTTACTGGGCTACGGTTTTCTTGTGTAGCATTCGTCAAGCCGCTACGTAATTGGTGACCCCAATCGCATTCCGGTGAGTTCGTTCCATTTCGTTGGTTTTTCCACGCAACTCATGGCCTCAGTTTCTAAAAAGTGTGAGGACTCACAGTCTGTGCAAGCGGTATCTCTTTTAGTTTCACCATTTATTGAAAAAGATCCCATTTTATGGTTCATGATTTTAGAAGCTGAATTTACTTCTAAGCATGTTACTAGTGACTCTGCGAGGTTTAATCACTTGCTAACACGCCTGCCGACTGATGTTACTTTAGCACTACATGATCTTATTATTACATCTTGTCCTCCTGACCGCTATAATTCTCTCAAGAACGCCGTTATAAAGCGTGTTACTCCCTCAGTAAAGTCCCGCCTGCACAAACTTTTTACTGGTCTACAGCTAGGTTCTAGTAAGCCATCCGCGCTATTGCTAGAGATGCGTGGTCTTCTTCAAGGATTACATATGGACGAGTTGCTGCTTCGAGAGTTATGGCTGCAGCGTTTGCCTGAAAACGTACAAGCTATGCTATCGCTTGCGAAATCGCAGCCTTTGTCAGAAGTTGCAGATATTGCTGATGACATGATGGAGCGCTTCGCCGGACCGCCGTGTCCGTCGCCTAGTTTTCTTCGCTCACCTGACGTAGGTTTTACTGTTGACCCTTCGGTCCAAACCATGGACACCACTACTCCACCTTCCACTGGTGAGCTCTTAACAGAGATAGCCGCGCTACGGCAAGAAGTTCAAAGCTTAAGGTTACATCGGCACCAACGGGATTCTCCATCCCGTTCCCCTAGCCCATCTGGAAGACGAACACGACGCCCAATTTGCCGTTATCACGCACGTTTTGGAAGTTCCGCTAGAAATTGTATAAAACCATGCTCATTTCCCGTAACGAGAAAAAGGACAGGCCGACACGTATTGGCGACGAACGCCGTCGGCCGAAGTCGTCCAAGTCGCCTATTCAAAATCGTTGATAGGAACACCGGGATCATGTTCCTGGTGGATACCGGGGCGGAAGTTAGCGTGATCCCACCGGTTCCAGGCGACGCGACTAAGCCACAGACAACTAACTTGAGTGCCGCTAACGGCACTGCTATCCGAGTCTTCGGTCAACGCTCCCTTACCATTGACCTCGGACTACGACGTCCCTTTCGATGGATTTTCACCATCGCTGCCGTTCCATTTGCTATATTGGGTATCGACTTCCTCCAACACTTCGATCTTCTCGTCGATGCGCGTCATCGCAAACTCGTTGACCAAAAGACCCAGCTTTTCACATGTGGAGTTCGCACACCTTGTGTTTCTGTCACTCCCATTTACATTCAGCCTGAAGCTGATAAGGAATTTTTAGATCTGTTCAGACAGTTTCCGCAGCTCGTCCGCTCAGCTGACGCTACTCTTCCGGTCGCATCTAGCGTTACGCACCGTATACGAACCCGTGGCCCACCGGTTTCTGCACGGCCACGACGTCTCGCCCCTGATAAGCTAAAAGCCGCTAAGGCGGAATTCGAGCACATGCTCGAACTTGGTATCATCCGTCATTTTCGTCCTTTTCTAGAGGGCAGAAGCTTCACCGTCTTTACTGACCACAAACCTTTAGTTTATGCCCTCGACTCGTCATCGACCTTAACGCAATCTACAGAGCCACCTGTAACGACGCCCAGCTTTACAGCTCCACCACAATCCCAGTCACCCGATTCGCCTCAAACTAATACCAGTCACGGTAGAAGAGTTCGTAAACCTGTTCGTTTCTCCGATTTTGTCGAATCCATCCACACCTCATGAATCTTTTTCATTTTCTCTCGTTTGTATTATGCTTTTCCGTAAATATCTGAATCTGTCTCCCCGAGATTTTTTCCTCAACAGGTAAAGTCGTGAGGCTGGCACGTTTGGGTCCGTCCGTTCAATGCTTGGCTGTTTTTCAATGATTTGGTCGTTTGGATGCTTTGGTCTACCCCCAACGCTTTGCCCTCTCGCCCGCCCACGTCGGCCTTTGGATCGTGGTTTGCTTGGCTCAATTTGGCTCGCCTTGGTCGTTTGTCTGGCTCGCCTTCCTGGCTTTGGCTGCTCGTGTGCCTGGCTCGTTGTTTTTGGCCCCCCACGGCTCGCCAGTACGAACAGGATTTCAGCTTCGTTGTGGCAGTGGATTGGAATGCGGTGGGGGGAGTGACCTCTCCCAAGCGCACCGTCTTTCAGCAGCGGTGAAAGGTCCTACCGGCCCTTTTTCTGGATTATCCAGTTTTTTGTAGTCCGGTGTGCCCGCTGGGACGGCCCACCGATGATGCATTCCAATCCACAAGAAGATTAAATAATCCAAATACAACCGAACTCCTGTGATTCTGCCTTTATACATTTGCAAGCCAACAGCGATCGAAGTCCTCGTCCCTCGGCCTTCTAGGGGGAGGCCTGTGTAGTGACCATGACATTTTACCCCATCAAACATCACATTCAGACTTGTGCACATTTTGTTTTACTTTGCACCCATCCCAAGCCTATATATACTGGACTGCAATTTTGAACCGGGTTCGCCATCTTGTCCGCGCGTTGCCGGCTGTTGCGTTCCTACGTGGTGTTACTCATTGCTTCACCACTCTCTCCCATTGTCCTCAAGCTATATTTACATAGCTATTGTACATAGCTATTTTCTCAAGACATTCTTTATATCTTGCCGTCTTCTGTCTTACTGGGCTACGGTTTTCTTGTGTAGCATTCGTCAAGCCGCTACAACCTTACTTTTCTTGAGCTCGAATTGGACGCCCTCAAACGCAACATCTGTTCTGAGCGAAACCCTAGCAAAATGGTGCCAGTAGCTCAGCTCTCTGGAATCACCCAGACCAATGAGCTGAATAAACTCAAAGTGGCTGGGGATCTACTTACACACATTGATAATGAAGTTTTCGAACGAGTTCTTCGTACAAATAACGTTATGATATTCAATGTCCCCGACGAAAATAAATTAGCGAAGGTGAAGCACTCGCTCACCAATCCTTGTAACATGACTTCTGACTCCTTCGAAACTAAACGTCTAAAAGATATTCAAATGTAAACCGTGCCCTATACTTATCACTTTTAGAGACCAAATACTGGTCAAGACTCTAATAGCAAAACGATTCCTTATGCGACAGTCAGCCAATTTGAGGCCTATATTGCTCAAGCCGGACAAGACACCTCCGCAAAGAGCTTTTGCACCATCCAATAAACTTCCGTCTAAGCAAAGGGCAAAGGTTCTCCCCGCGACTGGACTTGCTACCTCACTCGCAGTAGATTTTGATCTGTCGCAACAGCACGTGGACCCAAATGTGACAAAAGCCCACAGCATTGAACTAACTTCGTCCAACACAGTGAAGACACTAGTCCACTGTAGTGCACGATGAACCTGCCAGCGGTCAAGCTGAGGCTGATGTAGCTAAACCAAAGGATTCCGACATATGTGACACTGATACAGAACCTCTGACAGAAGAAGTTATTGACAACACATCCAACGACCCTATGACAAGCACCCACTCACTACTAAGGAACTCTCACGCAACCGCCCAAAACAAAGGCGCATTAAAAATCCTGCTTATTGCAACTCCCACATGCCGAGACAGCAACCCAGGGAACCCAAGCAACACAGGCAACCCCACCCTTCGTGCTGCCTAACAAATGCTCATCTTGGAATTATCAGATTGCACCATTGGGGACAATATCTAAGAAGTAGGTACCACTGTACGAGACTACGACTATAACAAACAAATGCCGCCCCCAGAAAGCCATACTTGCTTCCAGCCCCAAAATCAACTGCTCACCATCGAAAAGCCAATGTCTTCAGCCACGGCCAGAACATGCGCGACTCCCGCCCCGCACTTACACAAACCGGTAACGATAAAACGAGCAACACCAATGCCCCACTTCGCCGACAACAGCCAAACCGGTCTCTCAACCCGAAACTGTCCAATTTAACACGGTCTGCTGGCGAATGCACACCCTACTCCCAAATGCCGCCATTTCCGCGGTGCTACGAAGCTGACAGTAACTATAATCATTTGCGGGTGCCCCGCTACAAAACTGCTGTTTATAGAACACTCGGCGAAGTAAAGCAGCACACCACCTCACCCTCGCATGCAAAGATTATTCGCCCGCGCTTTACAAGCCTGAATCCTGAACTACTTAACACGTCACTACGCACCCCCGCTCCTCTTTGGTGGAATATGGCTGGCTATGACTCTCCACAACTCACTAGACGTTTAGACGAGGCTTTGTATCGAACGAAGAATCGTAAACTTATGGAATACACTACCTGAAGGATTGATAGAGGCTGAGTCTGTGAAGTGTTTTAAAACTCGTATCGACGATTATTCTGGAAACCTGTGCTTTTGTGAAACGATGCACATACAGTGCCAAAAGAAGACATTGTATCCCCGGAAATAATGACACTAGTACAAATTTCTAACCAAACAAGGATAAACGATTAACAGACCAGACACAACTGCTGATAATTCACAAGTAAATTTTGATTTTTCGTAATTCGATAGAGTTGTACCGAAACCTTTCCACTTGCTATCTTAAATACAGTCACAGTCTTAGTTTCCAACTTTACAGGTTATTAAAAATCCCACAGATGCCCAAGAGCAATCGCTACCAACCCCTCCAACACCTCATGTAGTCGCCGATTTGGATTATGCTGAGGATATCATCTTGCTGGGTGACGATCCACAGGTCGTCCAACTTGCATTAAACCGCTTGACGTTTGAAGCATCAAAGCACGGTATGTGCTTTTCGCCATCCAAATGCAAGGCTCTCCTTCAAGACTGGCAGGTGCCTCTGCCGGCACTCACGCTTGCTGGTGAGACACTGGAGGTTGTGGAGAGCTTTATCTACTTGGGAAGTTGCATCACTGCTGGCGGTGCTGTTGGAGACGAGATTTCGATTCGCATTTCGAGAGCACGCCTCGCTTTTTCTAGGCTGAGGCATTTGTGGCGTCGCCACGACATTCGTCTCTCCATCAAAGGGCGGGTCTATTGTGCAACTGTTCGTGCTGTACTGTTGTACGGATGCGAGACCTGGCCCATTCGTAACCATGACTTGCGCAGGCTATCCGTCTTCGAGCACCGCCGTCTGCGGTCCATTGCCCGTGTGTGGTGGCAGCACCACGTAAGCAATGTGGAAGTTAGACAGCGCGTCTTGGGACGTGGAAACCACTCGCTCGAAGAGCTCATCTCACTGCATCAACTGCAGTGGTTGGAACACGTATTGCGCATGCCTGTCCAGCGTTACCCCCGTCGTGCGTTGTTTGCACTTGCTGGACAGGGCTGGATGAGACGGTCTGGTGGACAGCCTACAACATGGAGAAGCCGCATGAAAAAGTTGACGAAACAGTTGGCCTCGGCCGGTTGTTGTCGACTACCTGGTTGGGGCCCGAGAGATGAGGATACTTGCTGGTTGAAAACCTTGGAAGTTATAACCCAAGATCGATGTCAATGGCGGAAGTGTGCATCAGTGTGTTGCGGTGTCCCTTCTTCCTCCCCTAAAAAAGAACAAACTGAAAAAATTCAAAAACTGTGAGTGGTAAACTTGACAAAAAAAGCATTTCTTGCTGCTCTTTTCTTATTATTCATATTGTTTTCCTATTCAGCCATGATTCCGATGGCACAATATCTGTACCACAGACTGTGTATTATATATATATATATATATCATGTAGTCGCCGGCTCATTAAAAACCAATTCCAGAAATAGCATGCATCATCAGTCAGTATCACCCCAGGTGAACCCGCTTAAAGGTTCCCACGCTGCGCAACTCAACCACCACGGCTTAACGGCGACGAAGGTTTTTGCTTCCCCTGCGACATTTCTAGCCGCACGTATGAGCTTGTCTTCTACGCATCCAACCGATGACCTAACCATGAGACTCTTCATCGCATGCAAACATGCCATCAACCCTCTCCGAGTCTTCCAGTGCGATACAGATACCAGAGTAACCAACCCACATCTGGCGGAAGTATACCCCACAGGGTTGCACACTCACTATAATCCATCGTACTCTTCTACTGCTTACGTCCAACATATCTCTGCCAATACCTTACTCGTCGCCAATAACCTTTTCTACAACCACAAACCTATCTCCTCTGAGTCGTTTCAGCAAGCTAACAAAGCAGACTCACTCCTACAACCCGACCTGCTCTATGGTAACGCGGACAGTAAGATTTAGGCTGACCTCTATAACCTTATAACTATTAGCACTCCCTCTTAGACAAAAGCAACTATACCCACGCAAACCACTCAGATTACTTCTGTCTCGGATAATGCAGCAGGTGCTCACTCCTGCAACGAGGCACTCACTCTACTTCTCATTAACGCAAGGTCCATCAAACATAAGGTGCATCTTATCAACCCCGGCAATATCCCATCCGGCCCCCAGGTAGTGCTCAACACAGAAACGTGGCGCGATGTTGGCACACCCGATGCACACCTGCGGATAACGGGCTACACCTCCTTCAGCAATGGACGTACCAACAACCCAGGTGGTGGATGCTTCATTTTCTTGCCAGACCATTTTGGGACTCCACCATTTCACGCATTTTCAATCGGTCCTCTGGAAGACTCGCTTTGAATTCAGACTAGTAGGAGACAGCAAGATCTCTTAACTGGCTATCTGTATTACCCTCCACACACTAACACAATCGGTATACGCAGTCCTGTTGAACTCTTCACAGAAGTATTCCTCTTGCCGACCCACCATAAGATAATCGGTGGTGACTTCAACGTCACAAGTAGCCTGGCAAGCGCAATCTGAGCCACCCAAATACCGTGCCTTTGTGGACACCATATATGCATTTGGGCCGATTCAACACGTGCATGTAACCACTAGGCACAATAACAGTTTAGGTTTACTTTTTATAAACGGAGTTGCGCATGCATCTGGTAGCCTGATTGACAATCTCCCTGGATGCGATCATAAAATAGTAAAGATCTCATTCCAACTACCCATCACACGTCCCCTCGTGGCTAGACCAGCGTGTTCTATTTGGCTCTTCAAACGCGTCAACTGGAAAACTTTGCACCAGTTCTAAGGTCCATCAGCTGTGAGGTATTCTTTCTGGCTACAGATGCGGCCACGGCCTCTTCTGTACTATATAGAACTCTCACTTATTGCCTGGATATACTGGCACCTATAACGAAGCAAAAAGCAATGCAGCCACCGCAGGATACAGCTCCCCTCGCAAATTACTCGTCAAGCTCATAAAGCTACGTTCAAAGTACAGCAGGACCCAATTATTCTTCCCGCATATTCGCATAAATGAAGTCCTGTTGGAGTGGAGAAATTCACTGGCTAACGCATATCTGTCCGATGAACATACCGCCCTAAACTCTGTCAGCCGCAGAAAATTCCTCAATTCTCTGATGAGGCGCAGAAGCAACCCCGCCTCGAATTAGCTTAACTCGTGTTTTCATCCAGACCATTCACTTACCAGTAACCGAGCTGAAATATATGTGGTCATGAACCGCTACTTCTGCGACTCTTTCACCTCTGCTAACCTGACCCTTCCTCTCAATATACCAAGTTGCACCAATGATACCTTACACGCAGTAAAATTTGACCTGCGTACTATTTATCGGGAAATTCAAGACCTCAACTCCTCCTTCCACGCCGAACCTGATGACCACCTATCGGCTCCGCTAAATCTAGGTGGCCTGCATATCGCCGTTCTCCTTATTGACATCTTTAGCCTTTCCATAAAATATAGAACCTTTCCCGCTGCTTGGAAACATGCAGTTGTCATGCCGAGACACAAGAAGGGAAGTTGTCAAAACCTTGAGCACTATCGACCTATTAGTCACTTCTCATTCGCTTCACGAGTGATGGAGAGCATCGTCAAGGAAGAGCTCCTACGGTTCTTGACTCATCGTAATCTCATCAGCAAAACCCAGCGAAGATTCCTCTCGTTTATCTCTGTCAAACATGCCAGCTGGAGTACCTGAACAATGTTACCGCCATGGTTGATTGCAGGAAAGTTCTGATCATCATCTTGGATATGAAAAAATCGTCCGACCGGGTCCCTCATAAAAGACTGCCAAATAAACTGGCTTCTTACGGCATATCGGACCAGCTGCATACTTGGTTCTCCTCCTATCTTTCCTGTCGTACACTGTCGGCGAGACTAGGAGACTTCGAATCCTCACCGAAACCAGTTACGAGTGGTTTGTTCTAGGAAAGTGTACTGGGCCGTATACACTTCCTACTTTACCTCAAAGATGTATTTCAAGTCTTCGAATTTGGATAGGCGTACTCGCTCGCCGACGATATCAAAGTCGTATTATCCTTTGACCCGGGTAACCGAAGGAGCGGTCTCCTCATTATGAAAAATGACATTAAAGATTTTGACTCTTGGTGCAACACATGGAAGCTTGATTTCTCTCCTTCTAAGTGCAGCGCTAGGTCGTATAGATGCACTGTACCCCCAGTGCACTAACCCTGAATTGAGTCGCACTTGCCAACTGTCAAACGGTGAGGGATCTCGGCGTACACTATACAAGCCCACTGAATTTCTCGGAACAAGTTAGCTACAGTGTAGCAAAAGCCAGATCCCTCATTGGTCATATCTGCAAGCTGGTGCTCGTAGCCGAATCCAAGCTTACTCTTTACAAGGTATGCGCTGGACATATTTCGGATATTGCTCAATAATATTTACCAACGCCAGAAATAGTGACCGACTAGCAATTGAGAAAGTACCGCGCCCATTCACAAAGCGCCGGCCTTGTTCTTCTACTCTCAGCTAACGTGAGCGCTATAAACCTCTTGGTCTTGAACCTCTATGGTTATGAAGAATGCGACTCAACCTTACCTTCCTATTCCTGACGATACCCTACCCAAGCACGAACCCCGCAGGACTTATTCAACAAAGCGGCGACTCACGGTATCCACTTCGCCATAGACCCGCAAACATTACTCTGCCTACAGCCTGCACTGAAGTGCGTAGCATCTTTCTCTACAGGTTCGCTCGCATCTGGAACAGGCTACCATTACAAGTTAGACTAGCCGAGAACACTGCACAGTTCCGCCATGTCTACAGAGACACCTTGCTGCCTAGCCTACTTGCGAGCTCTTTAACGCCAATATACCGCAAGATGCACTTAGGAACATGGCCCAGAGCACCTCTAAATCCGAAAACCCAACATTTCGGACACAGGCCCTACCAATTAACTCTCTTTCACGCCAGATATATGTCTCTGTTATTCCGACTAAGCACTGACAGAATCTAGCCCATCAGCGCAAATATCTGCGTGTTCTACTCCACCATCCTCATCTTATTCCACCACATCTAGTAAAGGCTAGATAACTGCAACGGTAATTTTTTGCGTGTATCCAACTTCATTCTCCTGGACTGCTTGCATCACTTATTCTGTCTCTGTATCTACTAGTAACTACAACGCTCCATACACATACCATTTCTAACCATCGATACTCTCTATCCTCTAGCTACATTATCTGTTCTTTGTTTTAAATTTGGCACCACTTTTCAGCTGCAGCGAGTCATAGTAAGTAGCACGCAGCTTCGCAATAGGAGCCACTCCTTATCTCTCCAACTTTTATTCTCTTGGATTGGTTGCATCACATACCATCTTTCGTTTCTTGACTTATCTTACCACTGTAGGTATCCACAAACAACTAGAGGACTTAATCCGAACGCCGTTGCTCGCCACCGATAATTTCTCGCTCCTGGCGGCATTATCTGTTCTTCGTCTTATCTACGTCACCTCTTTTTAGCTACAGAGAGTCCTTAAAGATAGCATGCATCTTTTCGTTAGGAGCCACTTTTTAGCTCTCCAACTTTTCTTGTCTTGGATTGCTTACATCACATACCTTCGCTGGTCTGTTGACACATTCTGCCACTGCAGTGTCTACTAGTAATTAGAAAGGTTTTTCCAACTGCCATTGCTGGGCAACGATACTCGCCCCTAGCGCCATTATCTGTTGTTCGTCTTGTCTTATTCATGTTTTTGCAGCCATTCATTGTAGGCTCCATACATCTCTGCACATATCCACGGCTCGCTAGGATACACTCCTTGTCTCTATATTATACCTTCTCTTGGATTGTCTGTATCACTTACCTTCGCTGGCTTATTGCATCCTGTGACACCGTAGGCATAAACTAGTGACCAAGCGTCTTATTGGAATGGCCACATCTGGCTACTGAAAGTCTTTCCTAGCGCTACCATCTGTCAATCGTCGTAAGTTCGGCACCTCTGTTTCGAAGCAGTTGGTGGTCGTAAGCTCCATGCATCTGCGATTATCCAGTGCATGCTGAGAGCCACTCTTTGGTTTCTCCAACCTTTATTATTTGGGACAGGCTGCGTCACATACATTTGCTGTTTGTTGCCTTATTCCGGGACATTGTGGGTATACACTAGTAACTAGAAGGCTTCATCCAAATACCATTGCTGATCCCTGATGCTCTCACTTCTAGCGCCATTCGCTTTTCTTCCTCTTACCTCTGGCACCTCTGTTTAGCAGTAGCTACTCTTTGTTCGCTCCAAGCATCTCTGCGCATATCCGGAGCTTGCTAAGAGCCACTCTTTTAGCTCTCCAACGTTTACTCTCTGGGAGTCTGCGTCACATCCCTTTACTGCTTGTTGCCCTATTATGGGAAATTTCAGGTGTACGCAAGTAACCAGAAGGCTGCATAAAAACGCCATTACTAACCACCGATACTCTCTCCTCCCCTAGTGCCATTATCGGATCTCTGTCTTACCTTTGGCACTTATGTTTAGCATCAGCTGTCCTTCGTAAGCTCCATGCATGTCTGCGCATATCCGGAGCTTGCTAAGGGCCACTCTTTTTTCCCTGCAACCTTTGCTCTCTAGGACTCTATGCGGCACATGCATTTACTGTTTTTGACTTCTTCTGGGACACTGTAGGTATCCACAATCAACTAGAGGGCTTCGCCCAGATGCCATTGCAAGCCACCGATACTCTCTCGCCCCTAGTGCCGTTCTCAGTTCTTCCTCTTATCGCCGTCACCATTTTTCAGCTGCAGCGAGTCGTTGTAGGTACCATGCGTCTTTGCGCTAGGAGCCACTCCTTATCTTTCCAACTTTTATTCTCTTAGACTACTTGTATCACATACCTTCGCTGGTTCGTTGACGTATTCTCTCACTGTAGGTATCCACTAGTAAGTGGAAGGCCTAATCCGAATGTCGTTGCTGGCCTACGATACTCTCCCAGCGCCACTATCTGTCGCTGTTCATATCTTCTTCACCGACTTGCAGCGATTCGTCGTAGGCTCCATGCATCTCTGGAGCTCTCTAGGATAAGCGCATTGTCTTTCCATTATATATTCTCTTGGAATGTCTGTATCGCTTAACTTTGCTAGCTTTCTGCTGTGTGTTGTGACACTGTAGATCTCCACTAGTGACCAAATGTTTTAGTGGGATGGCTACATCTGGCCCTTGCTAGTCCCTTCTAGCTCCATGAGCCATCGATCGTCTTAACACCGGAACTTCGGTTTAGCAGCAGCTAATGATCGTAGGCTCCGTGCATCACTGCGCAAATCCGGAGGTTGTAGGAGCCACTCCTTATCTCTATAACCTTTATTCGCTTAGAATGTCTGCATCCAGTCTTTTCGCTGCCTTACCACCAATTGACGTTTGGATCTCGCTCGTGGTAACCTATTTATTTTTTTACTTCTTATTCTGCACTCCCTATCGTATTAGGCCGGCTACGTGCTGTTTATTCACCGTTCAACCACCACTAGTCTTCTGACTTTCTTTCCTCTTTCCCCAAGCAATAGTTGCCTCATACTAAACTGTTACTTCGTGGATTACTTACTGTTACAACACTGTTGTCTCTGCTTAAACGTTAGCAATCTACCCAAACGGCTATTGATCCTACAGAACCTTAAAAAGGCACTTTCAGCATTATCATCCTTGCACAATGTACATGATTTTGTCTGAACTCTAAATGTTGTAACATCAGACGTTAACAATGTTTAACTCCACGCCTGTCCTTGCGGCCTTCTCTCGGTTGTCCCTCACTTTCCCTTTTCTCTGAGATCCGGAATTTCTTGGAGATCTGGGATTGGACTGAGGAACAGTTTTCACCCGAGACAGGCGTAACAACTGACAAGGACCTATATGGAGCATGGCTGTATACCAAAGGGACTCAACTACAAACACCACTAGGACCTTTGTTCATTGTGGAGAGCTGGACACGTCTTCACACTCCCGAAAATTATACATCTGCAAAATCCAGACACCAGAAAGTTTGAAGCTTTGCTCACCTGAACACTCAACAAAACGACCATTCGTGATGTTCCCATACGCAACCGGTCTCAACAATTATGGCGGCTTTGACCAAGCTATCTGTCCAGCCAATAGAGGAACTTGGAAGCTTTTTGACTGTGAATAACCGAGTATGCAATCAGTCGGCAAGCGTTTTTGACAGTTATACATTAGTGTTCAAAACGTTTTACGTCAGCTTTGCAGAAGGTTGTGAGTTTTCGCCTGGCAAGCGTTCTCCATATAAAAAGCCACAAAAGTCTGCTTAACAACACTGAGACGTGGCGGATGTGACTCGCCCCTGAATAAAGTCACTGCTCACAACTACCTACTGGCAAGTCGAGTAGAGTCATATTTCAACAGTTTCCCGACATGTGCAAGAATATGATGCGCTCGGTCTACATGTACCGTTTCACTGCACTTATGGTGCTTTGACCGTTTGCACTGCGCACAATCAAACCCAAAATATCGTTGTGAAACACAGCTGCCTATAAACCTTGATCATGTCTGATTGGCTGTGTCTCCATAACTTCGAGAAAATACTATTCGTTCATTTATATATTCATTTGGGCAAAATCGCGAGGTGGGCAGTCCATGATATTGCACGCAGACATGAAGATATTGACAGCAAGACAATCTGGCTGCCACGTGCCGTATCTGTAAAGTTAGACCACGGCATGGCACATATCTATGGCTGCAGAGGGTATCAGACGTAGCGCAGTCAGTGGCACACCTGCATTCCACTTCCTGCATCCGGTAGTTAATTTCCGTTCTATTCTAGTGAATTTATAGCAATGCTTGCTACCTATTTTCCTTACATTCTGGTTGCGTCCAAGCTAAGCAGCTAGACGTTCTTTGTCATTATTATTCCGCATATGTGAATTGCCTAAACTGCATCTACGGCACCTATATGCTCGGATGCTAGTTCATCGACTGAAGTGAATTGGCAGTGCCATACCTCAGGTTCTCCGGCGCTTTTATCTCTCGACCCACAGCGTTTCAACCCAGTGCCTATTGGCCCTATAAAGGGCTCTAAATAGTCAATGGGACTAGTCCACTTTCTGGCGGCTACCAATAAACGAGGTCGCCTACGTTTACTAGTCCAGTGCTACGCACTTTCGAGAGGCGTCAAAGGTAAGTACCGTGTGGTCATCCTGCTCCAAGTAAAGGGGTCCATCATCTGGAAACAGTTCCACATCTTACACTTGGTGTGCTGTGAACACAGCCTCAGGTATTCTGGTCAGCTGGTTCAGTTTCGATCATCCCGTCGTCACAACATCTGAGCCTTGTACACCCCTAGTAGACAAGCGCCGCCTGGACACCTGTTGTCTCGGTACCACACCCGCCGATTACAATTAGCTGGATATTTGGATGCCGAATTGTATCCACCCACAATGATTCATTGCGCACATCCTCCTAACTGCAGGTAAGTGCGCAGCATACATTCCCGTGGCTTTTAGACTGCCACTAGACATGCGCCGCCCGTCTTCCTTGTTTGGTGATGCCACACCGCCCCCACTAATCATGAGCCATTGTTTTTTATGTCAGGTTTACCTACAGTAATTTCCCACTCCATACATTTGGACGATGCCACGTATGTCTAGTCTCGGTCCGAGTTCTCGCTGTATCATGCAGCTTCGAGTTCGCAAGAGCTATTTCCTATTTTGTACCATTCACTGGTACATTCACTGGCTTCTGACAGCCAATTCACCTTCGCTGATTTATTCAACGGTTTCCTAGTGCCGCAGTCCATATACTTGCTTTACCCATTGATCTCGTCGTCATATTCACATTTGGTAAGTGAATAGTCTCCAGTGATGTAGCTTGTCGTTGGCCAGCGGTGATGCTTTGCTCTGTCCATGCTTTCTCCGTGACACCCTGCATATACCAATAAAGAGCCGTGGTTAGTGTAGTCATTTTCACCTCGGTTACTACGTAACTTCACATCAAATGCCAGTATGCACGGTGCAAGATTTTCTCGGAGTATGTGCTGCCCCTCTTTTCACTGGGCACAAACCATTTCTCAGTGTGCACACTTTGTGGGTTACGAGCAAGTTACTCGCTCAACCGCAAAGTCGAGAATATTTGTGAATGGTTTGAACGTCCAAAAACATGGATGCATTATGCTCCTATACTTCAGTTACCCTATTCTGTCAAACATTGTAACCACGTAACCCTTAACCATATCTTGGTGGTACCTCTGTACTTGACGCACATGGGTGACTACCGTCACCTCACGTGCATCATTACCGTAGCCCTGCCTCACCTCCGTCAGTCACATTTACGCAGTCTACAACTATTGATGTGAAGTACATTTTCTGCATGTCCACAAACCAGCGGCTAGCAGTAATAATGTGTGGCAGATATAGACACCACCTCATTTCGGAAAGCAAATTCAAGCGAGATTGTCTGGCTACAATATCCACACTTGTGACCTTACTCTCTTCTAGGTTGCACGTGTTTATATGCACCCTTGTCACCGGTTGCAAGGTGGCATGGTAATGCCACGGGATCATATGTTTCTCACCAAACCCACCGGTCTTTTTACTTCCAGATGATCATCTCCTGGAAAAAGATTTGTGAAAGGTCCACCCTGACTACCTGGATGTGAATAATAACGGTCCCACTTAAAGCTGTAAGTTAACGTTGCGTTTCATCTACGCATATTTTTTCATGTGTGTTTGTAGGAAAATTTGCAATGAACCATTCCTCAATTCTTGCTCGTTGTGGGTCACAAGCGCAGTACAGGCTTTTCATAATGACGTGCGTATTTGGAATTGGTACGGACCTCCGCGTTGCATTTGATGCCACATTTCAGTGAGTTTGCAGAGAAAAGGCTGTCAAACTTTTGCACACAAGGACCCGAAATGAAATTCTATCTGACCCGCGTATACCTTTTATCAATGGCATTAGTAAAACCCATTCCTTGTATACTTCTTGAAGAACCACTGTGACCTAAGTCAGTTGCCTCGCCCATAGATATACTAACGTGTGCTATGCAATCTATGTGCCTTTATACAATACTCCTAGTAGAGACCAGCCGTTCCCATAGTAGATTTTTTTGCCGTTGGCCATTTTGATGCCGCGGTTGTGGTACCTACACAGGCTCATTAAGCCCGGCAGGAGGGCAGGTGAAGTCAACAGCTGCTACAACCATGGTATCGAGGTTGATGCAGCTGCCAAGGGATTTATATGGACAAAGAAAACAATGTTGGAAGTTTGTGAGTAGGGTAAAGTTTGTAGAAAGTAGAAGTCACGATTAAAATTCACGCACAAAAATATGCCTCGACGGGGAGTCGAACCCCGGTCCACGAATTTCCGGTCCGCTGCTCTACAAACTTTACCCTATCCACAAACTTCCAACAATAATCTACCATCGCCCCTTGGACATTTGAAGGACTGGTACTTCGGTCCATTGGGGAGTGACGTGTGAGTGAGCCAATCTGCAACATCAGGACAGGTACAGTGAGCCCATTGGCAATACGTCGCGCACCAAGCAGAAGTCATGTGTTAAAATTTGCGCACCTAATCGTCAGCCCTCTATAGCTCAGTTGGTAGAGCAGCGGACCGGAAATTCGTGGACCGGGGTTCGGCTCCCCGTCGAGGCATGTTATTGTGCGTGAATTTTAATCGTGACTTCTACTTTCTACAAACAGATAACAACGTTTATTATAGCGTGTGAAGCCCAAACTATATGTTTTGTTAGCAGCGGTACTGACGACACCGCTGTGGTGCCAACCTAAGCTCAACAGAGGATGGTCGTGAAAGCATGTGGAGCCAAACGTATCCGCTATGCTGTCCGCCATATTGAAACAAATATGGGGCAAATATGGGATAACTACGAACACTTCTTAAAGGCAATTGGCGCCAATAGTTAAGGCTTCGCTCGTAATATTGAGGCCAGTGTCATGGGACCTACATGGACTAAGTAACCACCGTTCATGTAGGCTAGTATAGCCCATAACAGAACTTGTGCAAGCGGCAAGTATAATTTCCTTCTTTTAGACATACGTAGGCATATGCTAGTTAAGCTAAACTGGATACTTGTTAATTTGTGTGTCCGTCGCCCCCGTTACGGTAAATATAATACCTCTATGCATTGCTTATACCAACAAGTGAGGCAAGCAGTGGGGTTTTCTAGAGTGTCGACCATAACGCCACACCTGTGACAGTTATATGAGCTTACTAAGCACGCGTCACGATGGTACGGATATCCACCTATACAGCACGAGGTCGCCAGCTCCTCTTGCCCGACTGTCACACGCTAGTTGCAATATATCGCAATCATTGCCTTATTAATGAGTGCTATAATAAATGACTGTATGGCAACGTGTAAGTGCACTGGTACCTGGTTCACGCTTATTTTACAGTACCTTTACTAATCCGCCTCTTGCCCATCTTCTTGCCCTCATTTCGTAAGCTGTTATCCGTTTGCTGCATAGCTGTGCCACCCAAGTTTACAGAGAGGGACGCTGCTGCAATCTATTATTTTTCAGACAAAGAATGCTCGCACATGCTTCCGTGCATTATAGCCTACTCCGTATATAGCACAACCGGTACTCGGATACCACAACTGTCCACTACGACGTTCGCATGCTGCTGGTTAGTTCGCGCTGTTAACACCCGCCACTTTCCCATTACTTGTTGAACTACCCCACGGCCCTTTTCAGTGCAACATACTGTCCTACATTGTTGTGGAGCAGATTTACAAGCCACTAATGACAACTTCTAGGCCTGTATGCGCCGCATCACTTAGCCGTTGTTTCACCGGATGGGTCCGAAATTATAGATCACATTCTTTACCGCAGTATTACACTGCAGGTTATTAATCATATCCCTTCTATGCCGTGACGGCAAACCAATGACCATCTTTCAGTATTGTCGCTTTGCATGTCATGAGCACTTCGAACGCTTCCCCTTAGACGACTGCATTTGTATATGGTTCAAACGTCTGTTCTCACAACGTAAAAATGCAGTCTCATTGATCCATACGCTCGCTTTGCTGTGTACGTTGTTGGACCTTCCCTACGCTTCCCGCACCATTCCATACAGCATCGCCTCTGCGGAATCAGCAAGTGCGCGCCTGGTAAATTTGGTAAGTTACCCGATGTGTTTATAACGTTTCATTTTTGCACAAAAGCAGTTCATCACATGGACTTCGTGCGTGTACTACAACGTCAAGCAATGCTATGTAGACCATAAGCCACGTTAAAGGATGAGCATGTTAGCAAAATATAGTAGGCATAATATTATTCAGTGTTCTTCTATTTTAAAAGTTAACCAATTTCCCCTTACATAGTGTTGTTAGCGGCATCAATTTTCGAACTTGCCTGTCACTGTGCCAGGCACCGGACGCCTGCGCCTACAGAAGGACTATGGATGGCTTGCGCTGCACCACGCACAGATCCATCCACACACCCCATATCCAGTGTAAACCCGAAGGAATAAGACCGGGAGGCATGCGGATGGGAACCACGTTTCATCAACGGAGCCGGCCCACACTCCTTCACAGACAAACACAAGCACACTCTATTTGGGGAATCAAGCGCACACAAGGCGGTGGCTGGACCGTAGTCTTCTCAACACTGAGTGCATGGAACCACTCTTTGATCCTAACACGGCCACAAGAACCGTGCACCCCGTCCCCTCCAGCAACGACCAACTGTCTCCTGGAGCCAGTATGGACGAGGTAGTGGGTAAAAGACAGGTAGGCACCTTGTCAACATGCGCATCAAGCGCAGCCACACCGGGGATATCAAGCAACAGCCAATCACTTATGTGAAAGCTAACAAATAAAATAAATCGAGTAATGCATAAGGAAACGTGACAAAAATCTTAAATTAATGAGCGTATGAAATAAATTGATAACAAAGGATCCGAGATAAGTTCAGGGGGTCAGAAAGTATATTTTATGGAAATGGCACAAACGCGAAAATATTATCGAAATTAACTGCAATTGGCGTAAGCGAGTTGTGCAGGTTTATAGAAGAGCGTACAGGTGGACATTTATTTGAGAAAAAAAGCATTAGGACAATATTGAAAACCCACCATCTGAAATAAAGAGACTTAGCATGCGAGCACAAGGTTAGTAAATCGAATGCAGCGCACCTGCAAACGCTGCGCTGGTTCTGCCTACGTTCTCTGCAGGGCCCGTAGTTGCTTCGGTGGCGGTCCTGAGTGGCCTCGCTTATGGCTCACTAAGCCTACTTGACTCAGGCGCTCGCGACCGCATGTGCTACAGCACTATTCGCTTGATGTCGATGGAGAACAACCCATCGGTGCTTTCCGCTTCCGCACTTGCCGCTTCTTTTCTGTATGCATGAGGGCTTTCTCCTGCACCTCGGCAACTGCCTTCGTGATCAGCTCGCGCCATGCATGCCGATCAAACGCCTTTGATTCCCATGATCTGCCATCAAGATTAGAACGTGAGAGGCTCACTTTAATCATGTCCTAGTAACGTAACTTTGGTTTCCCCACGTGCCGCTTCCCTATACTCAGCTGACCGTATAAGAGTTACTTCGGTATCCACGTTGAATACATGCGACTCACATGACCCATCGACCTCAGGTGTCGCAGCAAAAGTATGCAGTCCACTGCATACATTCCACTACGGCGCAACACTTCCGTGTCTGCAACGCTGTCGCCCCAACCGATGCTCAAAATTCGTCGCAAACACTGTTGATGGAACCGCTCGAGATATCTCACATCCCGATGGTACATCGTTCACGTTACACAGCCGTATAGAAGAACGGACATCACCGTGGATTTGTACGCCATCAGCTTCGTGCCAATGGTAAGCTGATGGTTGTTCCACACTCAGTATTCAAGCTTCCCGAATGCCGCCGCTGCCTTCGACACGCGGATACTCAGCTCACTTTGTATCTACTGATCAGTCGACATCACACCCCCAAGGTAGCAGAAGCGGGAGGTGGTTTCCAATACTTCCGCACCAATGCTGATCCGCGGCAATATTGAAGATTGCACCTCCGGTGAAGGCTGAAAGAGACTTGATAGGGACGTCTGTGGGTATTTTGAGTCGCAGTGCAAAACAAGTAAATACAAAGCGCAAAGTGCGAACTCGATTCTGCAGTTTCATCAAGTGGTATATTAACACTACTTATGGGTACACGAACAGCTGCGGAACATAACCAGACATGACGTGGAATACTGTATACCCCATTATTGGGGCAAGCAGAAATCTGCACCATACCATAGCACCATGAGCAAAACTGATAACCTAACCGTTCTTGGAATAATTTTGTGAAATTTAAATATTACTCATGAGTAGCAGGCTTTTGTTGTAATTCTGGTAAGCCTTTATCCCAGTAGTTCAAAAGCTACGTATCAAAGCCTAGTCCGGAAAAGCACCATACGTGGTTCGCCCTATTGGGACTCGTCAGTGGTGCGCATTCCTTCAGTTCTTTAAGGAGGATCGAACCCATCACGGATAGAGGCAGATGCCAACTAGCCAGCAGCTTATGCCATTGAGCCATGAGGGACGTTGGCTGGGCTAAATAATTCGCAAACTAACTAGGATATGTCTGATAGGGCTGATTTACAGGATCACTTGACATACCACTGTTTCATCGTCAGTGTGCAAGGTTTCCCTGACTCGAACAGTGATCAAATAGGAGAGTGGCTAATTTTTGACATGAAAAATAGGCCTGGAGGTGCTTAGTTTTCCGGCACACCTGGCTAAATGGTGATGCTTTCATAACTGAATTAGAAATAGACGTGTATAGGTCACTTTATGCCTAAGTATGTACAAAAATGGTAGTTACTAAGATATATTGGTCGTGAATTTCGCTTTCAATCATCGCGATTTTAAAATATACAAAAAATACAATAATCGGACAAGAGATGTGAATACCCCTTATCAAAGCAAGTAACTTATTGCAATCATAAACTTTACATACATGAAACAATTGTATTAACACTTAGATGCTCCATAAATCAGCCGTTTACACTACACCTTTATTTAGCATTTACCTGCTTTCCATTATCCCGTGAACTTCAACTACGCATTTACTCCTCACTTTAATTTATTATAACCGTTTTCACAACGCAAATCCGTATAGCAGTGTTTCCTATTTCCCCGCACATTATTACCACCAAAATTAAGAATATATTCCGCAGTCACTCAAACAAACTTGGCTGTTACCGAGGAGAACGGTAGCAAAACCCTTTCCCGCCATGACAAAAATTAGCCCTTCCCATCAAATATAAATGCACGTTTTAAGCCTTCGCACAGATTTGGCCTTCAAAGTAATTTCCCGTAGATTGTTCCAAACACTAGCTGGTCGGGGCGCCAATGTAGTAAACTCGTTTCTTCCTGTATCTCTTGTACTGCTTGGCTTTCACAAGCGAAGCAGCGACCTCAAAATGGGGAATTCACCGAGACACAGTATGTGGTAGGTCATGATCAGATACACTCGCAGTCGTCGACAAGAAGAGGTGTACAGTCCAAGCTTCTCGCACCGGTCTTATTACGCTTATCCTCCTAAACTCAAAATAATCCTTATAAGAACGTCTTGGACCCGTGCCATCTTCTGTACCTCGCCTCCGGTGACTTGCTGTTAAGCGGACCACCCGCACTCTAACGACGGATAATCAGCAAGTAGCAACCCTTTCAAATAAAGTAAAACAGCTGCGGTTGAGCATCCAAGCACGCGCGGTCCTTTCTGATGTAGACTATTTGTGATGTCCACGGACTTTGAATCATAGTGCGAGAGTATAACTAGGTCATTCACGGAAGGCGCGGGGTGTGGTGGCTTGCCGTCGAGGGTGTTGGTTAGGCCGTAGCCGACCTTCCCCAGGCACATGAATATCGACTTGGCTGTGTAGGCTGGGAGGAAGACTACTACAGAACACATGAAGAGGCGGTTAAGGTTTTGCTGAACAAGAGCGCAGTCATCAAAAGTGCTTATCGCTCTCCAAAGATTCAAGTCCTCTGCAAACAAAGCGCACAGCAAACAAACAAGTTGAGGTATAGAGTCACTGCGGAATGTAAAGAGAACTAGCATCAGCACCGCGCTTTGTGGTACTCCACTAGTAAATGGATACTGTTTAGATGACTGGCCAACGACCTGTACCCCCATTTTCGTCTAACAAGTAATTCCGCGATACACTAGTGCTGTGATCCACCAAAACTGCACACTCGAAATTCGTGGAAACAGACTATATGAGTTGCTCTGTTGAATGCTTTACGGTGATCACATCCCACTTTTATTATATCGTTGACACCACTACTTTTCCGATACCAGCTTCTCAACACATTAACTATACATGTCTTATTCACACCTGCGTTTAACCCACCTGCACCCTATATACTACTCAGACCCCTCATTTGGTCTATCTTATAGCTTTTCAATATTGGTCTGTATAATCTTAACGAAGCCTTGCTATCCCAAGTCTTTACTAGATTCACTTTAATATTTGCCTGTCCCTCTTAATACACTTGGACCAGTCCGGCCTCTGAGACGCCACATACCCGTGAGTTATAACCAAATTCTCCATTCTTCCTAGTATCGGCTCTCAATTCCTAATGGTCGCCTTATCCACTTCCAGTTTTCTAGGCTACCATCCTCCTGCTTCACTTTGCCGTCTACTGACGTGGTCCCAATTCTCTATTATTTAGCACTGTCCTTTGTGTAAAAGCATTAGCCTCATGATTCTAGTGCACGCCTGGTTTATTTTCGGTATGCCTTTCCCTTCAGATCGTTGTTGAATCCTCCGATCGCGGATTGAGCCTTGCCTCTGGGCTCCCTTAATTTGGTTTCTATTGAACGCTAACGTCTGTATCTCTCATTTGGCCCCTCGCCTATTCAACTGCCTATCCGGCTCCATTCTACCATGCGTTCTGGACTATGCTTTTCTCTGCAGTGGTCACAACCCTCTTCTATCAGATCGATGCCTTATTTATTTCGCTGGGGTAGTGCTTGCACATGTCTTTCTTCCCAATTGTACTTTCCTAGTCTCATTTCCATTATTACTGTACAGTTTTGTTTTAACTGACCAACAACCGATAAAACACTTTTCGGGTTTCGATTCGCCTTCTGGTTTCGGCTACGCGTGTTGTGCTGTTGGTCATCGTCTATCTGCTGGCCTCGTCCACTGATCATCGGATCTAACGCGTTGATTCATTGTGCCGATTAAGTTCCGTCTTCCGACCAGATTGTGCGACTAGCTGACAGTCTAGCGAAGATCGTGCCTTACCTAAGGTCAGCTACAGCATTCTTAGTTATAGACTGAGTTCTTCTATGTAGTTAAGCCCTTCCATTTGGCCTTTCCATTACATATTTGGTGACTCCGTTTTCGTTTTTTTGAAAGCTCAGAACTCCTTTTATTGTGACGACTATGTCGGACCACCATCCACCACTGATATTTCAGAAAATTTTGTTGGTTTCTCCTTCCCTGCCTTCGATTCATCTAATCCTCGCGTGTGATTTTTACAATTGGAAGCTCTTTTACGCATACACCGTATTACTTCTCAGTCCCTAATGTTCGCACATGTCACTGCCCAGCTTCCTACCCACATCGCAACTGACCTTATAGATTTGCTCGACTCGATTCCGGCTGACGCACCTTACGATAAAATCAAAGCCGCCGTATTTAAGCGCACCACGGCCTTCAACGAAGCTATATTTCGACAATTACTTTCCTGTCTTGAACTAAGCGATCGCACGCCGTCACAACTTCTCAGGCACATGCGTACGTTGGTCGGTTCCACTAAGGTCGATGACACGATTCTGCGACAGCTCTGGACGAAATGTCCCGTCGAACACCTCAGCTCTTCTCGCCGTCTTCGCAGATGATTTGCCTTTGGACAAGCTGGCTGAAACAGCTGACAAAATTCATGAGTACTTTCATAAACCCGCAGCATGTCCCGCAGTTGAGTCTACCGCTAACGCCGATCTTAAGACCGACCCGATTGAAACCATTTCTGAGAGGTTATCGAAGTTAGAGCTTGCCATCTCGAGCATTAATCGCTACCGTGGTGGAAGCCCTAGACGCTCCTCTCGAAGTAGACGTATTCCCGCCAGGAGTTCGAAACGTCATTTCTGTCGGTACCACCACCGTTTTGGCGATGATGCAAGGAATTGTCGACCTGGTTGTAATCATCTGAAGTCACTTCACAAACCGCAGCAGGGAAACCTCCACGCCAGCCATTGATGGCGACGGCTGCGTCTGGCCAACCTTACAGTCGTCTACTTTACGTCTACGATTCCTCAACCAGTTTGAACTTCTTGGTTGACACCGGTGCCGAGGTCAGCGTTATTCCTCGTTCTGCAGAAAAACGCAACCTACTTCCAACCGGACTGACATTGCAGGCGGCGAATGACACCAAGATACATACATAAGGCCAGGAAATGTTGACTCTCAGCCTTGGTCTTCGTCGAAATTTTCCATTTGTTTTCCTTATTGCTGACGTCCAACGCCCCATCCTTGGTGTTGATTTCCTTACCAAGTTTGGCCTGATCGTGGACCTGCGTAACCGTAAACTATGCGATAGTTTGACATCCTTGTATTTTTCGGGTAAAGTCACTTCGATTAGTTCGATCGGTCTTCGCTTAGCATTGCCCGCGGACAATGTGTTTACCAAACTATTAATGCAGTTTCTTGCTCTTTGTCAAACGTCTAGTGACTTTCCTGAGCCTAAGCACGAAGTTACGCACAACATCTTAACACATGGGCCGCCAGTAACCGCCCGACCTCGACGATTACCTTCCGACAAGCTCGCTACTGCCAAGGCATAGTTCGAATATATGCTTCATCTCGGTATCGTACGTCCTTCCAATAGCCCATGGTCCTCCCCGCTTCATATGGTTCCCAAGAAATCCAGTGGCGACTGGAGACCTGACGGAGATTACCGTGCACTAGACAATTCCACTGTCCCCGATAAATCTCCGGTTTCGCACATCCATGATTTTTCAACTGGTTTACATGGAAGAGCAGTTCTCTCTAAGGTTGACTTGGTGCGTGCATACTACCAAATTCCGGTTGCTCCCGACGATATTCCGCCGTAACCACGCCATTTGGTCTTCATGAATTCGTTCGCATGCCATTTCGTCCACGAGATGCCGCACAGACTTTCCAAAGCTTTATTGATCAAGTCCTTAGAGGGCTCGACTTTGCCTATGCCTACATTGACCATATTCTTGTGGTCAGTTCCAATCAAGATGAGCATCTGTCACATCTCCGATCGATTTTCGAACGCTTTGCTCGATACGGCGTTACGATCAATGTTGACAAATGTGTTTTTGGCCCAAGTTCTGTTGACTTTTTGGGCCACCGAATTGATTGTAATGGCATTAGTCCACTTCCCGAGAAAGCACAAGCGATTGAAGACTACCCCAGGCCTCAATCTTTCAAAAGTCTCCGTTGTTTTCTCGGCATGGTGAATTACTACAGCCGTTTCATACCAGATTGCTCTGGGCTACTCCAGCCATTGACCGATTTACTTAAATGCATGTCAGGAAAATTCGAGCTCACTCAGGAAGCCATCGATGCATTCTACAAGATCAAACACGCGTTGTCCAACGCTACCGCGCTTAGTCATTTGAGGACTGATGTTGACGCCACTCTCATCCTCAAGACTGATGCATCTCAGACCGTCGTTGGAGCTGTTCTCCACAGGTAATCATCTGTCAGCCTGATCCGCTATCCTTTTTCTCTCGTAAACTCCAGCCAGCACAGACGCGATACAGCACATTCGGTCGAGAACTTTTAGCTATCTACCTCGCTATCAAACACTTCCGGCACCTGCTTGAAGCTCGCACGTTTACCATTCTTACAGACCATAAACCACTTATCTTTCCTTTCCGTGGTTCATC
Organism: Dicrocoelium dendriticum; assembly: GCA_944474145.2. NCBI lineage: Eukaryota > Metazoa > Platyhelminthes > Trematoda > Plagiorchiida > Dicrocoeliidae > Dicrocoelium > Dicrocoelium dendriticum. The sequence continues at coordinate 55,077,876 of OX104068.1, read as the reverse complement.
CGACCGTTTCTCCCCCAGAGAAATTCGTCATTTGGATTATATTTCATAGTTTTCTACTGACATTCGCCATGTCGATGCTGCCAATAACGTTGTCGCCGATACCATGTCACATATATGTCGTCACGAAGTTTCACGGCAGAAGATTGACTTAAAAGACATAGCAGCTCATCAGGAAGGAAATCCTGAGTTCGTGCAACTAAGATCAAATCCGTCGAGCAAAATACCACAGTTGCCAATCCTTAACTCAGACTCCAAAATTTACTCTGATATTTCTACTGGCAAGCCCCGGCCTTTTGTCCCTCAGCAGTACTGCCGAATCGTCTTTGACCACCTGCATGGAATCTCACACCCGAGCATCCGAGCCACCGTCAAGCTAATTACTGATCGCTTCCTTTGGCACAACATGCGCTCCGAGATCCAGCAGTGGGCCAAACATTGTATCACTTGCCAAACCAGCAAGATCCACCTTCACACGCTTACCGTTTCCGGCACGTTTGCTCTTCCCGACGCTCGTTTCAAACATGTCCATCTTGACATCGTTGGACCCTTGCCTCCATCCAACGGTTTTGTCTACTTATTGACATGTGTTGATCGTTATACGCGTTACCACTTGCCGTGCCTTTACGTGATGCTTATACAGTAACGGTGGCGCGAACATTCATTGAGAATTGGATTTCTGTCTTTGGCTCGCCAGCCACTATTAATACCGATAGAGGATCCCAATTCAATTCGGCCTTGTTTCGTGACATGTATGTATGTATGTATTCTGAGGCTTGTATGCAGTGGACGGCATACTTTTACTGCGACACCTGAGATGGCTCGGTCATGTGAGCCGTATGGATTCGACACGAATACCGAAACAACTTTTATACGGTCAGCTGAGTATAGGGAAGCGGCATGCTGGGAAACCAAATTTACATTACCAGGACATGATTAAAGTGAGCCTCACACGTTCTAATCTTGATTGCAGATCATGGGAATCGAAGGCGGTTGATCGGCCTGCATGGCGCGATCTAATCACGAAGGTAGTCGCTGAAGTGCGGGAGAAAGCCCTCATGCATACAGAGAAGAAGTGGCAGTTGCGGAAGCGGCCAGCACCAATGAATTGTACTCCATCGACATCGAGCGCACTGTGCTGTAGAACATGCGGTCGCAAGTGCATTAGTCAGACAGGCCTAGTGAGCCATGAGAGAGTCATTCGGGGCCACTGCCGAAGCGACGACGGGTCCCGCAGTGAACGTAGGCACACCGGCGCAGCGTTTGTAGGCACGCTGAGTTCGATTTACTAACCGCATGCTTGCATGCTAAGCCTCTTTATTTCAGGTGGTGGGTTTTGGGTTCTCTTCTAATGCCTTTCTTTCTCATATAAATGTCTAGTGGGCCATGAGCTGTACCATTTGGGGACACTACAGAAGCGACGACGAGTCCTGCAGAGAAGTACGCCGAGCCGGCGCAGCGTTTGTAGGCACGCTGAATTCGATTTACTAACCGCGTGCTTGCATGCTGTCTCTTTATTTCAGGTGGTGGGTTTACAGTTTTTACCTTAATGCTTTTCTTTCTCATATAAATATCTCCCTGTACTCTATTCCATTAACTTGCACACATCGCCTAAGCCAATTGTATTCGATTTCCATAACATTTTTGTGTTCGTGGCATTCCGTGAACTAAACTTCCTGACCTCGTGCACTTAGCTAGGATCTGTTTGTAAACAACTTATTACATATGCTATTTACTTAGGGTTTATATCACCGTTTCCTTATGCACTAATCGAGTTTTTCTTTTTCTTTCTCTCTCTTTCAAGTGTTTGGCTGTTGTTTGATATCCCCGGTGTGGCTGCGCTTGATGTGCATGTTGACAAAGTGCCTACCTGTCTTTTACCCACTACCTCGTCCATACTGGCTCCAAGAGACAGTTGGTCGTTGCTGGAGGGGACGGGGTGCACGGTCCTTGTGGCCGTGTTAGGCTCGAAGGGTGGTTCCATGCAGTCAGTGTGGAGCGGACTACGGTCCAGCCACCGCCTTGTGTGCGGTTGATTCCCAAATACAGTGTGCTTGTGTTTGCCTGTGAAGGAGTGTGGGCCGGCTCCGTTGATGAAACGTGGTTCCCATCCGCATGCCTCCCGGTCTTATTCCTTCGGGTTTACACTGGATATGGGGGGTGCGGTTGGAGCCGTGGGTGGTGCAGCGCAAGCCATCCATGGTCCCTCTGTAGGCGCAGGCGTCCTGTGGCTTGCCACAGTGACAGGCAAATCCGAAGCCGGATGCCGCCAACCATTCTGAGGCTGATGTTGCATTCTTGATGCTTCTTCACCGCAGTTGGGCCAAACCAACTTACACTTATACTAGGTCTTTTTAAGCTGGATAAATTTTATTCCACTTTATTTGGTTTGTTCTGCCTACCTGAATAATGTTCTATTAACTGGCCACGTTGCTTACGCTAATTGCGCTTATCTTCGGTAATGTTGTTGCGTTTGTAGTATTTTTAAGTAACTTGTGGACATTTCTTATCGCGGATTCGTTGCTAACCAACTTACTTCACATGGTAATTTAGGGAAGAGTTATGCCACCGTATCTGTATGCATTATTGGATTTATTTTATTTCAGCTTGTCGTTTAAAGTGAATGGCTGTTGCGTGATATCCTCAGTGTGGCTGCCCTTGATGTGCATGTTGACAAGGTGCCTACCTGTCTATTACCCACTACCTCGTCCATACTGGCTCCACGAGACAGTTGGTCGTAGCTGGAGGGGACGGGTTGCAAGGTCCTTGTGGACGTGCTAGGCTCAAAGAGCGGTTCCATGCACTCAGTGTGGAGCGGACTACTGTCCAGCCACCGCCTTGTGTGTACGTGATTCCCCAAATACAGCGTGCATGTGTTTGTCTGTGAAGGAGTGTGGGTCGGCTCCGTTGATGAAACGTGGCTCCCATGCACATGCCTCCCGGTCTTATTCCTTCGGGTTTACGCTGAATATGGGGTGTGTGGATGGAGCTGTGGGTGGTGCAGCGCAAGCCATCCATATTCTCTCTTAGGCGCAGGCGTCCGGTGCCTGGCACGGTGACAGTCAAATCCGAAATTTGATGAAGCCCACCATTCTCAACAGTCTATTAACTAGACACAGAGCCCGCATAAAACCATGGAGATCAGCAAATAAGCAAGATTCATCGCGTCATAATCATCGTGGCATACCAGTTGAAGGTGAGCAAAACACTTCGACTAATATGCCGCAGGAAGAATGGAACATTTTGCTAAAAAGTAGAACAAAACATTTTTAGTTCGTTTTTCACATGCCGCTTTTGTTCTATTTTTTCATTATAATGTTTGTAGTATTAAACGTGTGAATCAATACAATACTGTACACAATTCTTCCATTGATTCCGGTTGCGGGCCATATCTTCAAGAGTGCTAGGCCATTGGCACTCCTCATCTCTGGGTCCCCATCCTGGAAGATGTACGGATCTAACAGCGGCTAGACGCGACGTCAGCGATTTCATGTGCTGCCGCCAAGTGGAAGGCTGACCACCACGCGGTCGCCTCCAGCCGGGTCTTGGACGAGCGAATAGAGCGCGACGTGGTAGACGCTCAGGTGCCATGCGTAGAACGTGACCGAGCCATCTCAACTGGCGCAACAAAACCAGTTTGTTGAAGGGAATACTCGCATTCCCCAAAATGCGACGTCGAACGTCATTACTATTAACTCGATGTTGCCACCAAACACGAGCGATCCTCCTTAAGCAACCGTTATCGAAGGCAGAAAGACGACGCATGTCTTCCACGCGAATCGGCGAAGACTCGCATCCATACAACAATACTGAGCGAACTGATGTGCTGTAAACGCGGCCCTTTAGTGAGAATGAGACGTCGCGACGATACCACAAGTGTCTCAAATTGACAAATGCTGATCGAGGTTTAGCGATACGAAGAGAAACTTCTTTGTTGATAGTGCCGTCAGCAGAAACACAGCTCCCAAGGTAGACGAAACTATCTACCTGTTCAAGTTGTGCACCTTCGACAGTGAGCACGGGCGCAGGTGAAAGCCAACCCTTGAGCAGTACTTTACCCTTCGATGAGGCGAAGCTCATGCCATACTTAGATGCTTCAACCGCCAAACGATCCAGAATGAGTTGCATACTCTGAGGATCGTCAACAAGTAAAGTGATATCATCAGGATAGTCTAAGTCGGTCGCGCGCTCACCCGGTAGAAGCTCGATGCCAAAATGTTGGAAACCTTCTAGAGCATTTGACAGAACGTATTAGATTGCGAAGTTGAAGAGGAATGCGGACATAGGGCATCCCTGTCGCACACCGCTATTGACGGTGAATTGCGAGGAAAGCTTGCCATAGACCCTCACACTGTCGGATGTATGAAGCTAAAGTGCTCGTAAGATGGCGGTATATTTCTCTGGCACCCCGTTCTTAGCAAGCAACGCCATAAAGCCGGTCGATCAACGGAGTCAAAAGCGGCACGTATGTCTAGAAATGCAGTGATATTGGGCCTGTGATAAATGTGGCGATGTTCGAGGAGCTGGCGGAGCGTGAAGCTTTGATCTACGCATCCGCGGCCAGGACGGAAACCAGATTGTTCTTCACGGTAGTATGATTCACGTACTGGGGATAGCCTGCGAAGCAGAATGGATGCCAATAGCTTAGAGGCAACCAAAATAAGACTAATCCCGCGATGATTTGCACATGAAGTGCGAGCACCTTTCTTGAAAATCGGGATAATGACTGATTCGCCCCAAGAGGAAGGCACTTCCTCTTCATGCGAAATTTTTGCGAACAGCGCGGTCAGCTGGTTAATGATCGCCACGCCACCGTACTTGAATAGTTCCGGAGGAAGTCCGTCTAAGCCGGCAGCCTTGAAGCGCTTCAAGTGTCGAAACTCGAGGCAGACTTCCGCTTCGCTGGGTGGATTTAGAGGGACGAGCCAAATTGGACAACAAGGTGTACTGCATGTACTGATGAATGGTGGGGGCCAGTTGAACTGCGAGTGAAAGTGCTCGGCCCAACGGTCCATACGCCTGTGTTGGTTGGTGATCGGAGACTCATCCACCTCACAAATGACCTCACTGACACCAGGCTTCCTGAGGCCAATGGACCGAATGAGTTGGAAACGCCTGGGAGTGCTGCCAGAGAGAGAAGCGGTCTCCATCTCTAAAGCGCGCTCAGACCACCATGTCTCGCGATCCTTGCGTAGGCTTTGCTTGAGCAGCCGGTTGGCAGAACGGCGCCGCTCGTTGCAATCTGATTCCGCGGGGATATCTTTGCTGCTTTCGAACAGCTCCAGAGAACGAGCAGAAATCCAAGCCTTCAAGGTGCGTCGAGTCAGGCCGCAGCATGACTCTCCGGAAATGGTCATTGCCTTCAGTATACAAGTCCAGTGTCGTTCCACTTATTGCGGTGGATTGTAACTGAGTGCATATGCCAATGAAGACTGATCGCTCGCCTGGACAGAGGAAGCAGTTAATCTGTTTAAATTAATCTTGCGGTGCTTCGTGTTTCGGGATCCTCCAAAATCCATACGGATTTTCGCGCAGATCAGAGCATGATCTGAATCAACGAAGTTAGACCAAAAGGACCTGCAGTCCAATACGCTGCCGCGCCATCTGAAGCTAATTGCAATGTAATCAATTTGAGACCACTGTTGTGTTGAAGAAAGGGGACGCCACGTTTCAAAACTCTTCTTCGTACGTCTGAAGTTAGTGCTAGAAAGAAACAGACGGTTGTCCTGCACAATTTGAGAAGTCTCTCTCTGTTATCCGAGCGGTTCTCATCGTGCGCGTGATGACCACCAAGATGGCGTTTGTATGGTAACAGGCGGCTAACCCCTGCATCAAAATCCCCAGCAAGGATAACGACATCCGACTTTTAGCATTAGTCAAGAGCTGTTGTAGATCCCGGTAGAATTCGTCCTTAACCGAGTCGCCACTGCAGTCAGTTGGAGCGTACACGGAAATCACAAACAAGTTGTCTCTCTTCGCGCTATCTGTTGATTCTACATGAACCCCGAATCCGAACTGCACATAGTCGGTTGTTAATCGGGAACCATTCCAATAGTGCCGCTTCGGCCTTGCCACTCAATGCTATGCCTACACCAGCCAGACCCACTGAGGCTGCTTCTGGATCTCCAGAAAGACGCAAGTGATATATGGCTTCGTGGTCAGTGGGGATGTCAGTGTAAGCACAGTGCTGGGATCTTTCAATCGGGTTTCTGAAAGGCAGCAGACATCAATGTCTAGTGGCCCTAGGGTGCGCGCTAGACCGGCTTGCTGTCCAATCTGAGTGAGTGTCCGAACGTTGAAGCACGCCAGAGGGAACAAGGATCGGGGACGAAGGAAAGCCATAGATTGAACCTCTTGGTCTACGTGGTAACCGGAATCGCAGCCAGATTGTTGAGCACATGAATCGGGTAACGGAAATTGAGGATTGTTAACAAACAAACAGTGGGCGTGTGATGAAGTCGCGTGAAAGTGACTAGCAGAAACAGCAGCTGATGAGTAAGTTGTAATTCAGTCCATGGTTTTGCGAGAGGGCGTGATACCACCCAATTGCCCAAGCCGAAGTAGGGAGTTGACTTAAGGGACTCCACCTCGAGCCTTTGGCTAAATAACCTACCCGCAAGGCAGCGGGTCGAATTTAGGGAATGGCGCCCATTGGGAGGCGTTGACTGAATGTTCAGTTCATGCGTCTTTGTTTGGTTGATTACCAAACACTGGCCTAATACTCCCCATGAAATCAGCACACCTGCTGGAATACAGTGTCCCACCGAGGTTGAACACTGTCGCCGAACACTTTGATGGAACGGGGTACACCCGAACCACCCAGCTGGCATCACGAGGAGGTAGTTCGGCAAGTCAATCCTCGTGACATGAACGGCTTGCTCGGTTGTTCCGCGCACAGCGCGGATGAGTTTTATCAGAGGATTAGTGTCCTGAATGCTATTACGGCCAAATTCAAGCTTACAAGCACCACAAGCAAAACCGTCTGTCTCTTTTAGCCTTTACCTGAGGGGCTATGTGCAAGAATGCTGCAAAGCAGCATTTTTAACAACGTGTTGGACACCGCCTCCGGCTGCCTCTACCCTGAGAGTGCAATGTCGACTGACCAGCAGATACACAGTAACTTGCATGTCCTAGTATCGAAGGCAGCAACTGCATTCGGGAACAGCGAGTACCGGGTGTGGAACAACCACCAGCCCACCGTCGGCACGAAACTGATGGTGCACAAATCCATGGGGCTGTCCGCCCATGTATACGGCATCGAAACCTGGACGTAGTACTAACAAGATGTGCGATATCACGACAATGTTTGCGACGGATTCCGCGCATCGGTTGATGCGACAAATTCGCAGATACAGTAGGGTTGTGCGGAAGTGGAATGTATGCAACAGACAACATATTTTACGGAGACAGTTGCAGTTGTTCGGTCATGTGTGGCGTATGAATCAGACGCGGATACCGATGCAGTTATTATATGGTCAGCTGAAGGTGTGGAAGCAGCATATGGGGAAACTGAAGCTTGGTTAACTGGACATGATCAATGTAAGCCTATCACATTCTAATGTTGGTTTCATGTATTGTGAATCGAAAGAGGCAGAGCAGTTTGCATGGCGCGAGTGCCGTTGCCAAGGTGCAAGGAAAAAGCCTTATTGCGTGCAGTGAAGTATCGACAATTGCCGAAACGACAGTCGCCATTAGGGTGTACTCCATCGACCTCGAGCGCACGGTGCTCTAGCGCATGCGGTCGCGATTGCATGAGTCAGGTAGTCCTAGTGTGGCATGCGCAATACCTCTGAACCAGCATCAGATCGACGGCGTGTCCTGCGGAGAACGTAATCAATCGCTACAATCGATTCACTACCCGCTTGCTTTCATGCCAAGTTGCTTAATTTGCAGTGGCGAATTTGTTATCGTGTCTAATTGAATAGTTTGTTACCTCCTCCTAACGTCGACCTGAATTTTCACCCGTTGCTTTAGCTAATTGGGGTTAGGTACGCTAAGACTTTCGCGTTTGTGGAATTAAAAATATGTTTCCTGATATCTTGCACTTATTGCGGATTCGATAGTTAACAAGTTAGTACATATGCGAATTTATCGCAGTTTTACGTATGCATTTTCAAATGCTTTGTTCGATGTATATTGTATGTTATTTTCAGTTCAATGTTTAGTTGTTGTTTGCTTTCCCCGAAATGGTTGCGCTTGATGTGCGTGTAAACAATTTGTCTACAAGTGTAGTACCTACCACCTCGTCTATACTGGCTCCCGGACACTGTGAGTGGTTTCTGGAGTGGACGGGTTGGGCAGTCCACGTGGCCATGCTAGGCTCGAAGAGTGGTTCCATGCATGTTGTTTGGAACAGACTACGGTCCAACCAACGCCTTGTGTGTGCTTGATTCCCCAACTACAGCTCGCTTGTGATTGCCGTTGAATGAGTGTGGGCTGGCTCCGTTGCTGAAAGTTGCCTCCCATTCACATGCCAATTGTGCGTATCGCTTCAGTTTTGCACTGGATATGGGCTGTGTGGATGAAGCTGTGGGTGGTGGAACGCAAGCCACTCATGGTCACTGTAAGCGCAGGCGTCTTGTGGCTGCACTATGAAGGCCAAAATGACAATCAACTCCGGAAATGAATAAATACAGCTCTATTTTGGAGTAAGGGTTGCTTAAATAGTTTTCAAAACTTCCGTGCACCTGCCAGATTCGCGTATAAGTCAACAATCCGCGCAGTGACGTACTGACGTTACCTCATGTTTAGCTGTCAACTTGTAGTCACCACAGATGGACAGTGCCATCAATTTGTTGTATTTTACCATTAACGTGGCTCAAGAAGCGTGGTGGACTTGCGAGAACATTAGATGTTTCTGGAGGCGCTCCAGCTCTAACAAACTTTCGGGCAAGTAAAGGAAGGTAAGCTCCCTTATAAAGTTTCGCCTGGACCTTCGGTCTGATATTGAGAATTTAAAATCACATAGTTAACCGTACGATGCCTCATCAAACACACAAGCGTACATCTTCAACGGTGAAGGAATGTCTGGAATGTAGTCCACCTTTTTGAGGGTATGAGCTAGTTTCTACAAAGTAAGTTTGGGCCGATTCTTTTAACAACAGTTAAATGAACAGTAAAAGTGTCGGCTCCACGCGTGACCTTTACTTCACGCAGTGCAGTTAAATCTGCAATCGACTCCATTATCCCTGGATCTATTTTCCTCACTCTATAAACCCTAAGGGACATGTCAAGCACCAGCTATTTTACCCGTTATAAATCATTGTTCATCCCAGGTACATCGAGCAAGTTACCAGTATAAGAACGTAAAACAAACTGTGTCGGGACCATTGGCAGGTCGGCAGTGTAGGTAGTTGACTAACCTAGCCGAGGCCTTTATATCGATTAAAAGCCTCATAGATAGACCATAAATCACATGTACTACAGTGTCTGGATGTATTCCATACACATGTGACATAGTAGTAAGTGAAAGCAAGTAAGATATGGACTCATTGAAACTATCTACTTTCCGGGCAATAGTTGGTTGAGGGTAAGATACACGAAACAGCAGCTGATGAGCAATTTGTAATACAGTCCATGGTGCACAACCTGAACAGGTAGATAGTTTCGTCTACCTTGGGAGCTGTGTTTCTGCTGACGGCACTATCAACAAAGAAGTTTCCCTTCGTACCGCTAAAGCTCGATCAGCATTTGTCAATTTGAGACACTTGTGGCATCGTCGCGACGTCTCATTCTCACTAAACGGCCGCGTTTACAGCGCATCAGTTCGCTCAGTATTGTTGTATGGATGCGAGTCTTCGCCGATTCGCTTGGAAGACATGCGTCGTCTTTCTGCCTTCGATAACCGTTGCTTAAGGAGGATCGCTCGTGTTTGGTGGCAACATCGAGTTAATAGTAATGACGTTCGACGTCGCATTTTGGGGAATGCGAGTATTCCCTCCAACAAACTGGTTTTGTTGCGCCAGTTGAGATGGCTCGGTCACGTTCTACGCTTGGCACCTGAGCGTCTACCACGTCACGTTCTATTCGCTCGTCCAAGACCCGGCTGGAGGCGACCGCGTGGTGGTCAGCCTTCCACTTGGCGGCAGCACATGAAATCGCTGACGTCGCGTCTAGCCGATGTTAGATCCGTACGTCTTCCAGGATAGGGACCCAGAGATGAGGAGTACCAATGGCCTAGCACCCTTGAAGATATAGCCCGCAACCGGAATCAATGGAATAATTGTGTACAGTATTGTATTGATTCACACGTTTAATGCTACAAACATTATAATGACAAAATAGAACAAAAGTGGCGTGCGAAAAACGAACTAAAATTGTTTTGTTCTACTTTTTAGCAAAATGCTCCATTCGTCCTGCGGCATATTAGTTGAAGTGTTTTGCTCACCTTCAACTAGCATGCCACGATGATTATGACGCGATGAATCTTTCTTATTTGCTGATCTTCATGGTTTTATGCGGGCTCTGTGTCTAGTCAATAGACTGTTGGGATTACAATACAATTACCAGTTACACGTAGTGGAAGAACTTTGGGGCGGCAAACACACGCTAGATGTCCGAGTATGCCGCATTTGTGGCAAATGGATTGCTTGTCAATAATCAGTTACTCTTTGGTGTCTTTCGCCGCACCGCTAGCACATAATGAAGCGTTTGTTATTCGGTGACATTCGAGGTTATGCCGCAATTATTGCATCTGAAGGATGGTCATGTTGGTGGTGTATTAACTGTTGAACCACATTTTCCGTTTGCTTAACTAATATTCACGCAGCTTCCCAAGTATCTTTACTACCATCACTTAAAAGGAAATTTCGTGCATTGTTGCGCGAATGCTAACTAGAAGCTACTGGATTGCCATGACTCGTTCAAATTTCGTGGCACTAGTCCCATTATAATGACAGTCATGCAGAGGCTGATGTATGCGGATTATAAACGCTTTAACATCTCCATGCTGTATTGTGAAGAAGCTTAGTCATGCAGTTGTAAACATACGTTGTTGTAAGCTTCAAAGACCATCCAGTGATTTCAGACAATGTGATAAGGTAATGCTTTCCTACAACAGTAGCGCAAAGAGATGCCTCTGACCCCCAGCACTTGAGTGTTTTATCCGCAGTTTAACAGATTGCTAAGATCCACAATATTATTAGGATGCGCGTGTAGAGCCCCTGTCGCATCACAAGTTAGTGATAATGCACTGACGGCAACTTTTAAGAATGAATTGAGCCCTCCTTGTGAATACAAAATTAACGGAGATGTTTTCAAGTTGCCCGATCCGGAATGGTTCCAACCCGCGGTCCTACGAAGTATGCAAGTTTGCTAGCTTGCATCAACCTGGGCGGTTGGGAGCAACATGTTTCTGCCCTACCAAGGGGAAGCATATGCTGGACTTGATATTTACCATAGGCACCCCAAAAACTGAGAGTGACAGTAGGCCAGGACTTCCGTGGAAGCGAACATTGAGTAGTACACTGGTCGTTGTATATACAATCATCCGTCACTAATCCTGCTCTAGCAGATGAAATCCAGCTTCACTGGTAGGTGAATCCCATAACTTGGGCTACCTTTGCTTTAATTATTAGGTCGAGCAATTGGGATCAGTTCTTTTTATTCGACACCATAAAGCAAGCTACTAAAATCTTTATAGGGAGGTTATTTTGTCTGGACTGTATGGTTCCTATTTTCGTTTAACAAGAAGCCAACCAGGAAACGACAGCCAAAGTTGCTCACTAGAATGCGGCAGTTACGGCGCTCCTACCGTAGGACGTTCAACATTGCATATGCCGTGAGGGCAAATGAAATCGGTATTGAATTGTCAGCCAGACCTGCGCAAAAGCATACTGGTTAAGAACAGGCAACCATGAATAGTGTTAATGGAGCCAAGCAACACAGCTGGCTTCTGCGTTCTGGCACCTCGTGCCAATTGCCAAAGATATCCCTCATACGAACGGGTCCTAATGAAACTTCCAATGCTCAGCTTGTTATATGTGAGGCGCCTAACTACTATTTAATGTAGTCACAAGGTTTAGAGACCGAGCCAGTCAGAGATGAGCTGCAAGTAATCGTTAGACATTCACTTGGCACGGTACATGTTGACGTCACAGGTCTCCCCACCGCGATTTCGACCACTAAGCCATTTTCAAACCTGGGTCCAGATGGCATTCCGCACATTCTAATTAAGAATCGGGGTTGAAGACATTTCTATACTCCTCCTGAAGCTGTTTCCAATCTCCAAGCAGTATGGAAAATATCCATCGTCTTCGAAAAATTCTATAGTCATGCCATATCACAAAGTTGGCTCATGGCCGGTGGTTGCTAATTTTCGCCAGGTAATCCATATGTCTAGCATCTGAAGCGTAATGTAGTGCAGGAATGGGGAGAGCCACACCAAAACCTTCCACTTCGGTAACGGTCCCTGTGACCGTATTGGCAGAGGCTGAGTTCAACTGCAACCGACGCCACGAGTGAGCTTGTGCGTCGTGCGCCAAGACACACGGCGGGTGCTCCAAACCCCGAAAATGGAAAGGACTGTTAAAGCACTCACATGGACTTCTTGTGTGATGGAAAGCACGTGAACAGGTCACAAAATAGATTTCCGAGTGCTCAATGTTGCTGGACATGCCAGCTGGACTTCCTTCACATAAACACCAAAGCAATTGACTCAGATTAAGCGGTACGCACGATCTACCTCGATATTCAATGCATCCGGCAGTTCCACATATACATTTACTACACAAAGTCAACGCTTATGGCATGGTGAGTACTCTGTTGGACTGGTTGGGACCATACGTAACAGGACGCACGCAGTCGGTGTAACTAGCACATGCTGAATCCCCCGGGCCACTGTCTCCTGCGTTGTCATGCAGGAGAGCGTTTTAGATCCAACGCTCTTTCTTATGTGTATTAATGATATCTGAAACAGCGCAAAGCACGGTCGCTCATTTCTGTTCGCTGGTGATATCAAAATCGTCTACAGCTTCCCTACAGGTACAACCACATCCGCGCTCGACAGAATACAAGAACTGCCCTGGCCCGATCGGGTAGTGATTTTTACTCAGTTGGATCGTGTGCAGACTCCGACGTCGACCTGGTTATTGGCGATAGTTCACAACTTGTAAACTAATTTGACCCCGTTTTAACGACTTAGTAGTCTGTATAATCGATGTACATGGTATATAATTGTACTAGCCTGACGGAGCACTATCGAAAATATATGTTCGCTGACAATGACTTTTGATTATCTTTATGGGCTTCTTCAAATCTGTAATACGAGAAGACCCAAGGGCCCTAGAGTTCTAGTGCCAAAAATGACAAATCACTTTCTCCGCTAAAACACCGGATGCCATAAAGTATAAATGGTTAGTACCTGATGGAGAGCTCACGAGTAACGACATTCCTATTCAGATTCAAACATCAGCAAAAGACCTGGGCCTGGGCTATTCCATGCGCGTCAACTTCTCGGAGCAAGTGCATTTCAAATCGCAAAGGATCGACCATTAAACCTCCACAGAAGCCGTCACATAAACACTATCGAAGCACGTCTGGAACTTTACCGGATTAACGTTCGTCCGATCTAGGAGAACTGTGCTTTCATTTATAGCAGCTTGCGTATATCGGACCGTATATTGTTTGAAACAGCTCAACGGCGGTTCACTAAAATGCTTGCCCAAAATACCAGGCGTTTGGTTAGATATGGTGGTGTGGTCAGCTCGAACTCCAACCTCTGTGGCTGCGACGTATTGTCCTAAACTTCTGCTACCTGCACAGGGTAAAACATGACTTTGTGCATAGTGACATATACAGTCTTAAGCTGAGAGGTGTAACAGAACGTAACCGCAGAAACAGGAGTGGTACTGTTACTTTGCTGAGAGTAAATAAGTAACTATGCTCTCGTTTCTTCTTAGTTGCATGTATAAATATTTAGAGCAAACTACCAACAAGGCTGCGAGCAAGCCAGAACCCGCAGGCTTTCAAGGTGAAGGTGCCAAAGTTCATGTACCCGAATAAAGCAAAACAGCTCTTAGTTTGTGACTCGGCCGATCGCTTTTTTTGAGAGCGGGCCGGACGTAGCATGAACAATCCTAGTGTAACATCGTGCGTTATAAAGATACAACAACAGATACATTAGTGTGAGGCATTTGTGTAATCTTTAGCTTAATATCTGTCCTTTCCAACTCTGAGATCTCGCCTGAATCAATTACATGATAAGACTAGGAACTAAGGCGGCAACTCCGAGTATATGACTTACTTCACCTAGTTTCATTCTCGTTTGACCTATTTCTGGCTCGTCTGCAGCCACTCATCATCATCATCAACAGCAGTACATCAGCCATTTGAACTGATGCTTCGCTGCCATACAACCATGAGGACCTATGAAATAAAGAAGAAGAAGAGGGAGAGAAGGGGGACTTAACCGAAAACCTTAATGCCCTAAGCAAACATTCAGGGTTAAGGCGCCTACACCTTGTGTAGACAACATTCCGTCACAAGCAGCTAGCTATCGTTCAGCCACTAGCCTCTTCTGAACTGTCGCCCACTTTCTGACTGTTTCCAGACATCTGAGACGTAAACAATCTAGGCTTTGCAGTCGCAAGAGCCTGGGAGCTTCGCTGGGCATGTTAACGGCTTTTCATAGTCGCTGTCCTTCCGCAATCCTTCTTTTCTTATGACACCCATTACTGTTATTTCCAACTTAATTTGGCGGCCTAGCTTCATCTTGCTGACTTACCCGGTCTAGCCTGAATGCTCTCCTGTTTTCTGACCTCGCTCAGACTTCTGAGATCAAAATAGTCTAGGCTCTGCCGACGCAACGCTTTGTACTCTCACGACAAGAGCAGCGCTGATCACGATTCATCCTTTTTATCATATTCCCCTTTCATCCTTAACATATCTTTGCTGCCGTCGTTCTCTGTTATCATTCTGCCATTAATAAAACGGCTTTCTCTCCAAGAGCCGACTTTCTAGTCTCGTCACGATGGGCTCCAGCTTACTGACTACTGAGGCCTTACCAATGAATCATTGCTAGATCCAAAGGTCTGTTCACAAAACCTCGAGATTTTTGTAGGCTTTTCCACTTCTCAATAGATTCCTTTCCTTCCAGACCACATGCTTACCTTTCCGCGCTCACTGTTTGCATTCCTGCTTAAATTGGACGAATAACTCTTCGGGCACGGCTCTAATCTAGCCTCGTCTGACCAGTCTCCTTCCTTTTGATGGATTCCAGACATCCGAGACGTAAACGATTTAGGCTCTGTAGTCCCAACACTTTGTGCCCCTCATCGTTATTGCTTTGCTCAGCGGGCTATCTACCTATTTTGGCGAAACGCTCTGCTACCATTACCACACTGGACATTCTTCATCTTTCTTTTTAATAACAATGTTGAATCTGAAGAACGTCGTTGGCATTTCCAATTCTCCTCAACAGAACCTTTTCTACCGACCCTTTTCTTTCCTTCCCTTGAGTTCTGTTGTATTCCTTCTTCATTTGAGGCTAACTTACAGGTGATTAATTTGCCTGGCTTTTCACATTCCCACCAGTTTAGGAATGAGGCAACGTGTCCCTGTCACTTTTGCTGAGTGATATTCTTTTCCATACTACGCACGTCTCGTCCTCGTCACTCTAGTAATTAATGACCTTGCACACGAAAACGCTTCAAACTTCCTAACGTTTGCCGACGATATCAAGATCTGGCGCATGATCCAGTCAAACGCTGAGCAACCTGCACTTCAGAGTGATTTAGATACGGTGTATCAGCAGTCGACCCAAAACTTATTGCAGTTCAATGTCAGTAATTGCAAGGTGCTTTCCATCCGACATCAGGGCAGCTACTCGTACCGGCTCGGAACGAATATACTACAACAACCAACTCTTGAACGTGACTTGGGTCGCTCCAGGCTATCTGTAACGGCCTAGAAGACCGGGAGCTAACACGTCGGGCTGTTGCGGCAGGTGTTTGGACAAATAAAGAGCACCATATTTCCACAAATGCTCAGTGCGTATGTTCGCCCCCATGTCGAATACGCAATGTAAGCCTGGCATCCATGGCTGAAACACGACCTTAATGCACTGGAGCAGTCACAACGCCGGGCATCTAAGATCGTAATTGGAATGCGCAATCTTTCATTCCAGGAGAGGCTACAACAATTTGGTGTGTTCAGTGGAAGCTATCGCAGACTACGAGGTGACCTGATTATGGCATACTTGATTCCGCGAGACGCACATCATATGTGCCACCTTTTACTGCAACTCAGCAGCAATAAAAACCTGAAGGGCCACTCAGCAAAACTCGCAGAACCATACAGTCGTCTGGAGTGCCGTAGAGAATTCTTTTCCATTCGTGTCTGTCACCCGTGGAAAGCTCTCCCAGAATCAAGCGTCTCTGCACCGACACTAACAGTATTTAAAAGACGATTGGACGATGCACTCATCCACATATACTTTGTTACTTAACACTAAGTCTCCATTCTACGCATGGAGTATAACATGGAATTATTTGTTGTTAACTGTGGGTGCTGTGAATCTAACAGGATCGCAGTGGAGCAAACGATAAGTTCTCAATTTTATATTTCAATTATTAACTATTGTACTATCCTTATCATCATTATTGTTATGTTGGTATTCACACCAACTATCCAACTGGACTTGTAAAGCAAAGCTACTTAACCCGTATAAATACATTGTTCATAGATTGGGTGTATGCGCTTTAAGACCCCCAAACTCTTTGTTTCATCTTCATTCCTAATTTAAAATAATCTTTCATTCTCTACTGATCCGTAATCTGCGCGCTTCTCGTTGTATTTCGTCACTTATTATACGCGAGTATACGCAATATTTAAATAACTAGTACATGACATAGGTTAGAATAGTTCAGTCGTTGTTGAAATTGATCGACTGCGTTCCGGACGTAATTGTTTCGTCTCTTTGCTTGGCTCTCTCTGTTCGCTGTCTTTTCCCGAGATTGTCACAAGTACGGCGTCAAGCACTGAAGGAATTGTCCAACTTTGCGACAATAATATAACATGAGACACAAAGCTCCTTTATCTGGATATGAGCGGAAGCTTATCCGCCGTTTTTACAACTTAGTAACCGGACAAATCATCCGTTATCTCGCAAAGATACAATTTTCTTGAGGCTTGAACAATTGGGTTCAGTTCGCCTAACACTATCTCTCACATACTTCTTGCCTGGAGCGCTCCTTTTGACTTCGGTAGGCATATTCTTCTGCCGAAACAAGGCCAGAACAATTGGTCATCCTAAGCTCTTAGTTCCACGTTGACCATTCATTTGGCCGCGGTTGCCTATATTTCCAATTAATTTCCAACTTACCCCGGGGAGGATCTCCGCTTTGTTTTTCGGATTCATATCCTATTCTTCAGGACTTCAACATATTTCAATGTATATCCCTCGGAGACTTCACGTGTTCCTGCAGATTATCAACACATCATATTCCGAAAATGTTTAATTCGTGACCTTCCAATCGGGCACAGATATTCGCTCAAAACAGGACAGGACCCAGGAACGCAATAGGCACTCGCCTAACGCATCAGGCAACGAAAAATGGGACACAACTTGACTGCAGGTAAGAGAGCAAATAAACACTGGTAGAGTGGCGGCATAGTGAACCGGATCCACTTTTGATTGCCCTTCATGCCACTTTAACATTTAATAGATCATGGTCTCTCACACTGGCACAAAAGCTAGCCATACGCCAGAAATCCCTGTCACACCGGTTAGCTAGAAATCCAGCTATTTCGAACCATTTCTTGCCTTATCTTGGTCAGCAGTTAAAATTTATCTTTTAACTGACTCCATTGCCCACCCTGCGTCATGCGTAGAGGTGGGTGGAAAACCAGCTCCCATTTCCTGCGTACTTTGCTGTTACTGACATACAAATATTCATTTATACTGTCTGGCGAACTAGAATAGCTCTCACCAGAACATACCCCGCCGTGATAACTTGTGTGACATCAAAGTCTTTTTTCATCTATGTCACCCGTACTAAACCTAAAAACTCGTAGAGAGAAAGCGCATAAAGAGCAAGCATTTGCGCAGTAGATCGTCCCAACACATGGTGCACATTAATGCTTCAGGTCTAGAAAACACTAACCACAGAAAACAAAGTTCTTGAAGCCATGCTCATGCAGGCTCTAGCGAATTACACGTTTAGAAGCATGTTGCCAATATTTCGGATGCAAATTACTTTATTCTTGGTGATAGACGTATGAAGCTTATTGGCAATAAGGGTCCAGGTTTATGGATGCAGCAAAGGAGTTAAGTTGATAAATCATGAGGGAGTTGTCTAATAAACTGATGGGGCTTACAGGCTCATTAGAGTCAAAGAGACATTGAGCTGTCTTAACTTGTTCATGTAGACCAGACTCATGTAGTTTCTGGATAACAACTGCTTAAAGTTAACTAATTTTGGAGCTCTTACTTATAGAGTGGTTTCTTCTCCAAACCAGCCTGTGAAAACGGCACACGGAGGTCTCTTGACCACGGTCTAATTACAGCCTCATACTTTCGTGCAGGCAACACATACCATAGCGCCTTACGAGCGGTTCCCTGTGTATATTTCACATATTCATCCATGATTTATTACGTACGTTTTGAAAGCGTGTTTTACGACCACTGCTTCGTCCATCGTAAAGGCATCTACTTTAGAGCTATATGGTAGATTTCTAGAAACGAAGCTTTATTGGGATCCCGTAGCAATGAGCCGCTTTTTACAATTTTTTTTATTTTCGCCGTATATGCGTGCAAAGTTATACGCCATATGTACCACGATTTTAGTCTAGGTATTTGCAGTCGCTCCAGAATTCAGGAAGTACTACCAGTGTTGCGGTAACTTTGCCCTCATCGTGTACAGTGAGCAATCGTTGTTCCGGTTAAGATAAATAGTTTTATTTTTGGCGGTTCACTTTCAGTTTTTACTCTCGACTGCGATTAAAGCCATTTGAGTTTGGCGCTCGACGTCATTCGTTAATCAGATGTGTTACTCTGCATTTAGGATTTCCAGCTAATTACGCTGAAGTGCCGTCCGCTTTTATAAACTTTAGTTTAAAATTTTTTTTAGTTTTACTAGAGTTCACTAACTTCTTTTTTTAACATTTCTGTTGCCATCGATCTTTTTCTCTCTTTCCCTGAGCTCACCATTTATCGGGAGCCGTAAGTTACCGAAAATGGCTAATGGAGCTAGAATGATTATCGTTGAGAGACCGTTCCTACAGCGTTGGTGCAGCACCCGCGCCATAGGAGTACATGAACTTAACTCCATTATTACCCATACAAGAGTATATGCTTACTGCACATTATGATCTGACCCCTCTCGAGGGCTCAAGTTCTACCCATGTCTAGAAATATACCTTAATGTTTTTTATTTATGGTGATGCGAGGATTTGTAAATCTGAATACTGCAAGGTAGTCATAGTATGTTCTCTTCCATCAGGTACAAACTGCAAGTGAGGGCTTGGAAGCCGCTTCTTTGCTAAACGGATCCGGTGGAATAAGTTGACTCGTAACGATTACTTCCAGATAAAGAAGCCGTCACAACTGTTAGGCTACACCTGCGAAGTACCGCTAGCTCGCAAAGCAACAATGACTCTTAGCCGAACGACGCAAAGACAACAGAACACGTCTAGCTGGCCGCGTGCAAAGGTGTATTCTGAGCAGGAGGTACAGAGCGTTCATAAAGTAACCGAAGCGAACCACTCGTGAATGGGTAGTCGATAGACGGACGGGCGCATACGATCGCTGATTGTGTGAACGCTGCTTAGGAAGGGAAACTCATACGCACCACTGACTGATCACAAACCACCGTGGGCTATCTTCTACTAGAAGAAGGTCAGCACAGCCTACACGGAGAACCCCGTCCAACGCTGGGCACCCAATGTGCTGAGCTTTGACTTTAAGATCAGCTACTACACAACCGCTCCCATGGACCATGCGGACGCACTGTCACGCCTCATAGACAACCATCAGCAAGGTAAAGAAGACAAGATCATAGCCACAGTTAAACTTGAACCGGACGTCGGATCTATTGTGTGCGACGCATTATGTGACCTACCAGTGACTGCAGAAGTTGTATGAGCAGAAACGCCTCGAGAGCAAGTACGCGAGTTGATCGCACAATTTAACAGGACGAGGTGGCTACGCACGAGTTCAGCAACAGACTTGAATCAGTAATACCAAAGGAGGCAAGCAGTCCCCATCATGCAAAACTGCATATGGTTGTCCGAATGCGGTCATCCGCAAGGCACTAAAAAATCTCGTACTTAAGCAGTTCCTCGCAGGACATACCGGGGTCAAGCGGTTGAAGAAGCTTGCCGAGAGCCTTTTGTACTGGCTATTCACGGACAGACAACTGGTAGAAAGGGCAAAACTTGCCACAAGTACGTTGTATCTTCAGGGGCACCAGTAAAGACGGAACTCCATTCGTGGCCGAAATTAACGAGACCGTGGTACCGTGTTTAGGTTGAGTTCGCAGAACCGATAAATGACCAACGCTTTCTCAGTTAGGTAGCATTGCCGAGGTTCTTCATTCAAAGGGTACATACCCCGAAGATGCCCGATAAGTTCCGAAACAACCGGCCTTCACAACGTCCTAAAAGAGTGCAAATGGGACTTGCCACCGTACATGAAGAGTCATAGGATCGGACTATGACCATTCTTTTAATAGGTCTGTTAACTCTTGGTTCATTGGTTTACTATACAGTGTGGGAAGCGGAGCGCGATGGGCTGGGCTCTTGAGGTGGCTTGGCTCAAGCAAACAGTGGGTACGCACCTACAGGTTCCTCCCAATAAATCTGTAGGTGCGTACCGCTAAAGCGGAAGGATGATTCAAGACCGAGATGTGTGCGTGGGGTAGTCTAGACGGGTTGCACAGTGAGAGCGAATGGTCTGCACAGTGAGAAGTGAAGTGAAGTCCTGGCAACACTGATATGCGTTCACATGGAGGATAATCGGTGCCCATCAATTGGGGCAAGGATCTGCTTTGGTCATCCATACTGAGATCTCGACATGCGGGTTGAGAATTACATAATAGTTATGACGGTTGGTATGTAACCATGGCACGTAAATTAGGTGAGCAAGCAGATGATAGGAGTTAAGAATTAGTTCATGTTATTCATCTTGTGGATTACATAATCCTTAGGTCGAGAGAACAAGCAACCATGAAGCATAGGGTGGGTAAACAAATAGTTGGAGGGAAGACAGAGTTAGCTCGCGTCATCCATCTTGCGAAGTGGGTGGTAACTTTGCCGCTTACACTTTTGAGGAGGGTCTAGGATCAACCTAGTATAACCAATGTTTACCTATTTACAGTGCCGAGAGCTACTCCCTGAACTAAACTTTGCTGCTGTCGTCAAACGGGTTGCACACAAACGACTGTTCACGGGGATGCAATCGACTAACTTAGCCTTGGAACTGAGAACGATGCTCATTGAAGCCTGTCTAGTGACTGCAGCAGCAGCGTCTCAGGATGCGTGCAAACCGATAGCTAGAGGACAAACCAGACGCAGTTAATTCAACAACCCTGCATGAGCCATTGATCCTAGTTTCAGGCACAGGATTCATGTCAATAACCCGGGGTCCAACGTGCGTGCGAGTGCAGCCATTTGCGTAGTTACCAGAGTGCGAACGTTGAACACTGCCAAGGAAACGGGACAACATAGCCTTATAGGGGGGAGAGGCTGTTGGTGATTGGCGTCGAGTCGGTGGTGCAGGAAGATAGCTGCAGATGGCAGGATTCCAATGGTATCGTGGCTGTTGTCAATTAGGCTGGGAATGATAGAAGGACGGTTAATAATGAGGGCCAGAGGATTAAGAGAAACAGATAGAAAAGGCGTGTCAAAAGTAGCATGCATTCGCTTATCCACGATGGCAGGTCCGGCAGATAAGCGGACCATTTCGAAATTGCGCGACGGAAATTGCACGATGTGGCTGAAGTTAGCTGAAAAGCCATGGCTGTACGTTGTCACTTCGTGTCGAGCTTAAAAACAATAGACGTTTGCAGATGGAAAAAAACTAGAGAGAATCAAGGGTTGGATTGTGTCAATCCACACGCCCCCTAGCTGGGGTTCAAATGATTCAACTAAAGATGGGAACAGTAAACTTATAATGAACAGGCTGGATCACATGCGAACTTGTGTGTGTATGGGGGGAGTGGTAACGCCGTGAAGGGGATAATATGCGACAACGTTTACACCAAGCAGTTATGGGCCTACATAACACAATTATTATTACACGTTAGCTGCAGCTGCGAAACAAACTTCAGTTGATGTGCCGTAACGAAACATACATAGCTGGCTGATAATGTTTCGTGAGTTCCATGGCTTTTTAGGTGTTTTCATGTACTGCAACGGCGTCACCGTTTATAGAAGCGATCTGAAAACAACATAGGCGAGCAATGTGCAGACTGCGTCTACTTATCACTGATCGAACGACTCAGTAATAGCATAGGTCGAAATTCATTATCATCCAAAGCCACCAAACAAGCTCTGAAAACTATCAGTAGTTGAGTGATCAACTTTGCAATAGATGAGATCTGTAATCGAAGGCTATGCAGGATCGATGTAATCAGTATGGATACACTGGAAGCTGCCTAAGTTAAAGGATGTGCCTTACAAAAATACCCAAACAAGTCCCACTGAAAATATAAAGTACGGCAATCAATAGAACATGTAAGTAGTTGTAAGCAACCGAAATCAGTCTGCCGGTCTCTTCAAACAAGGCAGCGAGGCCCGTCAGACTTAACTCCCACCGTGTGCGCCAATTCATGCGTGACTCCGGAGCCAACTGCAAGGGCATAATCGATGGAACTGCAACTTCCCGAATAAAGCAAGATGTGCCGAGATAGGTTAAACATGAAGCTACCCAGAAACGCTTCTTATTTTAACCTTCATGCTCCTGAAGTTCATCGGTTCCATCGATAGGTTTACACCTACTGGTCTCGGCTAGAGATCACATTAGCGTTCGAAGTTATGCCGCGTTACTATAATCCCCGCTGCATTCGGTTTGCTATATCTGTCGGTATAAGCCGGATGAAGCCAAACCTGTGCGTTCAGAAACATATATTTGTCAGCTGAAGGCTGCCCTGGATGTAGCGATGAACTTGCGGCATTCACATAGCACTTTGGTTGCACCCAATAAATGTTTTATTACCGGCCGGCATGTCTGCAAAGGCATGATCATGATAAGACAAACAGGCATGTTCGGTAATTGTACAATAATATAGAACGTTAACCAGTTACATACTGGAGTTGACTGTATATATGTACATTCATGTGTCAGTAGGTATGGTGAATGAACTTGTGAAGTGTGACTGAATTCGTGAGTTTGTTTGCTGTGTTCGCCATCGCATGAAGGGATCAATTGAGGTCTTCGAATTGGATGACGCCCGTTAAGGGGAATCCTCCGAATGGGGAAGAGGCAGTGACTTTATTTAATGGCGAGTCATATCCGCCACATCGCAGGGTTTTTAAACGGATCCTTGTGGCTCGTTGTAGGAAGAACGCTCGCCAGGCGAAAACGCACTACGTCCTAAAACACTGCCACCGAATTATTCGCTGGAACGAGATTAACCCGAACCACCCAGCTGCCACCACGTGAAGGTTGTTCGGCTAGCTAGCATATCGATTATCATAGTGATGAGTCAATACGAAATGCACGGCGCTACCAGTTTTGTTCTTACTGTGCTTCTCAAAATATTGAGGGGAACTAGCTGCTTTAAGTTGCTTAACCACGAATTCCCGTGGAACAGCAGGCTTGGGTTGGAGCCCAGCGTGTGCTTGGACCATGACGAGTCATGTCAAATTGGACAGACAAACTCCAGTCGCGTTGATCAGTGCTCGAAATGGCAACACATTCAGAGTCAGCCGCTGGCAACACCTCACTTTGTGACTGATATCGCTGTTGGATCAGCCATCGAATAAGCGACAATAATTGAGAGACAACACCGGAATGAGGTACTCTGAGTGAACCAAAGTGCGGAAGTATACCAGGTAAGACAGTCTGCTGACTCGTAAAAAGGATTAAGGGAAAGAGATAAAATAACGAGAGAATAAGTTCATCAAAAAACCTAAACGGATGGACTAATCTCTAGAGTGGGCGATTAACAACGCAGCAGGGCTATCGACACCGCGACTATGCCGTAAGGTTCCCTATCAGTGAGTGGCTGATTACAAGGGTCCCATGCCTATACGTGTTGTTGCATAAGAGAAGAGAGGCTAGGGTCAGCAATATCAACTGAAAGACTGGATTAGTTGTGTGATAAACAAAGCAAGTAGATTGCACTGTCCGATCACGGTTTAAATAAACCAAGATAGGTGAATAAAAGAACATAACCGGAAAATTCGCGTAACCAAAAAGGCGAAATAGTCAAAAAAGAGAGTACCAATAAAACAGAAACATAACGAGGTACAGGGGCGCATAGAATTCGATGTACAGCAAATGTTGATAAGAGGTTGGAATGGAACAGAGTAGCGAAGGATAAAATAGAGGCAACAGCCAAGTTAGGCTCTGATCACGTGCAAAGTAGTGGCAAGTTCTAGTTGGAAGAACACCATTTCTAGAAAATCCGGCGGGTAAGCGTGGAATGTGCCGGGGAGGAGTACGGAGCGCTTTTTACTCTTCGCCCTTGTGACCCTTCAGAGAACCGCGGGCTAGCTGCTACAGGAAGACACAAATGTGAGAGAAACAAGATGAGCAAGGAGCAAGAACAGATTTGCAAGATATATTGCGGATTTTAAATCGCTGAAACAATGCATAGTGCAAGTTTTTATGCTGATGTAAGAGAGTACCTACATGGACACCGTCCATTAATATTGCTCGCAATCACAGTTGGAAAGGAGAGGGACATCGTTTCGATAACAAAGGGTGTCACCCGAGTAAGCTGTAGGCACTAGAAGGATCAACAACAAATTAGAAAGAGTGGGTCTAGTGAAACAGGGATGACGACTTGACACAAGAATAGGAGATTACTCCCACTCGAGAAATGCAACGTTAATTTGTGTACGTATTTATAAATAAACGCAACACATGAGGAGATTTCCGCTAGGAGAGAGGTGATATGACCAAACGGCTGTGTTCGCCTCAGACTAATAAAATAATGGTTTTCAGAGATCCAAGGCGCAATAGATATAACCGCTACACATCGTGTCTACGGGACAACAAAAGCAAAACATAGAGGCATAAGAAATGGAGCAGACAAAAACAGGGCATTTGCAGCACAGGTAAAACAAACACTATGGTCGGGAAATACCAGAAATAGTGTTAGCGAATGAGAAGCCGAATGAAAGGATGCCACCAATTTCATCACTGTGCCAAAGTGGAGTCGATCGGTAAACAGTGATATAGCGGATTCCGATGCGCCTATACAGCAGAATAGCAAGCATCTGTGGATGGTGCGCATCAGTGCGATTCGGTCATTTGTGAGGCAGCCGATGCATTGCCTTGTAACACTTCAAGCCATCACCATACCAGAAGCCGTGGCAGCACACATTGCTCGCGAAGATAAATGAAGTGTGACCAAGTCAAAATGGACAGTTCATGCTTAAGCAGTGGCTTGTCGAACTACCTCCTCGTGGTGCCAGCTGGGTGGTTGGAGTGTACTCCGTTCCATCGAAGTGTTCGGTGACAACGTTCCACCTCAGTGGGGCATTGTATTCCAGCAATTGTGCTGATTTCATGGGGAGTATTGAGCCCCTGTTTGGTGATCTACCAAACAAAGACGCATGGACTGAACATTCAGTCAGTGCCGCCCAATGGACGCGATGCCCTAAATTTGTCCCGCTGCCTTGCGGGTAGGTTATTTAGCCAAAGTCTCGGGATGGAGTCCCCTAAGTCAACTCCCTACTTAGGCTTGGGCAACCGGGTAGTATCATGCCCTCTCACAAAACCATGGATTGTACTACAACGTGCCCATCAGCTACAGTTTTCGCTTCCCACATTCACGCGACTTCATCACACGTCAATTGTTTGTTTGCTAACAACCCTCACTTTCCGTTATCCAATTCATGTGTTCAACAATCTAGCTGAGATTCCGGTTGCACCGCAGACCAAAGAGTTCAACCTTTGGTTCTCCTTCGTCCCAGATCCTCGTTCCGTCTGACGTGCTTCATGCAGATTAGACAGCAAGCCGGTCTAGCGCGTATCCTAGAGTCCCTAGACATTGATGTCTGCTGCCTTTCATAAACCCGGTTGCAAGATCCCAGCGCTGTACTTACATTGACGTCCCACACTGACGATGAAGCCAGATATCGCCTGCGTCCTTCTGGAAAAACAGAATCAGCCTCAGCTGGTTTGGCAAGGCCGAAGCGGCACTATTGGAATGGTTCCCGATTAACAGCCGATTATGTGCAGTTCGGCTTCGGGGTTCATGTAGAATCAACAAGCACAGCGAAGAGAGACGCAACTTGTTTGTGATCTCCGTGTACGCCCCAACTGGCTGCAGTGGCGACTTGGTCAGTGACAAATTCTACCAGGATCTACAGCGGCACTTGACCAATGCTAAAAAGTCGGATGTCGTTGTCCTTGCTAGGGATTTTAATGCACGGGTTGGCCACCTGTTACCATACGAACGCCATCTTGGTGGTCATCACGCGCTTAGTGAGAACCGCTTGGATAACGGAGAGTGGCTTCTCACATTGTGCGAAGATAACCATCTGTTTCTCTCGAGCACTAACCTCAGTCGTACGAAGCGTTCCAAAACGTGGCGTCCCTATTCGCCAACATAACCGTGATTTCAAAATGATCGCATTGCAATTAGCTTCAGATGACGCAGCAACGTACTGGACTGTAGGTCCTTTTGGTCCATCTTCGTTGACTCAGCTCATGCATTGATCTGCGCGAAAATCTGTAGGTGTTTTGGAGGGTCCCGAAACACGAAGCACCGCAAGATTGAGGTAAACAGATTAACTGACCTCTGTCTAGACGAGTTACCAGTCCTCACTGGCATACGAACTCAGTTGCAATCCACCGCAAGACGTGGAGCAACACTGGACTTGTATACGGAAAGCGGGGACCATTTCCGCACAGTCAAGCTGCGGCGTAACTCGATGCCCCCTAAAGGCTTGGATCTCTGCTAATTCTCCGGAGCTGTTCGAACACCACAGATATTCCGGCGGAATCAGATTGCAAGGAGCGGCGCCGTTCTGCCAACCGGCTGCTCAAGCAAAGCCTACGCAAGGATCGCGAGACATGGCGGTTTGACTGTGCTTCAGAGAGAGACCGCTGCCCTCTCTGGCAACACTAGCAACCTTTTCCAACTCATTCGGTCTACTGACTTCAGGAAGCCTGGTGTCAATGAGGTCATTTGCGAGTTGGATGAGTCCCCGATAACCAACCAACAGAGGCGTTTGGACCGCTGGGCCGAGCACTTTCACTCGCAGTTCAACTGGCCCCCACCATCCATCAGTACATGCAGTACACCTTGTTGCCCATTCTGGCTCTTCCCACTGAATCCACCCAGCAAAGCGGAGGTCTGCCTCGAGATTCGACGCTTGAAGCGGTTCAAGGCTGCCGGCTCAGAAGGACTCCCTCCAGAGCTTGTCAAGTACGGCGGTGTGGCGATCAGTAACCAGCTGACCGTGCTGTTCGCAAAAGTCTGGCAAGAAGAGAAAGTGCCTTCCTCTTGGGGCGAATCAGTAATTGTCCCGATTTTCAAGAAAGGCGCTCGCACTTCATGTGTAAATCATCGCGGGATCAGTCTTATTTTGGTTGCCTCCAAGCTATTGGCATCAATACTGCTTCGCAGACCATCCCCAGTACGTGAGCCATACTACCATGAAGAACAACCTGGTTTCCGTCCTGGCCGCGGATGCGTGGATCAAAGCTTCACGCTCCGTAGCTCCTCGAACATCGCCACATTTATCACAGGCCCAATATCGTTGCATTCCTAGACATACGTGCCGCTTTTGACTCCGTTAATCGACCTGCTTTATGGCGTTGCTTGCTAAAGAACGGGGTGCAAGAGCAATATATCGCCATCTTACGAGCACTTTAGCTTCATACATCCTGCAGAGTGAGGGTTTATGGCAAGCTTTCCTCGCAATTCACTGTCAATAACGGTGTGCGAAGAGATGCCCTATATCCCCATTCCTTTTCGATTTCGCAATCGAATGTTCTAGAAGGTTTCCAACATTTTGGCATCGAGCTTCTACCGGGTGAGCGCGCGACCGACTTAGACTATCCTGATGATATCGCCTTAACTGGTGACAATCCTCAGGATATGTAACTCATTATTCCTCGGTTGGCTGTTGAGGTATCTAAGTATGGCATGAGCTATGTCCCATCGAAGTGTAAAGTACTGCTCAAGGATTGGCTTTCACCTGCCCCCGTATTCACTCTCGAAGGTGCACAACTTGAATAGGTAAATAGTTTCGTCTACCTTGGAAGCTGACGGCACTAACAACAAAGTTTCTCTTCGCATAACTAAAGCTCAATCAGCATTTGTCAATCTGAGGCACTTGTGGCGTCGTCGCGACGTCTTATTCTTGCAAAAAGGCCGCGTTTACAGCGCATCAGTTCGCTCAGTGTTGTTGTATGGGAGCAAGTGCTGGCCCATTCGCGTGGAAGACATGCGTCGTCTTACTGCCTTCGATAACGGTTGCTTAAGGAAAAGTGCTCGTGTTTGGTGGCAACGTCGAGTTAATAGTAATGACGTTCGACGTCGCATCTTGGGGAATGCGAGTATTCCCTTCAACAAACTGGTTTTGTTGCGCCAGTTCTACGCATGGCGCCTGAGCGTCTACCGCGTCGCGCTCTATTTGCTCGTCAAGGAGGTGGCTGAAGGCGACCACGTGGTGGTCAACCTCCCACATGGCAACAGCACATGAAGTCGCTGACGTCGTGTCTAGCCGCTGCTGGATCCTTACGTCTTCCAGGATGGGGACCTAAAGATGAGGAGTGCCAATGGATTAGCACTCTTGAAGACATGGCCCGCAACCGGAATCAGTGGAAGAATTGTGTACAGTATTGCATTGATTCACATGTTTAATAATTGAAATATTGAAAATGGTAAAAAAGAGCAAAATCGGCGTGTGAAAAATATACTAAAAATGCTTTGTTCTACTTTTTATCAAAATGTTCCTTTCTTTCTGCGGCATATTAGCTGAAGTGTGTCGCTCACCTTCAACTAGTATGCCACGATGATTATGATGCAATGACTGTCTCTTATCCGTGGATCTCCATGGTATTCTATTGGCTCTGTGTTTAGTTGCTAGACTACTGATAATACATACAGTGGTCAAGTTAAGGCATCAGCAGTACGCCAGTAAGCATACTGACGCTTCGAAACCGCGCAAAGCATACTGCGATAGTCGCCCGGTCTCTATTCAGGCTCGAGCATGCGACCTCGGATCGCAAGGCAGGCTTGTGATCATTAAGGCTACGTACCAACCAGCGGTCCACTGGGACACTTAAAAAATTGCCAACACGTAAACGGTATCACATCCCACTGTCAACACAAGCAACAAATATGCACACTATCAGATACGGTTATTTGAAGACGACAAATACGACAACGTACACAAAGCATAACAATAGATAAGGGTAGTTAAAAAAAACAGCCTTACGCCTGCTGTTCTCGAATGCGGGTTAAACCGATCACAAAACCATCATGAGAAAAGTAAATCCAGAAAAACCATGTCACCCTTGTTGACGTACGAGATAACATTGGTGGTCTGACCATCAGAATTGGCAGAGCAGCTTGCAGTGAGTCAGAAACTTTAACGAATTACTCGAGGGGACCATAGCACTGTTTCTTTTTGCCCTCAAACCAGTGCGATCCGAGTAGAGGTTTAATTAACAGGAAGCGCGTTCATCTAGTGAGCTGAGTTGGGGTTACTCGATGTTCGCACGCATCCTTGAAGATCGTAGTATTCCGACCAGGCTTTGTTCTCCACACATTTACTCTCGATTAGGCGTTCCCTGTTAAGACTGGATGGATCGCGGGACTCGTTACCCGTGATTCGTGTTTCTGGTGTGCATCCGTTGAAATCGCTCCCAGACCTACAACCTCAGAACATTAACACACCAAGACAATTGCACCAACCAACCACCACCAAGCTGTTAAGTGGTAGTATAAATTGCGGTGGCATGTATTTTGTAGTTGAGAGGAGTAGTACGTCGTATGGAAGCTCCGCCGCCACGCGACAACAACCAGTCGCGCACGGGCTACGAATGCTGTCAGATCGTCCGTATGTAAGTAAGTGCGAACGGATTATGATCACAGGGTAGACACCCTAAACCAATCGGTCACCGGCCAGCTGGAAGCGGAAAAGAACAAAACAAAGGGCGTTATGCCGAGTCAGTAAGTTTGATATCACTTGCACAATAGTTGGGTTCGATCGAATAAAAGATTGTCACCTGAGTAGTATACGTTTGACAGTTAATCGCCAGGCAAAAGCTCAATTCCTGAAGAATCCAGATGTGAACAGGAGTCTTGCCTTGTCCACCAAAAAGTACCTTGTGACGATCCGCCACCAAGTCGATCCGGTGAATTCGTTCAAGGTATTAGCACATAGTTGAAATCGGAATCGGTTGATCAACATGGAATTCTTTATCAAAATGCGAATCGCCCGGTGTTGTGCGCACAGAAACAACGGACGCAATCGGTAAGATCGCCATGGCCCCGATTGCGCTATATTCACTAGTCACCCCATAGTTAGCTACGCACGTCTTCACGCGACTGAAAAGAGCAAACAAAGATCTACACATCGCAACCTACGTCTTCTTTGTGTTGGTTACGTGATTAAAGTGGACACAGGGTTTCAGAGATGCAAAAAATAGACACTACCGACTTCGACCATACGGCACAAAAGAGACGGAGAAACAGGAGTTCACGCAAACTTGAGTGCATTTGGTTTGACGCCACCAATTCGAGTGTTGTGGGCCACTGACATACTTCATCCCCGGGTCCCCAACCGGGTAGGCGTACTGCACCAGTGATGGTTAGATAATGAACGACTCATAATTTATCATCACCAAGGGTAGGCGCAGGAAGCGATCCCGGCCAATCTCAGAGGCAAGGTTAGCAGATAGAAGGTGCAAGAGATAACAACAGTACGCCGGTATGTAGTACCGATGTCACGCTGCTGCACAACCATCAACAGTCGTACGCGAGCTATGGATAATGCGAGGGTCGCCCAGTCCCCTACGCAGGCACGGAGTTGCGTCTTCGGATTATAAAACAAACGTGATGCCTTAGGCTACGGACTGGAGGATACAAAGCACATCTTAAAGTAGCTAACAGCTAGGACCAATCTGCCCGGTGCTGTTTGGTACGTCTGTGAGCTGTCACAGATTAGTGCAATATCGTAGATGTACTCCAAGTCAAGATGTTGACTTAAGCCGTGTCCACTGTTCACAGTTTCCATGGTTTCGTCAATGGCGAAGTTAAATCGGAAAGGTGACAGTAGAGATCCTTGTCTCAGACCGCTGCAGATATAGAAGGGAGTCCAAACTACGAATACGTTATTGCTGATCAAATCAATCCCAACGGGTACATCGATGCAGCGAATACAACGCACCTTTGACGTTGAGGAAAATGAGTAATGTGGATCGCCGACATAAGTGGCGGTGCTCCAAGAGTTGATGTTACGTGAAGATTCTGATGAAACCCGGCTTACGCTTCACAAATCTGCGGACGTTAATCTACCCGGGAAAAGCGACATAAGCAAGCGAGCTGGGGGCAATGGGGATCAAATAGGGAATTAGATAAATGCCGAATTCAGGATGTTAGCTTTCCTTGAGAATCGGAACTATATCGGGGCAGCTGCGGTCGGTCGGGGCAGTTACTTACTCCCAAAGTATCAGTATATCATCAGAATTGTCTACAAGAGCTAATTCCCCGAATTTTAAGAAGGTAGGGGGAAACTCATCTGGTCTGGTGTCACGTTCGATCGAAGGGGATAACTCCGGGGGAAAGGCGATCAATGGTCGGCAACAAATTTGTTACTTCGACAGATTAAATCGATATCCAAGATTTTCAGTGAAGCGTTCCAAGCATTTTTGCAGGTTGTGGACAGCTTGTCTACTCTCGTTGCATACAGTCTCGTTAACACTATACCTTTTCCCGGCCAAGTTGTCTTCTTGGGCAACAGAAATAATCTGAGGGGGCATTCAACATGAGTCTACTCATATTTCAGTGGTCAGGTAAGGTGTCAACTCGTCCTATTGCTCTATCATCGCCTAACACTAACTACATCAATTCGGCCGTGCATGTGCTCCCCGGTCGCCATATGGAATCCGCATGCGTTGGTGCGACAAAACTGTCCACGACCAAGTGGACGAGGCAAGTTACCGACTTTGGTATCCGATGGCAACAACCGGCGTTATGCACGGGAGACACTGATAAGTGTCGCGAAATCCTGTGCTATGTTACAAGGGTAGTGTGACTGACGTAACACGGAAACAGCAAATTCCTCATCCTTGCTACTTGGAGATGTCTGCGTTTTTGGATGCGTCATCTCGTTACAACGCGATGGCACAGTAGCACGATCCCCAAGTAGCAAGGATGAGGAATTTGCTGTTTCCGTGTTACGTCAGTCACACACTACCCTTGTAACATAGCACAGGATTTCGCGACACTTATCAGTGTCTCCCGTGCATAACGCCGGTTGTTGTCATCGGATACCAAAGTCGGTAACTTGCCTCGTCCACTTGGTCGTGGACAGTTTTGTCGCACCAACGCATGAGGATTCCATATGGCGACCGGGGAGCACATGCACGTAATTAGTGTTAGGCGATGATAGAGCAACAGGACGAGTTGACACCTTGCCTGACCACTGAAATATGAGTAGACTCATGTTGAATGCCCCCTCAGATTATTTCTGTTGCTCAAGAGGACAACTTGACCGGGAAATGGTATAGATCTCCTGCTGCCCGTATCGCGCATCAGACGGAATAAGTTTCGATGGTTACCAAGGGTAGCGGCTGTTACCATCTCTGACGTCGTCTCTCTCCAAACTAGCACGCAGTTTGTCCAGAGTTTCTTGCAAGTCCGGTTGTGCTCCGTCCTAACTGAGTGTGTCAATGAGCACAAATAGGTTCCAGAGAATGCATATACTCATAGCTAGCAGAGGAATCAGAAGTATCACATAAAGACGTAACTACTTTTAATAAATTGAATGGAAAAAATCCATTGATCGATCAGAAGTCTGTGTAAGCGAACATATGTTTTCGGCAATTCTTCATCAGGCTTGTACAATTACATGCAATGCGAACGTGCGACTAATGATGTTCAACCATGTACAAAGAGAACTTAGTCAACTTCATTGCCGGCGTACTTGGATACACATTCAGAACATCTGAGTTGCCAATTGGTTGATGTTTATGCGTTCAAAGTATCCCCGCGGGTGTCCGCCTAAACGCATTCACACATCAGCATATGCAAGTGCATGGTCAGAATTTACGTCTGTGCTCCCAATTGTAAGGTAGCTTTCAACGCAACCTTTCTAGTGGTAACTGATCACAAAGTGATCGATTGTGTCCATGGCTGGTGGGCGCCATGTCACGTTTCTGTGGGTATTGTGTCGGAGTGCAGAGTGAGCACACAGCTCTAGTGTTGCAGGTGGGTAACCGATAAGCAGCAGACATCGATCGCCAGGGTCTCTAGTGACCGTGCTAGTGTTGTCTGTTGACAAGGTGAGGAATTTGAGGCATACTAATCATAGCAAGGATCGAGGGTCCCAAATAGATGTAGATGAAATGAGGTTGTCAGTTTGGTTAAACATGGACTTGTCGATAGGACAGAAGAGACGCTCCGCGACTGTGAGTCAAAACTAGAAGACACAGCTATCAAAATAAGGTGAGGGGATCAAGAATTATGGGATCAGAAGCAACGGGATTCTGGCAGTAGGGTACAGGACGTCTGCTTAAAGGAACAAGAAGCTGCTCTCCTTGCAACGTCCGAACTGCAGGACCAGGGAACTGACGAATCTCGTATGCGGCTCTGAAGGTGCAAAAAGCATCATCCGGCACAACTCAACGGAGAAATGAGGCACGCAAATCATCGTACCATGAAAAGACGTAGGCTCATCTGTGACGGATCTGTAGACGTTCTGCGACTGCTCGTAG
The DNA here is from genome assembly GCA_944474145.2 of Dicrocoelium dendriticum. NCBI lineage: Eukaryota > Metazoa > Platyhelminthes > Trematoda > Plagiorchiida > Dicrocoeliidae > Dicrocoelium > Dicrocoelium dendriticum. The sequence continues at coordinate 55,043,813 of OX104068.1, read as the reverse complement.
TCAGAGCCACAGGTAAATCAGGAAACGGACGACGTCTACCCTGTACGACTGCTGAAGAAATGGAACTTTCTGTGTCTCATTTGCACACATCACTTTTCTCGTTTTGTGGAGGACGGTTGGGGAAGCACAATGTAAACATGAACCCAGTTGTCAAGGTGGATTAGTTACAGTATTGATTGTAACTATAGCGAGGCAACCGAGTTCCAAAATTCACGAAGCATCCGAAACCGTAAGACTAACTTCGAGGGGGACTGACATCAAACGAAAGTAATGCACGACTTGGTGATTCGCTATATCATAAAGTGAGCAACGGAAATTAGTTTATTTGTGCTGAAGTCGAAACATCGTCCAGTGCCGAAAATTCGAGGGAAGCCACACTCTGAAACAAAGTTAACAAGGGTTAGGCGCTATACAGGCTTATGGGAAGAAAAGCAGTCCAAAAGGTTCCAAATCGGAGCAAAGGGGGTTGAAACAAAGCTCCAAACACAGCGCGCAAGGAACATAAAAGCAGACGATAGGAAGGAAAAAAGACTTAACCGATTGGGAAATACTATTGCAAAATACAAACCTCACGGATATGTGGTAAGGAAGTGGGCTGAAACACACACAGTGATGCTAAGCAATCATGTGAAAACACGAACGACCACGTACCATCTCAAGCTCCAGCTTAGTTTCTTCCTCCAAACGACGAATGTCTGCCATAGTTAGGCCATACCAACGGTCCATCCAACAGAACACTTGCCGATGAAAGTTGGCAAATAGCCTCTGCTCTTGCTTAATAGAAAATGATATGAGTCGAGTAAGGAAACAAAAGCAAGAAGCGATACACCGCAGCTGGAGGCTCATGAGTAGTAAACAAAAGCACAGACAAATGACTTGATGACAAACTAACGCATAAGAGTAGATCAAGGCTATACCCAATAGGGCAACACATGCAGCTCAGAATAGAATAAAGCAGCTTCTGGCAGCTAATGGTAATATAATGTGGTCACGAATTCAGACAACAGTCTACAAGGCTAGCTAGATGAATCAGCTGGGAGAGAGAGGAAGGTTCTTTGCCTTGTAGCCTAAAATGGAGGCCCCAAATGTGTAAATAGCATGCAGAAGAGCCCACTGCACCCAACGAGAACTAGGTCTGCATAGCGATGAACCCAATTAAGTGCGAAATCCTGTTCGTTCTTATGTGTGCATGAGAAAGAACAGAGGGAAGCAAGCTTTAATGGTGAGGGAGACCACTGGAGGATGAGCACACACGTATATAGGAAACTTTGAGACAAACTGCATCACACAAATATACAGTAAACATAAAGATTAGATACCCAATGCGAGACGTTACGATATGAAAGGCTTGAAAAAAACGATTCAACCAATGTGAGGAAGTGGAACTGATACAAGTGCGCAAATCCACGTTTTTTTGTGTGGTAAGACGTATCATCACATTTCCACAGTGACGTAAGGAAAAAGACTAGACTACCGACGGTCTACAGATTGTTCGTGATAGCTGCTTAGATTGTCGTAGACAGAGAAGAATAGAATGTTTCAGGTGTTGGGAACTATCATCCACGAAAAATGTGTAGCAGATGCACATGATGAGGAAAAGAACAAAACGAATAATAACAACTCACGGATTGCAACATGGCTTCAAGTCTTCCTTGGAGCAGCCTGATTTTGCATTCACAAGTGACCAACTTGTAGGCACACATGATGGGTCCTTTATAGTTGTCCTACAACAGGCCAGCACAAGTGGACGATAATAGATGTGTCCGTCGGGAGAAGAACAGTAAGTGGAAACCTACCGAAGATGAAAATACTAGAAAGGAGAAAAGAGATCAGGGCACCCGGTATTGATTAGTAAGTGTGATTGAATAACCAAGCAACACATTTGAGGTTATGACAAGCGCTAACATCACTGCATGTGTTGAGGTCATGGGGTAATGCGGACACAGTTTACTAGAGGCTAGCCATAAGCAGGACTGGTTGCAACAGTGGAAAGTTATGGCATGTCCCTTGTGTCAATTTTCAGATGCGTTCAAAATATAACCAATGTACTTATCAGATTAAACTTAAGCTGGGGAAGAGTACAAGCGTTGTGACTTTGTACAATTGTTATTAAGCTGGAGTGGTAGATGCAGAAATGAGTACGGAAATGACACTAGTGAAAACAGATGAGATCAGGTTGAAATGTGGAGGAATTAGGGTGAGTTCGTACGTAAGACATGTTGGTCTAAACTGTAAATGACTGAAATAGTAATGCCCCAGCGAATATGCTGTATTATTTCGAAGGGGGGGGGCGAATTTGATGATAAGCGATGCATGCCAACAACCTGTGTAACAGAAGAGTTGACAAAAGGAAGAAGAGGCGTTCAGGACAGAAGCACGAAGCTATCAAGAGGCTGTGACCACAAAGGTGAAGTTTGGATAGGAATTAAATTGGTAGTGTTTATGCGTTAGTGATATAGAGTGACAGGCGCAAAACCTAGATTTTGATTAGGCACATATGCTTGAAAAGACGAGAAGATAAGAAGAAAGACCTTTCTCATTGATGGCAATGGGACAACGTCGTTAGCGGATGAAATATAACGCCGAAAGACAGAGGAAACAGGGTATGTGATGTTCTCCAGAGAGTCTGGTGGAAAAAACAAATGAGACCACAAGTTCCTGAGTGCCAGGAAACAAGGATGACTACCAGAGTGAAGTCAGCACTTTCTTCAATGCATCCACCAGGAAGCTAAAGCAGTAAATGGAGGAGAAGTCATCATAGGGACCATGTAGAGCGTGATTTTACACCCCATATGCAGCTCAGGCGAATGTTCACGAATGTGTCGATGACTTGGGTATCCTATGTCCATTATTGGCTTTATGTGGCTCAGCGTCATTCGCGGCAGGTTTAAATGATTGCAATGATCATTACCCCTAGGACGTCTTACATTGGTTCTGTGGATATACAACGGCTACTGAATACTAAGGATACAGCAGTTTAAAAAAATGAGTAATACAACCAGCTTAGTGGACGTGCGCCATGACAGCGAAGAAACTAGTGGCCGCCCTTCTTCACTTGCAAATTAGAAGATGTACTAGAGACAGAGAAGCGCATTCTTAGTGGTAAATCTGGATAGACAGGACAGCGCTGCAGTTGTGAACTCAATGGGACACCTTCAGTAAGTCTCTAGTTTTCAACTCCTAATTTTTTCATCTAACGGACAGACCAACTTTTCTTCTCGACCTCTTCCAATCGATTGTTCGTCCATTTGCATCGTTTAGCCCACGTCGCCAACTACAACTAACATGAAGCTGTGAGTGAGCGCAATTAGATCAACCCAGCATACTGTCCATTTGCCCAGATGAGACAAAACACTGTTTAAGAGGGAAAATATGAAAATTATCATCATGGTCAGAGAAATAAAAGGATGTGCCTACAAGCCACCAGTTTGGCTTCAACGGTCCACGGCCAGTTTTCTGTGACTGAAAGGTAGTTGGATCCTCATCGGGTCTGTAATCCTTGTCAGCAGGAGTAATGTTGCCGATGTCAATAATGATGACGTCACGCTCTGCCAATACTTCTTCAGACAGCTGATGAGCCTATACAAAAAAGAAAGTAAAAGAATAATCAAATCGAGCTACCGCAAGCAACACGACTTAGGTCAAAAGCTGACCGGTTATACGAAGTCAATATCACTGTTGCCGAATGGCAAAAAGCAATCAGCTAATTCGTCTCGACGTCGTAAGAGGTCACTTAAACTGTGACCTAAATCTCCGAAATTATAAGACTAACGGGGTTGAAGTATTTTGGTACTATCTACAAAATAGAAGAGATAATCACGAACAGTCAGTTCGTGAGGCATTGGCCGCCTGTACATTTCGAAATCAGACAACGTAAGGCTAGTAAAGTTTTATTCTCGACAAGGCGAGGCACGCCTTTACAGGCATGATCATTTTGACAAAACAATGCGTGATCAAGAATGTGAAAAAATCTGATTTGTTTGCCATAACAGTGCTTGTTTGTGCAGGGGGTATGTAAGCATGTAATTGTGTGTGCGTTTATGTAGCTGTGTAGTTTGCGCTTGTAACTGTGCTGCTCCATTCTTGAATGATTGCTATCGTCAGCAATGTGCGAGTAGAAGACTGGTGTCCGTGGGTTGGAAAGGATTATCCAGACATCCACGGGGCACTGACTTTATTTTGTGGCGAGCCACGACCGCCACGTCACAGTGTTGTTAAGCAGACAGTAGTGGTTTTTTATAGGGAGAACGCTTGCCAGACGAAAACTCATCACGTCCTGGAACACTGCCGCCGAACTATTAGCTGGAACGGATTAAACCCGAACCACCCAGCTGGCACCACGAGGAGGTTGTTCGGCTAGCCAGTCAACGACTGCATAAGCATTGTAGTTCAGGTTCCAGCGAAGTAGAAGTGAGATAGTAAGAGGTGGAATAACTGATGTGAGAGCAATCCAACAGTGAATCGTGTAGTTTTTCAATGCAGTGCGTCCGCCCATACATTACGCTTGCTTAAGGAACGACACAGAGAAAAGAGGGAAAGAAAAGGTCCAGAAAACTTACGTTTTGCAATGTTATGTCAGAGGAATGAAGTGATTCGATTTTGACGGAGAATGAATCGCCGAGAAAACTGTTCTGAAAGCAGAAGAAATTAAACTGAATCGCAGCAAAGTGCGCACCGTAAGCACAGTTCTGCAATAGGGATAAGCGTTCCACGCTACCTCATTCAGCGTGAGCGCAGAAGAGGGAGCCAAAGCCCGGACGATACTTGGCATCTTTTGAGCCAAATGATAACATTTGTATGTATATTGACCAGTAGTATATTGTGGATCCCCGTTTAGCAACGGCGGATTTGGGCAATAAATACTGGTGCTGAACGGCTCATTCACAAGAATCTCTACACCATCTCCACCCCCTGTTTCCTGTTTCGACGCTTCAGCGACAGCATAAAGTTGCGCAACCTGGTATTCTTCCACCGTCATGGGAAGGACAATTCGACTGCAGGACAAAGAAATCATACAAAAGGTGAGGGAATATAGTCGACCGAGTCAGACAAGGATTGAAATTCCACAGCAAAGGCGAAGATGAAATGAGAGGCATGTACTATCAAGGTGAATTAAAGGGCCTTATAAGTGTAGTTGCATACAAACTACTAGGCTCGAAATTTCAAATGCATGAAAATACAAGAGGTTGTTGTGACAGAAAATGCAGGCCAAAGTAACCACAATGTTTTTACGCGCAGTAGGCCGGCTCGTAGACTTAAGGCTCACAAGTCTGCCTAGTAATCCAAGAGCGCGGGTTGGAGTTTGCGTAGGGAAAGGGCGACCGTCGTAGTAATCTTAGCCCACGTGCGACTGGTGTTGGTTGTGCCAGTGCTGCATAACGGCGTACTGATGATGTCCTTTTGCTTACGCGCGATCGAAATTTTCAAGAGTGTCACTGGTATCTTCATTTTGTAACATCACTGAGAAAGTGAACAAAGCAGTAATTCCCTCCATGCAACCCAGCTCCATATTTCCTACATAGCATTAAGGTGTTAGTTCGGACAAATATTATAATCCGGTTACCAAAGCGCAGTGATGGGAGTCGCGCGCGTCACCAGAAAGACTACGAACGTCAATGGCGATGTTAATTCAGTGACTGAAAGCAATCGGACATTTTTGGTGAAGTCTTTTCAATGACGCCTGATGGAGTGGTCCGGATGTTCGGCTTATAATTCGCCTGTCACCAGTTCGAACCTGTGTAGGTGCAGGCGACCCGGCAGTAATCTCGCCAACATTCAACCGCTGGTGGTTGTGTGACAGCGAAGCGCTGGAACGGTCACGACGTACTGAGGGGTTTTTGGAAGTGCATAACTTATCGACGCTCACAGCAAACAAATAGAGGGCAGTGTGATGGATAGAAAGAATAGTTCTGAACAAATCCACCGCAACATAAGTGAAGCTGCATTCGAGAACTTCCCAATCCGCGTACTGAAATGTGAAAGGAGACCAGGAGTAATGCGAATACAATACAGTGCGTCTACACCATGCTAAGCTGAAACTTTTAGGCGTGTGTTCAGTTTGTAAGTACTAAGCTGCGTATCAGAGTGCAGCGGATAAAGCTACACTAAGCAATGTTGCTTTAATAAAAATGACAAGAACAACAGTAACAAAGCAAAAAGAATAACATCCAAGACGGCCGGTAAAGCGATGACTACTATCGAGTAGGAAAGTTTCGATGAAATGTTACTGGTGTGTTCGCGCAACGCACAAGCTAAACAGTCTAACCTCCAATGTGGAAAAGCATCAGACGATTGTTTTGCCTTATTGGGGCTAGTCAGTAGTGCACATTCCTCGGTCCATTGCACGGAACTAAACCCGACTGCTAACAGCTTGTGCGAACTATCCAGCAGCTTTTGTCACAAAGTTGCTAGAAAGAACCAGTAAATTTCATCAAAATCCTCCAGCTCATTAATAAACAAAAATGCACCCTCAGTCTTTAAATGCTATGCCCACATAGCTGCTATGTAGTGGAAGTAGTGACTTCTGGAAGTCAGCCAGTGTCCTCTGCAATAACAGTAACCTGCAAGGCAGTATAGGAGAGGCTGTGCTATATCCCCGTTAGTCCATAAGCTGTGACAGTTTGCCGCCATTGCTCATGGCTCAATGGCATAAGATGTTGGCGGTCATGGGTTCGGCTCTCTGTAATGGACCGAAGGGAATGCGCACCGCTTACGGGCCCTAATAGGGTGAAACGATCGTGTGGTACTTTTCCGGATTTGGAATTACACTAGCTAGCTTGCGAGCCGCTGAGACGAACCACTGAGGTTCATAATTAGTCCCTGGCATAGCAGCCCGACTTGACGCGCAATGCGCGTAATAAGTACCAACTAAATGGACCCCATGATACTCAACACGGTGAACTGAAGTTTGTGTGTTATGTACGGTGCATAACACGGGTTCATTGGATTCCGGAGTGGGTGGGCAGATAGTAGAAAATACGTAGACCGGGTTCAATATGAACGTGCGAGCAAACTGGCGAAATTCGACGCGATACAGAACGATGAAGACAGGTGGCTTTGATGAGAAAACAAACTTGGGATGTCATGCGGAAATGAGCGGTATACTGCTATAAACAAAGAACTACATGTAGTGCAAACCATTTGGTCAGCCAAAGGCCAGTTGCAAATGTGCGATGATCGCAGTCAGAGAGGTGAAGCGAAGAGAAGAGCAAGCACGCAGCCAAAAGTACAAAAATGAAACTGCACAACTGGTACATGGGGAAGTCAAAAGGCAGAAGAGGTAGGCAGAAAGCAAAAGCGCTGTTGTAAATGCGCTGTGGCGGGGTCCGTAAGCACTGACGTAGTCGAATTGAAGAACGCATCCCGAGGGAAAAGACATTTGGCCAAACCGTTCTGCTAATTTTTACGTATTCTCATCAGCTGGCCTCTTGAAGCTTTATGATTTAAGAGTTTGAAAACAGAACACGCCGCAGCGGATCAAGGGGAGCTCGAAGAACGCAGCCTAGTCAACTTCGATGGTTAGAGTCTACCAAGTTTATTACGTAACAAAAGCGAGATGAGTTCAGTATTGCGTATTCAATTATCCCGCTGGATAAGAGCGAAATGCCCGACGTAAAAGTCACGTGATCCGTTGAATTTACCATGAGCCGAGCACCGAACTGCCATCGATCCAGTTGACACAAAACGCGTCGACAAAGTGAGGAAAGACGACGGAAAGAAAAAGGTTAAATGCAAACAGAATACAAAGAAAAACGAATCAAGAAAGGAATACACTAAGCTAATCAGGATGGAATGAAATTAACAGCTAGATGCAAGCAACCTGGTGAAAGAACGCCAATGACTGCATCATGTCTGTTAGTCCCCAACCATTGGTGTGGACCAACCGAGGCCCTCAACCACGAACACGGCACGCATTAGCTTGACCAAGTCTCGCAGTCAATTTTTTCATGTCTTTATGTGACATCATTGACTGACCACATCGCGGCATATAATGCACGCCGAGGAAGCTGAGCAACGGGCATACGGAGGACATAACATAGCCAAAACAAGCCGTTGAGCTCCAGCAAACACTCGGAGTGAGGTAACAAAAGGCTTTTTGTTAGAAACTAACTGGTGTACCTCAGCATGACTCACCCTTTGTTCACACTGGATGTGTGCAATACTACGCAAGCACCTGTGACCAAACACTGCTAACTGGCCAGGTCTATGTTCCATACAGTAACTGCGGTCTAATCGTAGCGTTTTACACCCTAGCGTTCACGAAGAGGCTGATAGCCCGCGTCTCCATAGATGATTGAGCCTCTGAAATGCCGTTGTTACGAGAAGTAACTTCCTCAGTGGTGCACCCACAAGAGGGGACACAGTTACGAAGCTATGTGAACTGGTCTATCAATTCAAATGGCTATTGGGTGATAGCCGTTACCGGTAGCACAGCCGGCTTGCACCAGTTGCATTTCTTTTTGCTTTTTTCTGTGTATTGCGGCACAGTAGCTGAGGTGTTCCCCATCTCCAGTTAACGTGTATGATGATGAAGCAATAGTTTGCAATTTGAAGGTGTAAAGCATATGCCGAAACGTGCAGCACTACGCACAAGTTTATCCAGGAGTGCATGCATAGCCAATGCGCCAGACCCAGGAAGAGCTACATCGTCTGCATACTCCAAGTTTCACTGTCGGGTTCCCTGGCAGAAAAGTCCACTCCAGAAGAAACTGAAAGGACGGAGTCATTTATGATCATTCGGATCATAAAGCTGAAGAGGAAAGGAGGTTTAGGACAACGCTGGTGTACCCCATTTGTCGTATCGAACTCAAAAGTCCGCTTCTCGCTAAGCCTTATCTGGCCTAAGGAGATACGGTAGAGACTTCAGAATGGAAAGAAATTTCCCGGGCAATCCCCTAGCGGACAGACTATGTCACGCGCTGGCGCCAGCAATAGTAGAAGGCCGGTTTGAAGTCAAAGAAAAACAAAATAATCGGTCGTCTGTGTCTGCTCTAACGCTTAACGATGAGTAAATGTGTGGTTGATATGATCAAATGGTTCAGTTTTCGCGAAGATCAGTAAGCATCATTATCATCATTATACACGTTAGCTAGAAGTAGAATACACCTCAGCCACTGTGCCGCAATACACAGAAGAAAAATGCAACAGGTGCAAGCCAGCTGAGCTACTGGTAACAGATGGGCGTTCCGGTAAGCTACCAGCCGGCTAGTGTGCAGTGGTAACAAGCAAAGAAATTTTTGGTGAGTCAACGTTTTTGTTTAGCATTCGCTACCAATGTCTAAAAATTGTTAGGCGGAATACGGACGATTATGGGGCACTAGCAAACAAGGTTAAGCGTGAATATGAAAGTTTCAAGTTACGCTTTTTGACGTATGCCCAGTTTAAGTGTCTCATCTTTGTCAGTGCTTTAATGTCTCCATGTGACGCGGAAATCCGCACTCGGCTCCTTGCTAAGTTGGATCAAGATCCAGATTTGACAGTGAATTCTCTTGTAGGCGAATACAAACGGTAGATTACTTTGAAACACGACACCACCATAATTGAGCACAGTCGCCCCAACATTGCCGATACTGTTCATGCTGTGCAAAAACCAAGAAAGGCTGGCTCGAACAGGCCGTTCAACTGTGCGCCGAACAGGCCGCCTACGCATTGTTGGTCATGTGGTGAAAGGCATTTCGCACGATAGTGTCCATGCAAGCGGACATTTGTGATAAGCGCCATGAACGCAGGTACAAGGAAGACTTTGCCATCAGTCCCGGTTAAGCAACGTGAAGCAGCCTTACCGAAGGAAGAACCTCAGGGAGCCAGACGCAGAATCACTGCCGGTGATTGCCACTTTTCTCCGCGATTCTAGAACACGCTGCCGATTTATCACGGTGCCCTTCAACGGAATCCCAACCAGACTGCATTGCGATACGGTATCAGGTGTAACGATCATTGCTCAGAACACTTGGAAACACATAAATCGGCCGAACATGGTGGATGCCAACAGAGTCGTCCAGGACGCATCCGGTGGAGTGCTGAGGCTTGCCAAAGAAAGAACTGGCAAACTTGCATTCAACGGCGTGGAACAGGCCGGAACCTACTACTTGTCTGACCGAACCAACTTGAACCTCCGTAGACTTGACTGCATGGAAAACTTACAACTGCTTTCGGTTCCGATGAGTCAGGTTTGCAATAGAGTCCAAACCGTTCCAGTCCATGCATTATTGTCGATAGAAGACATGACAAGAAAGTTAAAGCAGAAGTCGACCTCCTTGTTTGAAGATGGTCTCGGTCACTGCACTAAGTTCAAAGTAAAGTTATGCCTTCGCACATGCCGCCAGGGCGTTGACGAAAGCCGAAAGAAACTACAGTCAAGTCGAGAAGGAGGCATGGGCCATAGTGGTTACTGAAGAAATTTCACAAGATGCTGTATGGTCACCGCTTCAAACTCTTGACGAATCACAAGCTGCTGCTGGCCATTTTCAGCTCGAAGAAGGGGATTCCTGCCTATACAACCAAACGACTACAACGATGGGCACCCACCTTGCTGGGCCATGATCTTGAAATCCGTTATCAGTCAACGGTTTGGATGGACCAGGCAGATGCGTCGTCAGGCCTCAATGATTCCCAGCAGCAAAAACAAGAGGACACCATCATAACCTCAGTTGAGATCGAACCTGAGGTCAAATTCCTGGTGAGCGAGGCATTACACGGTCTGCCAGTTACGGCCGAAGCTGTGCGGGCCGAAAAGCTGCGAGTTCTAATCCTGAAGAAGATTACAAACTTCCACAGAACCAGCTGGCCACGTTCGTGTTCATCTGCTGAAATGCAGCAACTCTATCAGGGAAGACATTTGCTCTCCATTCTGAACGATTGCGTCATGTTCTCAGAGAGAGAGAGAGAGAGAGAGTAGTCATGCCGCAGGCGTTGCAAGAAAGAGTTTTGTGACAGTTCCATGCAGGACATCCAGGGCGCAATCGAATGAAAGCGCTTGCCCAAAGTTGTGTATTGGCCGTTTATGGACAGACAGCTGGAGCAGCTAGCTAGAAGATGTAGCAACTGCGCTATAGTTTCAAGGGCACCGCCGGAGACTGAACTCGACTCGTGGCGTAAACCAACTAAACATTGGAGTAGTGTTCATGTCGACTGTGCAGGCCCAATCAATGGCCGGAACTTTCTCATAGTGGTCGACGCTTATAGCAAGTGGCCCGAAGTGTTCCACATGAGCAGCACGAAAACCAGCGCAACAGTCTCGAGGTTGCGACAAATCTTCAGCAGGTTCAGCTGCCCTGAAACATTGGTGCCGGACAATGGAGCACAGTTTATTTCGGGCACATTCACTGAGTTCTGCAAAAGCTGCGCCATCAAACACCTGCGGTCTCCACCATTCTACCTACAATCGAACGGTCAAGCGGAGAGATTTCTGGATACATTCAAACACGCTCTCCTCAAATCAAGGAGGAAGGGAGACATAGAGGAGGTAATTGACTGCTTCCTCTTTCTGTACCGATAGACACAAAATCCACAAACGTCGGGTGAAATATCACTAACAGAGGCAATGATGGAGAGAAAGCTTCGCATACCATTTGATGCAGTTCGGCCGTCCTCAGAGTCCACATCTGGTGAAAGGAACCTCAAGATTGAACGTGACTTTAATTGGCGGTATGGTGCTAAGCGACGTTCGTTTAAACCGGGTCAGCCAGTAGTTGTAGGTGATTACTGGGAAGTACACGCAAAATGGACGCCAGGCACGATACAGGGTAAGCGCGGGAACACTATTTACAACGTGCTGGTTGGAACGCAGGTGCAGGTACGCCATGCAAACCGATTGCGACCAACACTGTGTCAACCACAAGCAACAGAATCCGCCGAGCTTCCATTTGACCTGACCATCTGACCTGACAGCTTCAAGTTGCCGAAACAGCCCGTAGAAGAACCTTGTCATCAGACGAATGATACCAGACAGCAGAGCACTAAACTTGAATTCAGAACACTACAGCCAAGGCGATGGACCGATAGTCATAGAACTCCTTCCAGGAGGATTCAGGTCAATTCCAGACTAGCATCATACACCGTGGCAGCCGTTTCAGAAGAGGTATCCGGGATAAGGTAAAAACAAAGTAAAACCCAGTATTGGTGATTCGGTGTTGCTCCTCCCAACCCTGAGACCCCATGACCGGTTTCGTCTTCCTTTAGACTCATCAGATGGAGATACCTCGAGGTCCACCCCAGCTCAGGGTATCTCCATCTGATGAGTCTAAAGGAAGACAAAACCGGTCATGGGGTCTCAGGGTTGGGAGGAGCAACACCGAATCACCAATTCGGTTACGGTCCTTGTGATCGTAATGACCGTGGTCTGAATAGAGATTGCGAGTCGCAATCCAACCACACAGCGAGTACACCAAATACCACTTAAAACCCAGTATGTTGGCACTTAATCGGTTATCTTCGATCGCGCATTGATTTCGAAGATTCCGGAATTTTCCATTCCTTCTCGTGATTGCCAGTATACGGAGTTTTGGTAGAGAGGCTGCTAATTTTACCAGTTGACGGTTTTTAAAAAGTCGAATGTCATTGAGCTCCCTAAATATTTGGCGTAGGTCTGGTGTAGTTGTACAGCGTTTTGGTGGCGTTTTCAACTACGTTTGGCGACGTTGTTGTTAACACGTTTTCCGCAGTCAAGATCGTTGGACTTTTGTTTTTTCTTTGGCTGAGCTAGAATTTTTTCGCAGAAATTGTTGTATTTAACTCGGAATGGCGAGAAAACGTGAAGATCTAACACACCTCCCAGCACAATTAGATCACGCACCATGCTTCGATGGCTGTCACGTAGTGCGCATGTCAGCACACCAGGTCGGCTGACCTATGTTCCTATGTTAGTGATCACACAATTCTGTAATTCTATCCGGCTAGCGACTGCCTAACTCAAAAGAACGACGATCGACGAGCAAGCCGATACAGGCGCCAACTAGCTCCGCTGCTCTGCAGAATTTTATTTGTATTTTAGATAGCAAAATATATTACCGAAAATTGTCTACTTCACTGACCAATTACTAATGATTAGTCAACGATGGCTAATCAATGGCGATTAGGTAGTTAGTTAGATATTTTGGATTTTATTTGCTTTGGCAACTGAGTGATGATAAAATCGTTGTACATATTTTACTCTTCGAAATATTCCATTTTACCCTTTTGGGAGTAAGTACTTCCCAGGTTGAGAACCACTGTTCTGAACGATTGAAGACTAACTATTAGGCCTACGTTTTCTAAATCAACATATGTTCAATCCATCTGGTGGATCCTACTCAATCTCACAACAATTTAATCATCTAGAAACGGATCGGTTTCTGTGACCAACGCTTCCAACTATGCAGAAAAATGGAAACACTAATTTTTCACACTTATTAACTTCTAGGTCATTTTTGATTCGCAAAGATCTGACAACTTAAAACACATAGTTGCCCTCACCAGCTGTCTAAAATTATTACTCGGTATCCTTGGTACGAATAAGCAATTAGCACTCTCAGGTCACTCTAAATGCAACCAAGGAATGAAGTGCTCATGTGTCATCTATTAGCTACCTGTAAACAAGAGTCTGTGAAAAATCTCGACCAGTTCAAACAGACTTAGAGCACTCACCAGAGACAGTAGGTTTAAATCTGTGTGCTGAGCAAAACCAAGACGATGCCATCCGCGATACATGTATCAGTGCGCTATTATCCAATTCCATAAGACAAATATTCTTGATACATAAAACTGTCATTGATTAAGCTGCCAGTAGACAGCTCAGAAACAATTTCAATCATTTGCATCTGTGGTTCCAATCCTACCTTACAACGCCATAGCTGATGAATGCGCTGCTCATGAAAAATCATACATCAGTTCATCGCTGCACGCCACGTTGGCCACCGCTCGAACAAAGTTGTCAGACAAATGCCATTTTCGTGGCATGCTCAACACAAGTGTCCCGCTAGAGATTCAATCTGCAAGTCGCGTGGGAAAAACCACATTTTCAGAAAGTTTATCGTTCTTATACATCCACAAAACTCTCTGCTTCTGCCTCACGGTTCGTGGTTTCCTCTATCATTACCGCAACTACTCGTGCATGTCGTGCGAAGGTTAGTACAGATGTCATTGTCAACGGAATTAAACTGAAGGTGCTCATCGACACAGAAAGCTCTGAGTTTGGTCTGTGAAACGGTTGTACAAAGATATCATTGGGCAAAGCTGAAAGCACACAGTGAAATTGTTCTGGCTTCTAAACAAAATAATAAGTAAATTGTTAGCTTTATGCCTTAAGAGCGCTTCGCTGCTACGCGACCGCCACCAGTCGCGCGTGGACCAAGTATACCGCGAGGACGCCCAGCCCCATGCGGATTCAAACCGATGACCTTATGGTTGCAAGCCAGGTGTGCAGACCATTGAGACACCGGCAGACGGAATCTACACAGCTCATTAGTTGTACCAAAGGACACTGTTTTGCTTCTCTCATATGCAGAGGAGTGTTTTGTCCACATACCTCAGGATCTGTGCACTGATATATTATCAGGACATGATTTTTTACAGTTACACACAAAAGTAGAGGTGAGTTTTCACGCTAACCGCCTTCCGTTCTCTTTATGTGGTCTTTCAGCGACTCAACCGCCTTCCCCTGCTCTGTCCGCCCATCCATCTCCCTCACGTATTCAATTATGCATCAAGTAAAGGAATAATCCTGCAGACGAGAATGTCATCCAAAGTGAGATTGATAGACTGCTAAAAGAATGCATAATTGAGTCCTTGAAATCACGTTGGCGCACACAAGTTCTTGTCACCACAAAAGAATGTCAAAAGAAGCGAATGGCTATCTATTATAGCAAAAGTATAAACCGTTTCACGGAACTGGATGCATATCCTCTAGCGCGTATAGATGACTTAATGGAGATATCTCATTTTGGGGTTTCATTACTCTGGATCTAGAATGCCTATCACCAAGTCTCTATAAAAGGACGAAAAGTATTCAGCATTTGAAGCGTGCAATAACTTAGATCAGTTCCACCGTATAGTTTTCAGCATAACCAACGGTGTTGTAGCTTTTCAAAGAATTATGGATGAACTGATTCGCCACGAAAATCTCAAGGGAACATTTGTCTATGTCGATAACATCACTGTGTGGCAGAAATGCTACAATACATAACGAAAACTTTCAAAAGCAATTACGCATCGTCGCAAAGGTATAGAATGATCTTAAGCTGTAAAAAATGCGTATCTGTGGCTAAGGAAATTCGTATACTTGGTTAAAAGGTTTCGTTGGGCACAGTGAGACCGGACCCTGATCGCTTCGAGCCGCTAATAACGCTAACTCCGCCAATGAATCTTAAATCATAACAGAGAGTAGTTGCTATGTTTGTCTACTACTCCCAGTAGTTCTCACACTTTTCGGAAAAGATCCACGCGTTCGTTCATAATAGGGCTTTTCCACTGCCAAATAATGTTTTGAACGTGAATAAGGCATAAAAGGCAGTAGTAGCTGGAACAGCCGTGATCGCTGTTTATAGAAACGTGCCATTAGTGATTGAGACTGACGCGTCTGATGTCGCTATTATTGCAACACTGCCAGAACGGTCGATCAGTGGCACTTTTCTCGCGAACCCTGGTCGGCAGTGAGCGAAACAACTCTGCCGTGGAGAAAAAGGCCTACACTATCGTGGAAGATATCAGAAAATGACGACACTGTCTACTCAGAATCCATTTTAAACTTTTAACTGACCAGCGCTCAGCTGCTTTCATGCATGATCCGAAGCTGGGAGGAAAGATTAAAAACGATAAAATCCAGAGATAGCGTATGGAGCTCCCACATTTCTCTTACGATGGTATATCGGCCTGGCACCCGAAATTCCGCAGCCGACAAACTCTCGACGGCATACTGTGCAACACCCATCCACGCAAGGATCAAAAGCGTATCCAGGAAACTTTATGCCATCCTGGCGTTGCTCGAATATACCACCGGACGCGAACGAAGAATTTGCCTACTCCTAGGGTTATGTGAAATTAATAGTCCAGCAGTGCTCTATTTGCCTTCAACTGAAGCCGAAGTTCTACACACCAGTCAATAATCCGCTAATCAAAGCAACTCAACCTTTCGAACAGCTAAGCATGGACCTTCGGCCTCGCGGAACCGTTAGGTACCCACAGTTATCGACGAGTATACCCGACTGCTGTTTGCATATGCCTGCCCTGACATGACGGCGTCCATTGTCATACACAAGCCGACTGAATTGTTTTTTATCATTGGGATACTATCGTATGTCCATTCTGACAGGGGTACTTTGTTCAGGTCTAAAAAATTTTGCATGAGCGTGGAGTAGCGAAAATCAGAACCACTATCTACAGTCCCCAATGCAGAACGCAAGTGGAGCAACTCAATGGTACTTTATGGGAAGCCATCGCACTTTGTCTACGGTCTAGAATTCTAGTAGTTGAACAGTAGGAGTACGTGCTACCAGAAGCACTACCTTCTATTTTTTCATTGCTATGCACTAAAACTAATGCGACATCCACTGAGCGTATATTCCTGTGTAATAGAAACTCAGGTGGGAGAGCCTATAGTGTGCCGAGGATGGCGGTGGCTAGATCCTGACAGATGATCTACCCACTGCTGCTACTGTTGTGCCATGGGTTCATGTCCTGGACGCCTCCTCGTGGCGACCGCTGGATGGGAGTTGGATTACGCCCTTCTCCTAGTTAAGAGCCAGGACACCAATCCGCAAGAGTCAGTGAAGCGACCATGTGCTAGACCTGCTGTCATTCGGGTGTACATTTAATCGAAGGCTTTGGCTGAGGACCTGAGTCGTTCTCCTGTCAGGTGTGGGCGCCCTGCCAGTATCTTAGTGCATTCTCTACGGAGGTTAGGAAGTGATCGATGGTCCTCTTTCCGTAAAACCTAGCCATGGGACTAAACAGGTCTACGAGTTATAAGCTCACCGCTCTAATGGCGTAGAGCACGAGCGCCACTCATTGTCTCTAACGGTGGGAGGACATCTCCGGGTGCTCAATGGTTTGCTACTGGCCGCCAGTAGACAGGCAACACCTGGTCAAATAGGTGCAAACCCGCCAAAACCCACCTGCGTCTGGCTGCGGTTGCAAGTGAGTAGCCTACTACGGTCGCAAAACACATGAATTGTTCCAGAACCTTAAAAGCTGAGTGAGACAGACCTCAAGCAGATCCCAATCCGTCTCCACAGTCATATTTCAGAGCTGGACTTGCTTCCCACTGTCTTGTGGGTGAGGCTACTGAGCCAAAGACTCCGGGCAGAGTTCCTCAAGCCAACCTTCAAAGCATAACCACAACCACGCGTATGATTGTCCACCAATGCAATCATATGCCTGCGCGCAAAGCACTCAGCATCGGGTGCTGAAACGTGCGCACGCTACTCGACCGAAATTCGGGTAAGCACCATGAGCGACGCACTGCACTGGTCGCGATAGAACTGGCGCGCTACAACATGGATACTGCGACGCTTAATGAGATGCGGCTAGCTAAGCAAGGCAAGTTGCATGAAGCAGGTGCTGGCTATATGTTCTACTGGGTGGGAGACGCTACCTCAACACCATGTGAACATGGGGTCGGATCTGCAATATTCGATCGCCTCTATGGCCACCCGGTGGGTGAAGCAACAGGCATCAGCGCGCGAGTGTTGACTACTCGCCTAAAACTCGGAGGAGGTAAGTTCGCCCCTTTTATAAGGTTCGACTACGTGTTATCCTGATGACACGCGTTCTCAATTCTACATTCAGCTATCCTACGTGACACGGTTTGTGCTGAGAAGCGACCGACTGTTTCTGCTGGGTGATTTCAACGCGCGTGTTTGGCGTGACGCGTCGGTGTGGACAGAAGTCATCGGTCCGCATGGCACTGGTTCAGCGAATGTGAACAATGACAGGTTGCTCTCACTGTTTGTCACGCACAGCCTGACAATCACGAACACTCGGTTTGCACTGAGCGCGAGTGATATAGCAACTTGGACGCACCCACGGAGTGGTCACGCTCACCTGCTCGATTATTTCATCGTACGTCAGCGTGACATGCGTGAAATGAGCATGACACATGTAACGCGTGGAGCTGAGTGGGGCACTGATCATAAATTAGTGCAGACTAAACTGTACATGTATTTTCGTAAATCGATGTATTGCACTTCTACCATCAACCGGCGTAAATTTAACATTCTCTCCCTCGTTACTGTGGCGAAACGTAGAGCTGAAGAAGGCGATGGCTGCATGCCTGTGATGTGGAATGCATAGCCACAGTGGGCGACCTGTTGCACCACATTCGCGACCAGGTGACAGCTGCTGCCGAGGAGACCATCGGGCGCTCAAACTGTAAGCGGCCTGATTGGTTTGATGTGAACAACGCGATGATAAGCGCGTTGGTATCGGAGAACAATGCAGCATTCGCTGCAAATTGCGCAGATCCCAATGACTTGGGGAAAAGAGAATGTTTGAGCGAATTCGACGACGACTGACCCGAGAGCTCCGTCGTAGTAAAAATGCATGGTGGACGGAAAAGGCGAAGCAGATGGAATGCTACGCCGAACGCAGCCAACACAAGGAATTCTTTGACTCCTTGAAGGCGGTGTATGGACCGAGATTGGAGCCGCTGAGGACGCTGATCGATGGTAGCTCAGGCGCTACCTGCACACAGACTGCAGACATAATGCAGATCTGGCAAAAACACTTTGACTGTCTCTTGAACAACCGTTCAGAGATCGACTGGCCTACTTTGAACGGCCTGAAGCAGCACGATGTGAAGGCGAGTCTGGCGGACACGCCGACACTGGATGAGACGCAGAGAGCACTTGCTCAGCTGCGAAACGGCAAGTGTGCCGGTGCCGACGGGATCCCGCCTGAAGTATTGAAACACGGCGGACCCGCGTTGGTGACTGCGCTGCACCACTTGGTGCAACGCGTGTGGATTGAGGAGGTGCCTCCTGAGCTGAAGGATGCCCTTGTGCTACCACTGTACAAGGGCAAAGGGAGCAAGCAATGTTGCACGAATTATCGTGGCATCAACTTGCTGAGTTGTGTGGGCAAGGTGATTGCCCGAATCCTGCTCAACCGCCTCGTCAGTCAGGTTGTGGAACCGAACGTGGCGGAAGAGCAATGTGGATTCCGTTCGGGTCGCAGCACTATAGATATGGTGTTTGCGGCTCGTCAGTTGCAGGAGAAGTGCAGAGAACGACACCAGCCGTTGTACTCGCTGTTTGTTGATTTCACCAAGGCATTTGATACGGTGAACCGCGAGGCATTGTGGCTGGTGTTGGGTAAGTTTGGTTGCCCGAGTAAGTTTGTAAGTTTAATTGAATGTCTGCACAGTGGTATGCGAGCGAGGGTGCAGCTGAGTGGAGAGACCTCGGATGACTTTGCAGTTGTCTCTGGTGTGAAGCAAGGCTGTGTCTTAGCTCCTGCCCTGTTTAATATATATCTTCATGCAATGATGTCTTGTGCTTTTGATGCGGCTTGTGCTTACGGTGTTCGTGTGGAGCACCGTATTGATGGTGGGTTGCTGAACATCCGTCGTTTCGGTGCGAGAACTCTAGTCTGTGAGACAACTATCCGTATGTTGCTGTTTGCTGACGACTGTGCGTTGTTTGCACATAGCGCGGATGAGTTGCAGCACATGACTAGTGCTCTGGCTTCGACAGCGGCCAAATTCGGGCTCACCATCAACACAAGCAAGACTGTTTGTCTTTTCCAGCCTTCACCGGGAATGGAGTCCGTGGGCCTGCCCCAAATCCAGATTGCCGACGAAGTGTTGGAAACCACTTCGAGATTTTGCTACCTTGGTAGCGTAATAACAACCGACCAGCAGATGACGTGCGAGCTGCGCAGCCGCGTATCGAAGGCGGCTGCTGCTTTTGGCAAGCTGGAATGCCGTGTGTGGAACAACCACCAGCTCACTGTTGGGACGAAGCTGCTGGTATATAAGTCTATGGTGCTGTCCGTTCTTCTATACGGCAGCGAAACCTGGACGCTTTATCGGAAGGATGTCCGATATCTGGAGCGCTTCCATCAGCAGTGTCTGCGCCGTATTATGCGCATCGGCTGGAGTGACCGAGTTGCAGACACGGAGGTGCTCCGACGCAGTGGCATGTATGCAGTGGACTGCATAATTCTGCTGAGGCACCTGAGGTGGCTCGGGCATATTCGCCGTATGGATTCGACCCGGATACCGAAACAGCTGCTTTATGGCCAACTGAGTGCAGGGAAACGGCACGTGGGAAAACCGAAGTTACGATACCAGGACATGATCAAAGTGAGCCTATCACGTTCTAATGTTGATTGCAGGTCATGGGAATCGAAGGCGGTTGATCGGCGTGCATGGCGCGATCTGATCACGAAGGCAGTTGCCGAGGTGCAAGAGAAAGCCCTCGTGCATGCAGAGAAGAAGCGGCAAGTGCGGAAGCGACAGGCGCCGATGGGCTGTACTCCATCGACGTCGAGCGCATGGTGCTGTAGCACGTGCGGTCGCGAATGCTTGAGTCAGGCAGGTTTAGTGAGCCACGAGCGAGGCCACTCGGGTCCAGCATCGAAACGACGACGAGTCCTGCTGAGAACGTAAGCAGAACCGGCGCAGCGTTGGTAGGTACGCTGCATTCGATTTACTAACCGCGTGCTTGCGTGCTGAGTTTCTTTATTTCAGGTGGTTGGTTTGCTACCTTGTCTTAGTGTTATTTTGTTACCTCATTTTAATGTGTACCTGAATAATCTATTAAATTGCACATTTCGCTTAAACTAAAGGTGGTTAACTTCGCTTATTTTTTCTCCTTCTTACATATGTGTCTTGATCCCTTTTTCTGCCATCCTGAATCTATCACGGCTATTTTGATAATCCATTTATTTCATATGCTAATTTAGCGGCATATCCGTACGGTGTATTCGATCTATTTTATTCGACATTTCATTTCATGTGATTGGCTGTTGCTTGACATCCCCGGTGTGGCTGCGCTTGATGTGCATGTTGACAAGGTGCCTACCTGTCTATTACCCACTACCTCGTCTATACTGGCTCCAGGAGACAGTTGGTCGTTGCTGGAGGGGACGGGGTGCACGGTCCTCGTGGCCGTGTTAGGCTCGAAGAGTGGTTCCATGCACTCAGTGTGGAGCGGACTACGGTCCAGCCACCGCCTTGTGTGCGCTTGATTCCCAAATACAGCGTGCTTGTGTTTGCCTGTGAAGGAGTGTGGGCCGGCTCCGTTGATGAAACGTGGCTCCCATCCACATGCCTCCCGGTCTTATTCCTTCGGGTTTACACTGGATATGGGGTGTGTGGATGGAGCTGTGGGTGGTGCAGCGCAAGCCACCCATGGTCCCTCTGTAGGCGCAGGCGTCCTGTGGCTGTCCCCGTGGAGGCCACAGTGACAGGCAAATCCGGATACGGATGCCGCCAACTAATCGAAAGTCACCAGTTGGAACTACTCTACCACAATGGTTACTATGGCCTAGACCTAGTGCTCCTCGGCAAATAGGAGCGAGTAGAGGAAGTTGATCTGCTACAGTGCAACCCGGAATATGCTTATGCTCAGCTCTCGGATGGTCGCGAGGGGACAGTGTTTTTACGGCATTTGGCACCTAGGGGACAAGAAAGCGATCACCCCGTAATGACGCAACTCTACAGATTCAAAGGTACCATCACAAACCCACTCGTCGGTATTCGTGTCACCTTGTGCAACACACGATTATTCCCTTACTTCCTCTGTAATCCGAGCTAATGCTGACAGCACGCCCAACCAACAACGAAGAACAAAACCGTATCGTTCACACAGTAGCAAAGTTTAATTTATATAATTATTAATTTTACCCATCATCTATCGGCGAGGGATAATGACGTGAAATTGAATTCCTACGTTGTTGTTGCTTCTATACAAGTGTAAACTATCGTTTTTCTATTTAGGGTTATAACCCATCCATTGCTCGATTGTAGCTGGCGCACGGAAGTTCCCACATCTACGTCCTTTCAACTGACACACCTTCAATCTATTTGGTGGATGCTACTTAATCTCACAGGCAGAAACCACAAACAAACAATGTTTAGCGCTACTCTGTGAATCAACCTTAGTTGGAGTCATCAAACGAGCTGTAATGCAAACGCCTGCGCACGGGAATCAAAGCAGCCAACGTAAGCCGTCGGGCAACAGGGGGGTCCAGTGTCGTTGCGACGGAAATGGAGGTGGAGACGTCACGAGGACATCGTAAGTGCTTTAGATTAGCAGATGCTGATCGGGCTTTTGCGATGAGAACAACAGGTTCGTTGCTGATACTGGCGCAAACAGAAACACAGGTCCAAATGAAGAGGAAACTATCTACTTGTTCAAGTTGTGCACCTTGAAGAGTGAGCACGGGAGCGAATGTGCGCCAATCTCGGAGCAGCATTTTACGCTTTAAGGTGGCGAAGCTCACAACCAACGTAGATGCTTCAACCACCAAACGATTCAGAATGAGTTACATATCCTGTGGATCAGCACCAAGTAGGGCGATATCATCACGTGGTAGGGGCACCAGTTCAAAACCTTGGAAACCTAAAACTCTCGACAGGAAATCTTCGATTTCAAAGTTGAATAGGAATGGGGACCTAGGACAGCATTGCCGCACGCTGATATTGACAACGAAAGGCGAGGAAAGCTTGCTGTAGATCCTTAATCTGCCGAAGATTTGACAGTAAAGTGCGCGTAGGACGGCGGTATATTTCTCTGGCACCCCGTTCTGCAGCAAGTAACGCCATGTAATGTCGATCAACCGAGCAGAATGCACCCTGTATGTCTAAGAATGCGACAATACTAGACCTGTGATAAACGTAGTGATGTTCGATGAGTTGGCGGAAAAAGAAGATTTGATGCACATATCTAGGGCCGTGATGGAAACCAGCTAGTTCTTCATAATAGTGTGATACGCGTTTTGGGGAGTCTACGTAGCAGAATAGATGTTAATAGCTTGGAAGCAACCGAAATAAGGTTAATCCCCTGTGGATTAACACATAAAACGCGAGCGCCTTTCTTGAAAATCGGGACAATAACTGATTCGTCCAAGAGGAAGGCACCTTTTCTTCATGTAGGATTTTTGTGAGCAACCAGGTCATCATCATCATTCATTACACACATCAGCTAGAGGTGGGAAAACACCTCCGCTATTGTGCCGCAATACATGAAGGAAATACATACATACATATATATAGTACAACACACAAAGGAAAAATAGATACTACAGTTGCACGCCAGCTGAGCTACCAGCAACAGATAGGCATCGTTCCGGTAAGCTTCCAGCCAGCGACTAGGCAAAAAGAAAAAAATGTTCTGCTTTACCGTACGAAATGAGATCACTGATGGAGGGGGAGGCTAAAAGGGATGGGGAGGGACAAAGAAACTCACAGCACAAAAAAACCAATGAGGCCGGCTCCTTGCCATGTCAGCAAGTGTATCCAGACAAACGTGTTCACCGTCTTTTGGACCCCAACCAGGGAGCCGTGACGCTCAAACCGAGGCCAGCTCCGAAGTGAGGGACCTCATTCCCCTGGACCAAGTCATCGCTGGGCCACCTCTCCTCTTCTTCCATCCTACCCCCCACTGAGCAAACAACGCGCCTCGCGGAAGTCGGTGGGCTGGCATGCGCAACACGTGGCCCAGCCATCGGATCCTGGTGCATGAAACGACGGTGCTGAGCGGTTCAGTTCCTTTTTCTGTGCCGTAAACAAGGCGTCGAACATGCTGGTTACTCACGCAGTGTTCCCACCAGATATGAGCCAAACTGCAAAGGCACCGATGGTCGAACGTAACTAGCCTCTTTATGTCCGCTGATCTTAGGGGCCAGGTTTCGCAACCGTACAATAAGGTCGAACGTACCTCTGCATTGTACAGGGTGAGGGTGATGGGTGATGTCGCGCCGCCATAAGTGGCGAAGGTTATCAAATGCACTTCGAGTTTTTGGTTTACGGTTCGTGATCTCATCTTCAATCCCAAGGGCGCTGATACAACTTCCCAGGTAATTGAATTTCTGAACGACTTCTAGCAGATCCCCACCACAGGTCAGCGCAGGAGTCGATCCCTGCCAATCTTGAAGGAACGCTCTGCAATTCGACGGTGCAAAGCTAAGCCCGAAGCGGCTGACAGCCAGTGCTAATCTGTCCAGTGCAGGTTGGTACGTCTGGGTGCTGTCACAGATGAGGACAATATCGTCCGCGTACTCGATGTCAAGAAGTCATTCTCCTGGGCGTAGCTCCACACCTAAGTCGTGTCTTGCGTATGCAATCTCCATGACTTCGTCAATAGCGAAGTTGAAGAGGAAAGGTGATAGCGGGCATCCTTTTCTCACATCACTGCAGATACTGAAGGGCGGCGACAGCTTGCCGTGCTACGCACGTATAGCGCGCGGATAATATTTACATATTTCTCGGGCACACCTTTCCTGAGTAGACAATTCCAAAGGGCACATTGATCAACCGAATCCAAGGTACCTTTGATGTCGAGGAACACGACAACGGTAGGCCGCCAATATGTGTAACAGCGGTCCAACAACTGACGCAGGGTGAAGATGTGGTCGGTGCAGCCACGACCCCGACGAAACCTGGTTTGCTCCTCACGAATCTGGCTTTCACGAGCGCCAGTCAGTCTGTGAAGGATTATGGAGGCGAGTAATTTGGTGGCGATGGAGATCAGACTTATTCCTCTATGGTTGCCGCATTCCGAGCGCGAGCCTCCTTTGAAGATGGGAACAATAACGGAGCGGCTCCAGTCGTTTGGGACAGTCTCCTGCTCCCACAGTTTCACTAGTAATCCATGTAAATCATCAACAAGAGCAGAGCCTCCGAATTTGAATAGGGCTGGAGGAAGATCATCTGGTCCCGCGACTTTGCTCAACTTCAACAGTCCGATCTCACGTTCGACTTCTGAGCAAGAGAGTGGATCCAAAGGGACAGCCCACGGAGCAGGGCGATCAGTGACCGGCGAATCGGATAATTCTAGCTGATTAAATTGCTTTTCAAAATGCTCAGCCAAAAGCTCCCAACGTTTTGACAAATTGTGGATAGGCTGTCCACTCTCATCACAAATTGTTTCACTAACACCAGGTCTCCTGCTGCCCGTTTCCTGTATCAGACGGAATAACTTGCATTGATTGCCAAGGGCAGCAGCCACTACCATCTCTGACGCACGATGAGACCACCAAGATTCGCGGTCTCTCATCAGGCTAGCGCGGAGTTTTGCCCGGAGCTCTTTGCGAGTTTCATTGTGCTCGCTTCCAGCCGGATATGCCGGCGAGCGTCGATAAGTTCCAGAGACCGAGAAGAGACCCAATGTCCATGTGGGCTTTTAGACATACCACATGAGGATTTGCCCGCTGCTAGTAAGGTCCGGCACACATGTGACCAGTGACCATCAATTGCCTCCAGTGAGCAGTTACTCAGCTCGCATGTCAGCGTACTTCGATACGCATTTAGAACAGCTGGCTTTGTCAGTTGGCTGGTGTCAATGCGCTCACAGCGTCGTCGTGGGCGTCCACCAAAGCGCATCCGCACGTCAGCACATACAAGTGCATGATCAGTGTCCACACATGTGCTCCAAATCGAGCGACAATTCTGGATGCAGCCTCTCCAGCGGTAACTAATAGCAATGTGATCGATCTGCGTCCAAGGCTGGTTCGAGGCTGGTGGGCGCCAAGTCACCCTCCGGCGGGTGCTGTGTCGGAAATTAGTGCTCGCAAGAAATAAGCGCTCACCGTTATCATTACGGAAGCCTACACCGTGCTGACCGCCCAGATGCACTTCTACAGTGGACAACTTTCCAACTTTTGTGTTCAGATCCCTCGCCAGCACAACAGTGTCCGTGCCTCTTCTGTGGCGAAGGAGCTGAGTAAGTTGGCGCTAGAAGTCGTTCTTTACCGAATCATCGCTACGGTTTGTGGGCGCGTAGGCAGCGATGATGAATAGACACCTATTAGTCCCGCGCGACTTCGAAGGCTTTGAACGAGCCAGCCAATCGGATCGCACACATCCGGCTACTGATTGGAATCCAATCGACCAGAGCAGCTTCAGCCCGGGGACTCAGGGCAATGCCAACACCAGCTTGGCCGGTGCTCGAAGCTGCATCGTCGCCGGATAGGCGCAATGAGAAAGTACTGTTTGCGTCACCTGAAGGGGATCGCAGAGTGAGCACAGAGCTCGAGTCTTGCAAGCGGGTCCCTGATAAGCAGCAGATATCGATCGAGAGGGTCTCCAATGTTCGGGCAAGTGCTGCCTGTTGACCGATCTGTAGTAGTGTGCGTACATTAAGGCATGCCAATCTGAAGGAGGATCGAGGGCTCCAAATGAAAGCCGATGAACTGGAATGGACCGCTTGGTTGGACATGGGCTTGTCGACAGGAGAGAAGTGACGCTCCGCGTTCATATGTGAGTTGAAATTAGAAGATAAATGCCTAGCAAAGCATGTTGGGGGAGGGCCAAGAATCGGGGGGTTGAAAACTGGGGGGGGGATATAAGTGAAGTTGGAAGGGGATGGTAAGAGTGAAAAAGCGTAAGATGGGGAATAAGAAGACGGGAAGGCTTGAGCAGTAGCATCCAAACCCCTATCCACCCTGCTCGATGCAGCAGATAGGGCACCGTTGATTATCCTCTGCGGTGGCCAGAGCATCAGCAATTTGTTTGGAGTGTGATTCATTGGTTAATGATTGCCAAGCTGATGTACTTGAACAGCTCCGGAGGAAGCCCGTTTGAGTAAGTAGCTTTGAATTGCTTCAAGCGTCGAATATCGAGGCAGACTTCCGCTTCGTTGAGTGGATCCAGTGAGACGAGTCAGAGGAGGTAAGGTGTGTTGCGTGTAGTGGTGGATGGAGGCCAGTTGAGTCGTGAATGACTTCCCGGCCCAGCAGTAAAATCACCTCTGTTGGTTGGCGATCGGAGACTTATCCGCCTCGCAAATAACCTCACTGACACCAGGCCTCCTGAGGCCAGTGGACCGAATGAGTTGGTAAAACTTCGAATGTTGACAGTGAGAGCAGCGCAATGCATCGCCGAAGCATACTCAGACCATTAAACCTCGCGGTCCTTGTACAGGCTCAGCTTGCACAGCCAGTTGGCAGAGCGGCGCCGCTCGCTGCAATCTCATTCTCCCGGGACATCTCTGCGGTGTTCGAACAGCTTCAGAGAGCGAGCGGAAATCGAAGCTTTTAAGAGGTGTCGAGTTAGGCCACAGCTTGATTGCGCAGAAATGGACATCGCCTTCAGATTATAGGTCTAGTATTGCTAAACGTCTTGGGGATTTCAACTGAGTGCGTACGTCAGTGAAGAGTGATAGCTCGCTTGGACCGAAGAATCAGCTGGTCTGATCGCATGAATCTTGCGGTGATTCGTTGTTGGGACCCCAAGATACTTGCAAACTTTTGCACAGACCACCACATGAGCTGAGTCAATGAAAGTGGACCAAAAAGACCTACAGTCCAGTACACCAGTACGCCATCTGAAACTGATTGCAAAGTGACCAATTTGAGACTTGTGCTGGCGAAGGAAGACGCCAAGTTGGGGAACGTTTCTTCGTATACCTGAATTCGGTGTTCAAGAGAAACAGGTGGTTGTCTTTACACAAGGTAAGAAGTTTCTCTTCGTTATCTGAGCCGTCCTCATCTAGTACGCCGCGATGCTCGTATGATAACAGGCGACCAGGCTACTGATTCGTGGAACTACGCTGAGCCTAACACGGTCACAAAGACCGTGCATCGCCTTCTCAAGCAACGACCGTTGGCCTAAAGTGCCACAAGTCTGCTTCGTAATCCAATGGCTCGAGTTCGAGCCAGCGTAGTGGACCGGGCGACCCTCGCACACGCGTAGCTGTTGGTGGTTGCGCGGCAGTGAAGCGTCAGCACTGTGTACCGGCATACTGCTGATACCTTTTGCTTGGAGTCAGTATAATTGGGTAGCGGTTTTTCGACAGGTAGGCATCATGTCAACATTCACATCAAGCGCAGTCACGTCGGGGATTTCGAACAACAATCAGAGAACATGGATGAAAATAAGCACGCAGTGTTGACCTGGAATATGCAGCAGAATAACAGAAGTGGGCGACCCAGAAAAAGTGGAATACTTTTTGTCCGGGTTAGGAAGGTATAGTTTAAGTGTCATTGTAAGTCGGTGTAGCCAAACTGCGATGAAGAAGCATGTAGTATGCAACATCAACCTCAACATAGGGCACCATACGTATATATGCATAGATAAACATCGACAAGCAAGAGATACTATAAGTTGCTGTGGCTTGTGATGGCGAAATCTCGGCAGAGGAATGACCAGCTGCTCTTCACATGTCATATCCTCATATCCTGGACATCTCGTTGTGGCGACTGTTGGGCGGAAGTAAATTTATAAACCTCCCCAAGCTCAGAGCCAGGACACATTTGAATGGGTCGATTGACATATAGCGTCGTTCCCGCTTCCTTTTATTGAAAGCTATGGCTGTGAACGCCAGTCGTTCTCCTGTACAGATGTGAGCGTCCTACCAGTGCATCAGTCTAACTTCAAATGTGATAAGCACAAGTATAAATAGTTGCATGCTGCATAGATCGTCGCGCAGTGTGGGAAAAGGTTAGTCTTATCTACTACATACAGTTGAGTGGATAAGTGAAACCATGTTACTGCTGACGGCTCTAATCTAAGTGGAAAGCATAAACAAACCGTGTCTAGCGCTACTTTGTGAATCAACCATAATTGGAATCGGTAAACAGGCTGCACACACACACAGCTGCTCACGGGAGTCAAATCAATCAACGATGACAAACATTGGAGTTGATAAGGATGCCCATCATAGTTTGACCAGTGACTGCAGCGTCAGCGTTTGCGGATGCGTACAATCAACAACAAGAGGACAAGCCGGGCGGTTAATTCAACAACCCTATAAGTCATTGATTCCGGTTTCTGACACGCAAGAAACGTCAATACGCTGTGTCCAAAGTGCCTGCGAGCGCAACCTGTTGACCTATTCGCCTGAGAGTGCGAACGCCGAACGCCGCTAACGAAACGGGACAGCGCGACCCTAGAAATGGCTGATGCTGATAAGCGCCCAGTGGAGGGGGCGGTAAGATAGTTGCAGATGGTATGACTCTAGTAGTATGATGGCTGCTGTTAATTAAGCTGAGAACTATGGAAGGTGATTTAGTAATGGGGTTCAGAAGAAGAGTAAGAAAAACAGGTGGAAAAAAGAAGAGATGCGCCAGCGACATTATGCTTTCGCTTATGGGTCCTGTTGTGTACAGCTTTGATAAGCTGTGCGACGACCTATGCAAACTGTGGTTGGAGCTTGAGGAAGTAGTCATGGTTGTACCTGGGCTGAGATAATGCCAGGGTGCCCAGACCTAGACAGGAGAACAATTACGGTCCTCAAGCAAAGCCTTTGGCTTAAAAGCTGGGAAGTGGCACTGATTTTCTTTTACAGAAATAGATGCCATCTGATTTCAAACACCCAACCAACCTAGAGAACCAGAAGTTTGCCACTTCTAACCAGTGACCAATCTGGTAGGAGTAGCTCTCAAGTGGCCCGGGGCATCAGCAGTACGCCGGCACGCAGTACCGACGGTTCGCTGCCGCGCAACCACCAGCGGTCGAACGTTGGCTAAGGATACTGCGAGGGTCGCCCGGTCTCCTAAGCAGACTCGAACCCGCGCCCTCGGATTACAAGGCAGGCTTGTGGTTCTTAAGGCTACGGGCCGGATGGTGCAAAACACATCCCGAGTTGATCGTTTGGCGTGAAACTTCATGAATCCAGATAAGAAACATTACACCGGTGACAACGTTGCCAGCTGCATCAACGTGGAGAATGTCGGTTGAAAACTGTGAGATACAATCTAAGTGAAGAATTTCCCTAGGAGAGAAACGGTCATACGAACCATGGAAAGCAAAGGCAAGTGGTGTGCCATCTGTGGGAATGGTAAATGTGCGACCTTCAAGCAGATGCCGAAAATGTTTGATGGTGAGGCAGACAGCTAAAAGTACTCGACTAAAAGTGATGTGTCGAATCTGTGTGGGGCTATTGATTACCTGCTAGAGTACAGCCCCAATGGCGAACTGAGATGCTTCAGTCTTGAGAAGAGTCTCGTCCACAGCAGTCTTCAAATGACTGAGTGCAGTTGCGTTGGACAACGCGTGTTTGATCTCAAATGTATCAACTGCTTCCTGTGTGAGCTCGAATTTCCGTGACTTGTCTATAAATAAATCGGTCAATGACTAGAATAGCCCAGAAAAAGGCATTAGCAGTACGCCGGTACACAGTACCGAAGCTTCGCTACCTCGCAACCACCAACAGTCGCATGTGGGCTAAGGATACTAGGATGGTCACCAGGTCCTTACGCAAGATCGATACCGCGTCCTCGGATAACAAGACAAGATTGTGATTCTTAAAGCTGCGAGCCAGACTAGTGTGAAAGTTGTAGTTGTTTATCATGCCAAAAACGACGCAGACTTTTAGAGGATTGTAGCATGGGGTAAACAACAATCGTCTGCGTTTTCTCGGGGAGCGGACAAATACCGTTGCAATGAAATGTGGCTCAAAAAATCAACAGAATTATGGACAAAAATACACTCGTCGAGATTAATCGAAACGTAGTACTGAGCGAAGCTTTCGAAAAAAATCCGCTGTGATAAGACGGTGAATCAAAAAGTAAAGCCATTTTTTGTAGAACTGTCCGGGAGAAAGGAAGAACTGCCCAGGAAATCCACTATTTTAGCGATCAATCGACTATTAACGATTATCGCATCGATTTCGAACGTTCCCGAATGGTCTAGTTTTGCACGTGACTAAAAACCTACTGACACCTCGGCAAAAGCTATGGGGAACCAGTAACCTTGGTAACTGACCTGCTAATTCTAGAAGTCGAAGGTCAATAAGAGACCTATAAATACAAGCATGGTCTGTGGTAGTTGGACAGTGTTTGTTGACGGCAGTTAATACGTTATTTTGTCAAGGTCATTGGCGGTCTGCTTTTTCCTTCGGTTGGGCTAGATGTTTCGTGGAGCAGTGAAGTGACATTTTCGAAATCGCGTCTCGGGAGATTATTACAAACGGGGACGGATACAGTTGGAAATGTTATGACTTTTTCTGTCGAACAATTTCAAAAGCTGCTTTTCCAACAGTAATCTCAAATGGAGACACAAATGAAAATGATCCAATATCTGACACTAATTGAGTTTGCAGACCACAGGAGCAGCGAAACGGGGGATATGCAGGCGAGTTCTGTTGATTTTCTCACGAATGCAACCATTGAATTCAGTCATGATGCGGATTCTGGATGCGCATTCGAAGCGTGGCTCAAGCGCTGGGAAGACATGTTCCGGACGGACTTAATTCATCAGAACGACTCTTTGAAGGTGCGATTGCTACTCCGCAAGCTCGGAATAAGTGGACATTCAGGGTTCATAGACCACATACCGCCCAAACAGCCGAAGGATCTGACTTTTGACGAAGTAGTGTCGCAGCTGAAGGAAAATTTTGGCGAGTCAGTACCCTTGTTTAGTATTCGCTATCAATGCCTGAAAATTATCACAGGAACCGGACGACTTTGGGGCCCTAGCAGCCATGATTAACCGTGAGTGTGAGCGTTTCAAAATACGCACTTTAATGGACGATCAGTTTAAGTGTCTCATTTTCTTCAACGTCTTACAATCCCCCAGTGATGCTCAGATCCGCACGCGGCTGTTAGCTAAGCTGGATCAGGATCCTGATCTGACACTGAAAGCCCTCGTAAGCGAATGCAAACGGCTGCTCACTCTAAAACACGACACTGCTATGGTCAAACGCAATGGTCTCGCACCACCAGATACCGTGCACTTCGTGAAAAAGGCCAGGACTGCCAACCCAAGCAAACCATTCAAGAGGTCTACGAATAAACCGCCTACAGCATGTTGGTCATGCGGCGAATGGCATTCCGCGCGCTTTTGTCTGTTCAGACGTCATATTTGTCAAACGTGCCATAAGCGTGGGCATAAGGAGGAATGCTGCAGTTAGATCCGGTAGGAGAAAGTGAAGAAGTCTTATCGAAAGGGGAATTTTAGGAAGGAAGGCGCAGATTCTCTGTCCATATTTGCCGCATTCCAAAGTGAGTGCAATCTGAGACCACGAGTTATCAGGGTACTGATCAATCGGATCCCAACGTAACTGCAAATTGACACGGCCTCGGACATCACGATTATTTCTAGGAGCACATGGAATCACATAAAGAGGCCGAAGATGGTCGAGTCTAAGGAAGTTGCACATAATGCATCCGGCGGTGTGTTAAACCTAGTGGACGAACTTACTTGCAAGATTGCTTGCAAAGGTGTGGAAAAGTCTGGAACGTGCTACATTTTAAACCTGCCGAATTTGAACCTTCTTGGTATCGATTGGATTGAAAAGTTGCAACTCCTCGATGTCCCCTTGAATCAGATCTGCAACCGAGTTCGAGCAAGTCCAGACCCATCAACAAAGTCCGTCGAAGACATGACACGTACCCTGAAACAAAAAGTTGCCTCCGTCTTTCAGGATGGCTAGGGGCATTGCACGAAATTCAAGGCAACGCTGACCTTGTGACGAGGTGCTAAACCAGTGTTCAAGGCTAAAAGACCGGTACCATATGCAGCCATGTCAACCGCTGATCAATAACTCGATCGACGGGAACGTGCCGTCAACTACTCATCATGGGCCGCACCTATTTTAGCAGTGAAGGCAAATGGCAAGGTATGTGTCTGCGCTGATTTCTCAACTGGACTTAATGCCGCGATGGACAACCACCAGTACCCATTACCCGTACCAGAAGATATCTTTGCAAAACTGGCTGGTGGTAAGTGCTTTGCTAAGCTTGATCTGTCCGATGCCTACCTTCAAGTGGATGTTGAAGAAGTCTCGAGGGAGTTGTTGACAATCAACATTCATCGTGGGCTATTCCAATACAACCGCTTGCCCATTGGTGTAAAAGCGGCGCCAGCCATCTTCCAACAGTTGATGATGATGATGATGATGATGATGATGATGATGATATATATATATATATATATATATATATATATATATATATATATATATATATACAGTCGATTCCGGTTAATCGGACCACATCGGGACCAGACCATTTTGGTCCTATTAAGCGGCTGGTCCGATTAACCGAAGTTACCGAATGTAACAAGACGGGACGTGCTATACATAACATAGGAAACTACTATTATGACCTGTATTGGTGACATATATTTATAGCAAACACACAAAAAAGAACTGTTTGGATAACGAACTTTGTTCACTGAAAAAGAAATGTACAACCAAATTCTTCGTAACGACCTACAAGATATTCAGCATGCGAAGTACAGTTTTATACAAAGGGATTACCGAATTCCATTCAGCGTTTGAAGACCGTATCCAGTGTGGTTTGACGCATTCTTTTAACAGACTGCATTCGCACAAAATCACCACAAACATGTAACGCAGTAATAGGACTACCTTCATTTCCTTCCTGCATGAAATAGCGGTGCAATGTTTCAATGCATTTCCTTGCATCCTGTTTTGTGACTGGCATCAACACGTTAGGGTTCTCTTCATCACTTCCATGGTCTTCTGTTGCTGTCGTGTGTTTCGCTGCTATTCGAGCAACAATGGCAGCATCGCATTCTTCATTTCCATCATAGAGTTGAAGTTCGTTGTCGATTGACAAAAATTCTTCGTAATTTTCAACTTGTTTCAGCTCCATATTCTCGCCGTCATTTTCATTTACAATCACCATATCCACATCCATCTCCAAGACAATATGCTTAAAGCCACAGTGAGAAAAACAGTTCCGAATTGTCGCACTGCTCATTTTTCGCCAACTTTCGGCCACGAATGTAACGGCTTGCAAAATGTTGACCTTTGCACTGATTTCTCCGGCCGTCGAGGATGAGGTCAGCAAGCCTTCCTCAATTGATTCAAGGATGTAATTCACCAACCTTGAACGATAAAAGGTCTTCAAATTTTTTATGATGCTATGTCCATTGCCTGTATCAAAGATGTGGTCTTGGGAGGCAGAAATTCCATCTGGATATTCTTCAAGAAATCCAAATTTGAATGTGCTGCACAATTGTCGAGAAGTAATAACACTTTTCTCGACTGGCGTTGTAGCTCTGTGTCCCAATCCTTCACCCATTCTTTAAAAAGTGTAGAGCTCATCCATGCATTTCTGTTCGCACGATACACTACTGATAAACTGTCCATTCTGAGTCCCTTAAAGCAGCGAGGCTTGGCACATTTTCCTATAACCAGCAACTTCCTCTTGTATGTTCCGGACATGTTTGAGCAGCACAAGACAGTTACGCGATCCATTGCTTTTTTGCAGCCAGAGAGAGTAACATGTTTGTAACTTAAGGAGCCGTCCGGTGTAGCCCTATAGTACAACCCGGTTTCATCAGCATTATAGATGTCATCTGCTGGAAATTTTTCAAGAAGCTCTGGTAGTTTTGTTGATTTCCATTCTTCAGCTCGAGCGCTATTGGCACTTTCTTTCTCACCATATGCTTTCTTAAATTTTACATCATGTCTAGATTTCCATCGAGACAACCAGCCGTCCGTAGCTATAAAATCTTCGTGGCCCAGCATTTTAGCGAGTTCTTCTGCTTTGTACTTTAACATTGGGCCACTTACTCGCACGGCTCGTCCAGTAACAAAGGCAAACCAATCATTAAGGGCCTCATCGACGTCTGCATCCTTGCCTTCAAGCTTCCGTTCTTGGGAAGTACCTCGTCGTCCTTCACATTGTGCCCATTCTTCTCGCAGATCTTTCTCTTGTTTTATCAGGCGCGATATTGTAGATTTTGCCAAGCAGGTAATTTCCACCAATCGACGCTGACTAGTGGTTGGTCCCAGTTCCTTGATCTGATCTAGGAAACGAATCTTCTCAGCTAACGTCAAGTCCCGTCGTGGCACTTTCTTAACATGCAACAAGACACGCACAGTTCACTGAGGTGAACTCGAGTCTGTCTCCCGGGTATTTCTATGGTTGACCTAGCTACCAGCTGTCCTATGATTTACCGGACCTGTGTGTCCGCGATCACTTGCCGTGCTCGAGAGTAGGCCCGCAATGCGGGCTCAGGGCATTCGGCTCAATGGACGTGCGGTACATCGATCGAGCGGTTAACGACATGTGAACAAGCATGTATGTCTTCGCTCCGCCTACAAGTGTTGGAAACTACAGTCAGTTTCGGGCGGTTCTGAAGCCAATTAGATAGATGTGCCTCAAGGTTGCCACAGTTCAGTTTATCCAAAGGCCAACTCGGATTACCGTAACTGAATGATACGCTTTCTTGCCCGACATATGAACTGTGGGTTTAGTCCAGACATCCAGGCACAGAACTTGATTTTAACACCTCTGTTACCTGCCACCTTCTATCGTCTGGTCCGATTAAGCGGAATTCCGGTCGTAATAAGCGGCTAAAATTAGGCTAGCGTAATAGGATTCGTTTCGGTTCTTCAGAATTTGGCCCGAATAAGCGGCTGGTCCTATTAACCGGTGGTCCTATTAACCGGAATCGACTATATATATATATATATATATATATATATATATATATATATATATATATATTAAACAATATGCGGCATAGATATTGTGCCATCGGAATCATGGGTGAATAGGAAAACAGTATGAATAATAAGAAAAGCGCAACAACAACAAAAGGGTACTTTTGTCTAGTTTACCACGCAGTTTTTGAAATATGTTCACTTTGTTCTTTTTTAGGGGGAGGAAGAAGCGACACCAAAACACATCGATGCACACGTCCACCATTGACATCGATCTTGAGCCATGGCTTCCAAGATCGTCAAGCAGCAAGTACCCGCATCTCTTTGACCCCAACCAGGTAGACGACAGCAACCGGCAGAGCCCAAGTGGTTCGTCAACTTTTTCATGCGGCTGTAAACCAGACCGTCTCTTCCAGCCCCGTACAGCAACCGCAAACAACGCACGACGCGGGTAACGCTAGACAGGCATGCGTAATACGTGTCCCAACCACCGCAGTTGATGCAGGGAGACGAGCTCCTCGAGCGAGTGGCTTCTACGTCCCAAGACACGCTGTCTAACTTCCACACTGTTTATGTAATGCTTCCACCACACACGGGTAATGGACCGCAGACAGCGGTGCTCGAAGACGGAAAGCCTGCGCAAGTCATCTTTTACGAATGGGCCAGGTCTCGCATCCGTACAACAGTATAAGTTGACGACGCCACTTTCACCCAGTTGTAGTACACCTACGCGCAATCCCGAACGTTACGCCCGGGATTTTCAACGGCACACATAAGAAAAAAAAGAACCGATTTCTATCTCCAACGCAGCGTTTCGTCAGCTCGCGTAGGAAGGTTACCTACGCTTAACAGAGTGGCCCAAGAGCTGATGGTTTTCAGGCAGGTTCCTCAAGGCATAACCGACGCTGATACAAGGCGAGAGTACGCAGAAAGATGACGGACGAGCCTGGAGGCCAGTGATCGCCTTGCTCCGTGAACTGTCCCTTTGGATCCACCATCTCGCTCAGAAGTCGAACGTGAGATCGGACGGTTGAAGTTGAACAAAGTCGCGGGACCAGATGATCTTCCTCCAGCCCTCTTCAAATTCGGAGGCTCTGCTCTTGTTGATGATTTACATGGATTACTAGTGAAACTGTGGGAGCAGGAGACTGTCCCAAACGACTGGAGCCGCTCCGTTATTGTTCCCATCTTCAAAGGAGGCTCGCGCTCGGAATGCGGCAACCATAGAGGAATAAGTCTGATCTCCATTGCCTCCAAATTATTCGCCTACATAATCCTTCACAGACTGACTGGCGCTCGTGAAAGCCAGATTCGTGAGGAGCAAACCAGGTTTCGTCGGGGTCGTGGCTGCACCGACCACATCTTCACCTTGCGTCAGTTGTTGGACCGCTGTTACACATATTGGCGGCCTACCGTTGTCGTGTTCCTCGACATCAAAGGTGCATTGGATTCGGTTGATCAATGTGCCCTTTGGAATTGTCTACTCAGGAAAGGTGTGCCCGAGAAATATGTAAATATTATCCGCGCGCTATACGTGCGTAGCACGGCAAGCTGTCGCCGCCCTTCAGTATCTGCAGTGATGTGAGAAAAGGATGCCCGCTATCACCTTTCCTCTTCAACTTTGCTATTGACGAAGTCATGGAGATTGCATACACAAGACACGACTTAGGTGTGGAGCTACGCCCAGGAGAATGACTTCTTGACATCGAGTACGCGGACGATATTGTCCTCATCTGTGACAGCACCCAGACGTACCAACCTGCACTGGACAGATTAGCACTGGCTGTCAGCCGCTTCGGGCTTAGCTTTGCACCCTCGAATTGCAGAGCGTTCCTTCAAGATTGGCAGGGATCGACTCCTGCGCTGACCTATGGTGGGGATCTGCTAGAAGTCGTTCAGAAATCCAATTACCTGGGAAGTTGTATCAGCGCCTTTGGGATTGAAGATGAGATCACGAACCGTAAACCAAAAACTCGAAGTGCATTTGATAACCTTCGCCACTTATGGCGGCGGCGCGACATCACCCATCACCCTGTACAATGCAGAGGTACGTTCGACCTTATTGTACGGTTGCGAAACCTGGCCCCTAAGATCAGCGGACATAAAGAGGCTAGTTACGTTCGACCATCGGTGCCTTTGCAGTTTGGCTCACATCTGGTGGGAACACTGCGTGAGTAACCAGCATGTTCGACGCCTTGTTTACGGCACAGAAAAAGGAACTGAACCGCTCAGCACCGTCGTTTCATGCACCAGGATCCGATGGCTGGACCACGTGTTGCGCATGCCAGCCCACCGACTTCCGCGAGGTACGTTGTTTGCTCAGCGGGGGGTTGGATGGAAGAAGAGGAAAGGTGGCCAAGTGATGAGTTGGTACAAAGAAATGAAGGCCCTCACTTCGGAGCTGGCCTCGGTTTGAGTGTCACGGCTCCCTGGTTGGGGTCCAAAAGACGTTTGATTAGATACACTTGCTGACATGGCAAGGAGCCGACCTCATTGGCGTCTGTGCTGTGAGTTTCTTTGTCCCTCCCCATCCTTTTTGGCCTCCCCCTCCAACCACGATCTTATTTCGCAGCGTAATATAATTTTACATAATAATTTTTCTCTTTGCCTAATATCCGACTGGTAGCTTACCGGAACGATGCCTATCCACTGCTGGTAGCTTAGCTGGCATGCAACTGTTGTACATATTTCCCTTTTCCTTTATGGGTTGCGGCACAGTAGCTGAGGTGTTTCTCAGCTCTAGCTAACGTGTATAATGAATGAATGAATAGAGGATGTCATGCCAATATGGAGCTGCAAGGAACATGTTTGCAAACTTCTGGTCCGCGACCGGCAGCAGCTTAGGACAGAATGTAGCCGAGCGATAATTGCCGCGAAACACCGAGAACAACATCCCCCGGAAAGCGCAGCACCAAGCCGCAGTCCGCTGCGTGCTAGACATAGATGTTTTCCCCGCCGAACAACCGGAATGCCCAACGGCTAACGGAAAAATTGCCCGTATTGTTGGAGGTTCAAGAAGGCCGCGTACACACGCGGACACAACCGAGGGGGGGAAGTACCAGGCTTGTTCGTTTACAGTGCCTGCAGCTTCTGTGGCGCATTTTGCAGTCAGTTGTCGTACTTGGCACAATGCGGACCAGACGATCTAAGATTTTGGATGATACTGGGGCAACTTGTTCGTTAGTTCATAGACGTGTCATACCGTTAGAAGCGGTGTTACACAAAGACTTCGATCAATCTTGTCGCAGCAAACGGGACTGCCATAAAACCTGTAGGTTGAGTTGAGGCTGTCATAGAGTTACGGAGAGTTTCAGCTACCCACCGTTGTTTTGTGACTGGCAAGCTCCCTTGGGACGTTGTGCTGGTAGTAGACATTCTTACTTGTCTTAACGATATAATAGACCTACTCAGTCCAAGTCTCAGCGTCAGTGTACAAATAATATCATCCGACATGGCCATCTACCCCCCGTTGCCATGTGTGATAAAAGAAAGTCGGTAAAGGAATTCATCGATGAGTCTTGCGGAAAGTCTGATCCTGAAAGACAGCAATTTATAGAATAGTACCAGCATGCCCTTGTGTGGACAGAAAAAGGAATAGGACGGTGAAATGTTGACCAACATCGCAGTAAGATAGGCGAAGCGCACTAGGTTCGTCAACAGGTAAGGCGGGCATGTGTTCATTTCCATAGGGTATGTTTATGTGCGACGTTATTCGACCATCTAAATCACAAACGGCCCTCCTGACATGGCACGCAGCCAATAAGATTGAGAAGCATGATGATCGACCGTGTAATCCATCTGCTATATCACGGGACGCGTTGAAGCATGTTCACAATTTGCAGGCAGCTGAAGCGATCGCCTATTGAACTTTTATCTGCCATTAAAGCCATTCCCGTTACCCTAGTGCAGTACCCGGGAACAAGGAGTACATAAACTCAGCTGCATTATTACTTATGCAAGAGCATGTGGTTACTGTACATTATGATCTGACCTCTCGAGGGCACAGCTTCTAGCCAAGTCTAGAAACATACATTTATTTAGTTAATTATTTATCTTGGCTTTCCCAATCGTTTTAGTCAAAAAGAAAAGCGGCGAATTGCGGCTTTACGTCAACTACAGTAAGCATATCGAAGTCACGCAAAAAAGACTTGTTCCCATTACCGCGGATGGATGGTATACGCCGTAACGGCGCTTCGCTGCCACGCGACTACCACTAGATACACGAGGGCTGAGTGTACCGCGAGGACGCCCAGTCCCACGCGGATTCGAACCGGTGACATTATGGTTGTAAACTAGGCACGCAGTCTACTCGGCCAGCGGCCGCGGATTGATGACACTAGCGACGCCCTCGACGGTTCGCTCTGGTTAACCACGTTGCACTTGGCGTCAGACTACTGGCAGGTTGCTCTTTATCCCAACGACGGATGCACAGTAAAATTCATCGTCTCTTCTAGCCTTTACGTGTCCAAGACAATGTTTTTCGGGCTGACTAACGTGTCTGCGACCATCCAGCTTCTTATGCACACCGCCCTGTCCAAACTCACGCTAGATCATGGCCAGGTAGCACGGAGGGAGAACACAAACAACGCCTGACTCTCGTGCTAGATCGACTACTGCAGCTGGGGTTAAAAACAAAACGCTCGAAATGTCAGTTGAAAAAATGACCTATCTAGGCCACATCATATCCGAATATAGTGTGAGTTGCGACTCAAAAACGTAGAGCGCGTCCGCACGTTTCTCGTCCCAAACAGCGTTGAGGAAATACGCAGTTTCCCTGGCCTTGCTTCATACTATCGGCGTTTCGTCGGCGACTTCGCGACCATCTCCATTACGCTAAACGAGTCTTCAAAGGCAGGTAAAACAATCGGTTAACAAAGGTAAGCAAGAAACACTAAAGGAACTAAGAACCGCATTGTGCAGAAAATCCGTGCTAACTTACTGTGATACGCTGCCGTCTTATGGCACTTTTATCCAGAACACAGATGCTAACAATAGATATATCGGAGCCTTGCTGTCACAGCGCAAGCCGGCCGTAACTGAGCCAGTCATTGCATACGCAAACAAAAGTATCCAAAAGGGTG
Source organism: Dicrocoelium dendriticum (assembly GCA_944474145.2). Classification (NCBI taxonomy): domain Eukaryota; kingdom Metazoa; phylum Platyhelminthes; class Trematoda; order Plagiorchiida; family Dicrocoeliidae; genus Dicrocoelium; species Dicrocoelium dendriticum. The sequence continues at coordinate 55,003,234 of OX104068.1, read as the reverse complement.
CGTAACTAATGCACGACTCATAAAGAGATACTTGACCGGGTTACGGCGACAGAAGAGTTAGGACAAGCAGAACAAAACAAAATGGATGAGGATATGCGCCTCCGCTTCCAGTTGTCACATTTACTGCGCGATTTCGCAAGTTATTGTCAATCTTACATCCATTGTGTACGAAGCAAAAAGCCAACACCAAGCCATTGTGGGCCGCTGCAATTAATGGCGGCTAAGTTAACGAACGAGCATTGTAGGACAGCTACCGAAAACCACAAGAGTACATCGTGTTAACCTGGTTATTGTAGACTATTTCATCAAGTGGTGTGAAGCGGTTGCACTAAATAATAAAATAATGTGTCAGCTACGCGCTGTAACGGCGCTTCGCTGCCGCGCGACCCCCACCAGTCGCACAGGGGCTGAGTATACCACGAGGACACCTACTACATAACATAGACGCCTGAAGGGTGGCAAAGGCGTTCTTCGGTAACTAGGTAGCACGATGCAGTGCTCCTCGACAGGCTGAAGGTGTGCGGTTTTGGTGGCTCGCTGCACCAATGGATCAGAAATTTCCTTGTTGATCGAAAGCGGAGGGTCCAGGTGGACAACCATTTAACCGACTGGTATCCATCGAGCAGTGGCGTGCCCCAAGGCACTGTACTGGGGTCGATTTTGTTTCTCATCCAGGTAAACGATGTGCCTCAGCTACTCCAATCACCTTGTGCGCTGTTCGCAGATGATTTGAAGGTGGGAAGAGCAATCCGCACAACCAATTGTGACCTGCTTCAGCAGGACCTCGACCGCCTCTCCACGTGGTCTGCAGAGGTCAACCTTCCGATCAACCTGGTCAAGTCGCAATTCATGAGGCTGGGTAAGCGTGAGCACTGTCGAATCTACACGGTGGCTGGTCAACCGCTGCTTCCCGCGCCTTTCGTGCGCGACCTACGGCCTAAAGTCCATGGACAACAAGAATAGGCTTTGCCAAAACAGCCTTCGTATATTTTGGGCGCTTAGGCGCAGCTTCAGCACTTGGTCCAAAAAAACTACCACTCGCCTCTTCGTCTCAATACTACCACCAATGCTAGAGTATGGTTCTCCTGCGCATTATCTTATCACCCTACGCCAGTTGGAAAAGATTGAGCGAGTACAGCATGTAGCCACCAGGCTGATTCCCAATTTATGAGGTGTGCCGTACGAAGACCGGTGTAAGAAACTAGGGCTGTACACCCTAACTTATCGTCGAATGAGGGTTGACCTCATTATGACTCACCGGATATTACATTTGTGAGATTACTCCATGTTGAAACCGCTGCTTCATCTGCGCACGCCAAGCAGCACACGTGGACACCGTTACATGCTTGTCGTAACGGATTTGAAGCGGGTCGCTAACCAACTCTGCTTCGAACGCAGAGTGGTGAACGTATGGAACGACCTGCCGCAGCAAGTAGTTGTGGCAAAGTCGGTGTCCGAATTTAAGAAGTTCCTGGACAAACACGTTGCGGACGCAAAATATGTTGAGCGCAACACAAGATAACGGGTCTTTGTCCCTGAGTGACATTAGATGCGGCTACACAGAGCAAACTACTTGCTGCTTCCAACCAGTAATCAGTAATCACTCTCCCAGTTACTATGATCGCGGATCAAACTTTAAAAACAAATTCATGAGCGAGTTGTCACATTTCTGGCATCCGGAAATCCCAGACTACTACTTACCATCCGGAAAAAATAGATTGGTGTAGCGCACGAACCGCATGCTCAAAATATTAGTACACGCATTGCTCGACATTGAGACATCAATAAAAGATACGTCGCTGCCTAATTGTTTGTTGGACTACTAAGCGTTTGGCCAAACGCCAGATCTCAAGATGGGGCGAGTTGCGATTACACTCGGACACGCTACTGTCGACGTCACACCACGAGCCTCTGGTGGCATCTGACCACATACTCCGGAGGTAATCAAGCCTGCTGTGCGCGCTTCATGCAGCGCAAGTGCACCAGCAGAACTCACAATGCTAACAAAAAGCTAACTTCGACCGCAAGGCTTTCAGAAACCCCTACCAATGCGGTGATAAAATTTAGCATGAGACTCGTAACAAGGACGGGTGTCTGCGAAATTACATCGCAATCGGGAGGGATAGTACGTCGTAGAAAATGTGCGGCCAGACTTGACCTCTGGTAGCAAGAAACTTGAAGCCCCGGGCTCCACCACGGTAGTACACTTCAACCGGCTAAAGCCGATGGGCAGGACAGTGAGCGCTGAGGACAGCGACGATTAAGAACGGGGATACTGTAGCACATTCATATGCGCTTGTAGTGTACGCGAGACATGTGCCGTTTCTTTACGTTGCAGGATTGTTTAGCTTCGTTTGCACAAGCCTTGTCACCACGGTTAACGTGACCTGAGAGACGGATGCCGGAATCGTTCCTCGCTTGATCACTTGTATTTCGCCGCTTTGTTTGCGTCGCCCTCAGGTGTTGGAATACACCTCAGTACAATTCCCTTATCGCCCTTACTAGGTAGCTGTGATAACGCTATCCAGCTATTTACGCAGTCTTGTTTTTCTTTCCAGCTCCGCGGGTCTGCTGCGACCTAACGGATACAGAGGAGTCCAGATTCTCGCGTCTGGTGTAGATTACACAGCAGAATGCTGCTTCTATTTGTTTCTGTAGGCGCGAAAATAGTCAAAAATGTGGCTAGTTTCTGGCGCGCAGAGATGGTGCCATATATCTGTGCATGAAAATAATGTGGGGCTTTGCGGAGTGTGTTTGTGCGGAACACTACAATGGCAGTATAAATGTGGCAGAAGCAATTGAAAACTGATATCCCCGAATGGGGTAATGCTGCTACAATTATTCCTGAGTGAACGAAAATCGTCCTACTTAGGACAAATTTCGAGTACCCATGATCGCGTGAAATTTGTGACACTAGAAGGCATTTCGGGTGCCCATCGGGCACCTATCGGGCGTTGGTGTCGGCTATGGCTACAACACACATGGTGCGTCAAATGCAGGCATGCAATGTTCAAGTTCGAGTTAAGTTGGAACCGGAACCACAGAATAATCCCATGAATGTTCCTTCTACGCATAGCTGAACCGGGAATTGTGGGTCGGCATGCGATGTCGATAAGCCTAAGACAAAAACCGCATCACATTCTGACCACTCAATTACTGCCAACAATTCACGCTCGGCAGTCCCTGTCGGGCCGGTTTGTATGTAGTGTGAATGGTAAGCCAATAAAATAACGGGAGGAATGTCAACTACACAAGTAATAATACCAAGGTATGAAAAGAACCGGAAAAAGTACAGGAAGCGGAAGATGCAAACCGGTTAGGAGAAAGGTTTGGTACTGCCACACAAGAGTATCTAACTGACACTCAAAACCCTCAAGCGTAGATTCAATAACGACGTGGCCCGGAATCGAGTTCCAAAGTCTGATAACTCGGCGCGACAAAGGAGTTGCTGTCTTCACACTGTCAGAACGCAGTTGGTGCAGCTACAACGGGCGACCGTAAAGACTAGATAGCTTAGCGGGACAAACTGCCAGGACAAGATTGGGCCCATCTAACCTGTAAGGACAAGGCAAGTGAGAATCAAGTCCCCCTCTATTACTCCGTAGCCTAGAGGTAACGAGCTAGTCATGTAATCTTGTGGCACGGGTTCGAATTCGCGTAGGAGTGGGCGGTCTCGCGGCATACTCAGCACGCGTGCGACTGGTGGTGGTCGCACGGCAGCGAAGCGCAGTTACGGCATACAGTTGCCCCATCATTATTAATATTATTAGCGTTATTATTATTGAAGCTAAGCAAACGTTCGGGATATGTTGGCCCCCGTAAACTTTGTACTAACCTTATACTCACATGCAAAACTCTCCAGCTCCAATTTGTCTCTTAAAAGACATGCTTGACAAGGCTGGATACAGTATTCTAATTTGGGTTCAAAAATATCGGAGAAAAGCATCACGAAAATATCGGCAAAGCAGCCTCAAAGAACCACTTCGTACGGAACCCTTTACAAGCAGCCTTCCTCCAATCGTCTTTAGAGTAAAGCACTGTGTGTACGACGCCTAGACCAACCTGCTGAGTGACAGCAGAGATTTCACTTCCACAAACACCATAGGGAATGGAAGGACTAACAGCTCCAATGCGTAGGACAGAACATTTGGCCTGATGTATAGGCATCAACCATAAGGTTGACCAATCCCAAGGCACTCTAAATTGCCTCAGATCTCCAAATTTATCTACAATAATCCTGAGCTTGAGGTCATCAACAATAGCTCATGGAGTAAGTCATTGAATAAAGTTGCGAAAGGCAACGGTCTTAAAAGCGACCCCTGCGGAACGCCGCTAAGAACAGCATGCATAAGCGAAAGGCCACGTCCCAAGCGTGCCTATTATTCTCTCCTCTCTAGAAAAGCAGATACCCATTTAAGGGCATCACCAGATATTTCATAAGACCTCAACTTTAGTGAGCTGTAGATGGAGGACATTATCAAAGGCTTTCAAGGAGACGAAAAGTAGGTCAATAGCGTGGCCACTGTCTATCGCCTCAGCCCAGCTTTTACGAGCTACAAGTAAATTTGTCAGACGTAAACGTCCTTCACGGAATCCATGTTGTGCAGCACTAATGTTAAATTGCTTCAGGTGGTTCTCTATCGAATCTCCCAACAGCTTTTCAAACAACTTGACTATTACACTCATCAAGCTGACAGGCCAATAGTTCGAGGGCAGAGCACTGTCACTGCCTTTAAAAATCAAACAGATGATTGCTTGCTTGGCTGTCGAACGATACTGTGAACACGCATGTAAGAGGGCCAATTAGTATAGCGGACAATTCACGCATCAGCACCGGATAAACTGAATCAGGGTCAGAAGTTTTGGAAGGATTCGCCCCTTGCAATAACCCGAAGACCTGAGCTACTGTTATGATAATTTTAGTTAGGCAAGAATCCTCCGGGATGCTTGTGATCAGCTCAAGCTGTAGTAGAGAGGTCTCACGAGCAGACACCGGTACACAGTCTATTAAGTATACAAACCATATCATAGTCGGTGTGCACACGGTTCCCGTCCCCTCGTAGTAATGCTGATATAGACGAATTTGCACCGAAGCGCCACTTTACATAAACAAAGAGCGTCTCTGGATTTGCTGCTGTTGTCAGTCAAACCTATCGCGTACTGAAGAAAGACAGTCCTGAGATGTTACCTACATTTATTTCTGACCACTAGACAAGTTTCGTAGGTGTTGGTTGAGGTAGCCGATTGATAAGTACGCCAGCACTTAGCTTCCTGAGAATGTATTTACCCATATAATTCATCTATGGAGGCTGCGCCCATGTCACCCTTTTCTTAATGTGGGACGTGGAGAGTAGAAATATCTGTGAGATAGGCCTTAAATTTCTCCCAAACTGACTAAGCAGTATCGGCCGCAGAGAGCACGCAACGCAGAACTGCAGCCTTGGCTCACATAGTGTTAAAGTTCGCCCGCCAAATATTTGGACATGCTTCAGCGGTGGCTTGAAAACACCTAGAGAGAACACATCGGAAGGATATGCAGACATGGTAGCTGGCCTCTAGATGACACCGTATGTATGATCACATCAGAAATCAAGTGACTTCGGAAAAATAAGATACAAGGTAGATAGAAGCTAGTTACTCAAGTGCTAGTTGGGAGGTCCACAAACTGATGCAAAGGCTTTCCAAAGTTAGCTCGAGGAGATCCGAACCGAAGGTGCCCATCGACGAACTGCAAGGTAGAGCAGCCCAAAAACACCTCAGGGACTTTGAAACCCCCAGTAATAGACCTCTATTTGTAGCCTGGGTAAGAATAAACTCAATGACATCCTTGGAGGTACTTTCAAGGCTTTAAAATACAACTACAACTGTAACTGGGGAAAAAGTGCATACAACAGTCGACAGATCCTCACACGTTTCGTTCAGTGAAAAAAACACAGGTCCTCAACATATCCAATTGACAGATCAAATAAAGAGCGACGTCTCCGCCTTGACGGCCAACAGAGCGATCACATCTAAGCAATGCGTAGCCAAATGAACATTTCTCATCGTCCGTGATATTCAGGGACAAGCACATTACAGTGGAAGCGAGTATGTCGGGACAAGATTCGTCTACAAGTAGACCCACCACGTGTAACTTGTTCTTTAGGCTACGCACATCGCAGAACATTACCTGAAGAGACTCGGCACGACCAGCCCTGGGTGGACATCGTTCCGGAGAGCTAACAGATGGCTATCGTGCCGTAAAAAGAGAGTCATATTAGGCCTAACGAGTGAGATCGTGATTGGAGGGGGTTGCTAAGCAAAAAGGGGGATGGACAAGGGAACTCACAACACAAACGCCATTGGGGCCGGCTCCAAGCCATATCAGCAAGTGCGTCCAACCAAATGTGTTCACCATCCTTAGGACTCCAGCCAGGCTGTCGGGATGCACCAACCGACGCCAACTTCGAAGTGGGGGATTTCATTTCTCTCGACCAAGTCATCACTTGGCCTCTCCTCCTCCTCTGCCAACCGCGCAAATGCACGTCGCGGAAGTCGGTGTGCTGGCATGCGCAACACGTGGCCCAATCATCGGAGCCTGGTGCGTGATATAATGGTGCTGAGCGGTTCATTCGCTCTTCCTGCACCAAATACGCGACGCCGAACACGCTCATTGCTCACGCAGTGCTTCCACCAGACATGAGCTAAGTTGCGAAGGCAGCGATGATCGAATATGACGAGCTACGGCACAATAGCGGAGGTGTTTTCCCACCTCTAGCTGATGTGTGCAATGAGTGAATGAATGAATATGACGAGCCACTTTATGTCTGCTGACCTGATGGGCCAGGTTTCACAACCATATAGAAAAGTTGAACGGACGGCTGCGTTATAAACTCAGTCCTTCAGGGCGAGAGTAATGTCGCGTCTGCGCCACAGGTGGCGGAGATTGGCAAAAGCACCTCGAGCTTTTGCTATACGGTTCGTAAGTTCATCTTCAATCCCCAGGGTGCTAATATAGCTGCCCAGGTACTTGAATTCCTGAATGACTTCTAGCAGATCACCACCAAGCGTTAGCGCAGGGTTGGGTCCCTGCCAATCTTGGAGAAGTACTTTGCATTTCGATGGAGCAAAGCATAGCCCAAAACGATTGACAGCCAGTGCTAATCGGTCCAGTGCTGCTTGGCATGTTTGGGGGCTGCCACAGATTAGGGCAATATCGTCCGCATACTCCAAGTCAAGAAGTCGCTCACCAGGAAGTAGCTCCAAACCTTCTAGGTCGTGTCCAGCGAACGCTGTTTCCATGACTTCATCAACAGCGAAGTTAAAGAGGAAAGCTGACAGCAAGCAACCATGTCTCACACCGCTGGTGATACTGAAGGGTGGCGAGAGTTTGCCATAAACCCTCACCCTGCCCGAACTATGCGCGTACAGCGCTTTGATAATGTTTAGTATTTATCAGACACATCTTTCCTCAGCAGACAGTCCCAAACGGCACGTCGATCGACTGAGTCGAAGTCACCTATTATGTCAAGAAACGACAATGGTGGGTGGCTAATAAACATGGCAGTGCTCCAACAATTGACGCAAGGTGAAAAGGTGAAGACGTGGTCGAGGCAGCCCAGACCTCGACGCTTTGCGTTCCACTGGGTTTGAAAGGACTACGGGAAGTAGCCAATGTCAGTGATTTGGTGTACCGACAGGGACGTTCCTCAGTCTAATCAGCTTTCTGATAGTGACACCAATGAATTCCTTGGTCACCTGGACTGAACCACGTGCAAGCATTTTTGTGACGTCGTGCTTGAACCACTGTAGGTCATCCAGCACGCGTTCCTTGGGAAGAGCTGACGCAGATTCAGCAACGTTAAAGAAGATAATGCTGTTGCCAGTAAGAAGCATGAGTTTTCGACTTCACATCAGGTTCGATCGGTTTGGCCGAAGGTGATACGGAGCGTTTTATCGCCAAAGGAGCTGGGGTAATTCGGGCTGGAGGTTTGTGCTCTATCTCCAACATCATGGCCTTAGTCACTCAGGCTTTGGGGACTTTACGGACGTCATTAGCCCTCTTCGTCATGCCTTTAGCGGGCACATGGGCAATAAGGTCGGTCTCATTCTGGACGGCGTTTAATACGCCATCAGACGCATTGATAGGGGCATTATGGGTAAAGGAAGCATTCGACACTGGGATCTACTTAACTGCAGGCCCTCTCCTGAATCCCTTGATGCTGCTCCTCTTAGTGCAGTTTTTGTATGCAACCTAATACATCACATCTCTACGCCCACCAGGATAGTATCGGGTCAGCCACTGCATAGCCTCGATCTCGTGCTGACAGTGACACTTGCTGACGTCTCCTATCTGAGCTTTCTCCCACTCCTTGGCCCTAGTGACCACTGTACTCTCTTCTTCACTTGGATGCAGCACTTAGTCATTCACAACCGAGGAGTCGACCGTCGAAACTTCAGGCGCACCGGCTTTTCCCGTCTAAGAACAGTGGATAGCACCCTGGACTGGAACATTCCTCAATATCCGGATGTTGATGGTGCCTGGACTCTTCTACGCTCCAAAATAAACATGCTCATTGAACAGATTGTCTCAAACTCTAGAAAGCAGTCCCGCACGAGGATCCCCTTGCGTTGATCGAAAACTGCGGTTCCTCATGAATCAGCGATGGAAACTATGGCACAAATTCACGTTCTCTCAGCTGGCCTCCGATTAGTCGAACTACCAGGCACTTAGGAAAAGCGTAAGAAGACAAAAATGTGAAATCAGTTTAGCAGAACCATAAGCTCTAGACGAAGAAACTATACGACAAAATCAACAAGGGAAGCAAAGCCGGCTGCGGCATACCGCCCTGTCATCCAACGCGACAGGAATCGCGCTTTATGAAGACGAGGAGAAGGCGAACCTGCTGCCCGGTAGTGCTCCTTTGTATACTCGCCGCAAGCTCAGTCGACCAACATACATGAGTCCACGCACTCCTACTGCATAGAACTTACTGAATTCTGGTGGAACACAGTATTGAAACTCCTACTAAAACCAAATCCGAAGTCCTCACCTGGCCCTGACGGTTTCTCACATTTACCACAAGACAATGGATGACCATGTTGCTTCACCCATCTGCCAAGTCTTTCTGTTGTCTATGGAGGCTGGTTGTTTACCCCTAGACCGGAAAACTGGGATCGTAATGCCTAAGTACAAAAGAGAAAATCGCCAAGACTCTGCGAACTATCATCCAATCTGCCTGACATCTATCGTCTGTAAAGTTACCGAAAAGATAATCAAATGCGCTCTACAGAAGCACTGCGACGAAAATAACATCACTTCCTCTACTCAGCATGGTTTCTATTACGGCCACCAAGGTCGCCCCGGCAACGAGATATGGTATTCCCTGTAGCACCGTATCCGTGATCTGCTGAAGGATTGCCGGAGCCGACTTAACGTAGTGGTAGGAGTGTATACTGGAATAGTCCTAGTGAGTGTTAATCGTTAGCAACTCACGCGACTCATCCAACATTTCAAACTGGAAATATGCGTCTGACTAATCCAGTTTGGCAAAACACATCCTACTGTTCAGAAGTGCAAAAAGGTCTCCAGGCAGGGGTAGACGGTATTTTTCATCTACTAAGAGAGCATTCAGGCCAGTAGGGTAATCTGCACATAAGCGAATCTTGCCGTTTGCTTTTTTGACTATCACAATGAGGGCTGCCCATGAAGGGTAATTGGTCGGTTTGATAACTCCGGTTGACTGTAGTTTGTCAAGTTCTGGGTCGACGATTGAAATCACTGCATAGGAAACTGGTCTCTTCGGTCGGAAGACTCGCTTTGCGTCTGGCCGTAGAGATAAACTGGCTTTGGTTTTCGTGCATCCTGAAACACCTGCGGATATTTCTTCTGTAAAGATTCCGTCCACTCTGTAGATGCGCCGCTTATTTTGTTGCGCAGGAAATTCAAAGGAACATCAACCAGTTTCGTATGGTCAATCCAGTTGAGACCGAGTAAGTTCAGATCAGGATGTCTTGTAACGTAGCAAACCCCTTTGAACTGACCATCTTTGAACAGTACAGGGCAATAAATTTCACCAGCCATGTTCAGCGGTCCTCTTAAAGCATTGGTTGTTTTATTAACAGGTGGCTCACCGATTTTCTTCCAAGTCTCTTCGGATATGCCCGTGATGTCTGAGGCATTGTGAACTTATAGGCACACCAGAACCTAGTTCAATACCTTTGCTACGAAGCTGCTGAGCATTGCGGCCCCCTGTATTGAAGGTAACAGAGACAGGACAAAGTCGTGATCTTTGTTTTGTTAAAGATGTGGGTACAAGCTTTTTGGAAGATTTAGCGTAGACGTTTTTTGTTGAAAATGGTTGCACGGCAATGGCACTCCTTGTGACTCCGTTTGTTGCATATCTGACAAATGCTTCCTGAAGGGGCAGAATGCGACGAAGTGCCATTTTGCACATGGTCAGCAAGCGGATGGTGGTCGGTTTTCCACCGTCGTTGGACTCCTGCGTTGTTTTGATACCACCAACATATCTACGGGATATGGACTGTGGTCTTGGGCAATCATGTTTGTGTCGTGCTTCAAGTTGATTAACCTCTAGCATTCGGAAGTGATGAACATGAGATTGATGGACGAGTCCTGCTCAATTTCGCTAAGCTGGCTCATGCGTGTTTCGGCGTTCTCGGGCGCTTGGAGACCGCAAACGAAAAGTAAGGCCTTGAACTGATCGCCCGTCATTCCTTTTAGCCGGAAACGCTCGCAGTGATGATTGACGGTAATCGCCGAAGTTACGAAATCGTCTGACGTACACTTAACAAGCTTCATACAGCTGTAGCTGACGCTATATAAGGAAGACTACTCACCAAAAATGCCATCTAGCAGAAGTATCAGTTGGTCAAAGGCAAAATCTTTGGGGCATTTTAGCCAAATAAAGTTTGTAAACTTGGCATACTCCTTGGTTTCCAACTTCCGAAAAAGCGGTCTGCACTTACATCCGTTATCAGCATCAGCGAATTAGGACCGGAAAAGGTCTTCGCATCTCCTGAACCAAGATTCGAAGGTTAGGCCGGCATCCGAGTCATACTGAAACTTCCAAATGCTGTTCGCGACCGCATCCATTGATGATTACGACTTTTCATTGTTTTTTTTCAACAGTCTATGAATAGACAGAGCCATCAGAAATCATAGAACACAAAAGGAGGTACAGAACTTGTAAAAGAAAACACAAAAGAAAAACACGTCGGAGTCCATGGTTTCGTCATTGTTTGGTCTTGCATGATCGGCAAGCCGCTAAAAGATGCACTTGAGCAATCGTGTCTGGTTTTCTTCAAATTGCTTCTGGCGATGTTGAAGTATTGCGGTAAGTTGCTCCACGGAGAACGACATATTTTCGTCGTATTCAACCAAACATCTCACCTCCATCGCCAGTTGCTATGGTCAGCAAGGTCGCCCCGACCGTTCTGATTGGTTATTTGCTGAAACCTGCCCGCCCCCAACTGGCCGATCAAAAAGGCCAGATCATAGACATAGTGTAATGGTCGCCAGATGCGGGATGAATACAGAGCGCAGAGTACCGATATTTATTTGTTCATAGCGACCTTCTGAACGTTCGTTGTTCTCTTCTTTACTTACCAATAATAGTATTGGATTGTGCGAGAACAATCTATTGATTAATCAACGCGATTATCTTGCTCGGTTTCTGGAAAATGGTTGGACTTAAATCCACTTTGGGTTCACTGATCCGTTCGTTAGGTGTCCCTCCAGAAGGGATATTCCTGTTCTACGAACCTGATAGTAACGAGATAAAAGTGGGGGAGGTCAACTGATGCCGGGCAACGCATAGAGGTGGCTCTCGTCAATTTCAGCAAAGCGTTCGACAGTCACACCAACAACCACTTTGGAAGCCTATGGAAATCGGTAGTAGTGGCAGTCTTCAATCGTGGATTTGCGACTTCTTGGTAGGTCGGACCAAGCAAGTGAGAGTAAACGAGAGGTGTTCCAAGCCAGTGCTCATGACAAGCGGTGTTCCACATGGATCCGTCCTTGGACTCGAACTGTTCAAGCTGCATATCAACGATCTTTCTACAACACTCCAAACCGAATGCTTGATCTATGCCGATGACCTCAAGTTATGGCTTTAAGTGCCTGACCTTGACGCCGCCGGTCGATTACAGGTGACCCTTGATTTACTGCATAACTGCTTCATCAAGTGAAGCCTACCAATAAACTACGAAAAATGCTGCGCTATGCCGATCGAAACTTATCAGCCAACTGGAACTTATCACATTGGTGGGTTTCTTCCCAAACACGCTGCTCAGGAAAAAGATCTAGGTGTAATAATGGCATCTGATCAAAAAATCACACAGGATACAACGAAAATGGTTGCCGCTGTAAACAGAATGTGTTGTGTCGAAAGATCCTTCACTCAAATGACACCGAAGATTTTCAGGCTCCTGTTCATCTTCTATATAGGACCGATTCTAGAGTATAGGCTGCCAGATACATTTTCACACTCTAAGTTTGAAGGTGCCTTAGTCGAAAAGGTCCAGAGGCGTGGCTCTAAGTCCGTTTGCAGGCTTCGTGATCTTCCCTACTCCCGCTGGCTTCAGAAGATGAATATATTCACCAAGGAATATCATCGCTGTCGTGGAGGCCTAGTCTTTACAAGGCGCATACTATGATGGGAACTTGGGAACAAGCTACAGCAGCTTTTTCAGCTCAACTTAAATGGCCGTACACAATGTCATAACCGGAAGTTACTCAAACCGAGTAGGCTCAAAGTCGGCACCGCTGTCGCTCTCTTCACTCTGGTAGCGGATGACTGGAATCGTCTACCAATGACTGTTGTCGATGCGACGACCGAGGAAAGTTTCAAACGGTTTTTGGATACACACCAGCGCAAGATACCAAAGCCGCACTGTCCTACTGCGACTGCTACGGTTCCTGATGGACTACCAGGTCGCGTGATGGGGCTAACATGGGTCATCCATGCTGCCCTCTACAAAACAATAAATGGACAAAGTAGCCGTCTCCCCAAGCGGAATTTTGTCAGCATTGTGCAAAGTCAGGTCAGGTCAATTTCTGAAGACAATACAGGCTTTCGCCTAACAATAGTCCCAGTTCTTGTACCGGTAAGCAAACCAACCCCCGGCACTTCGAAGTTACAATGATTCGCCGCATTACTGCAACAAGTTCAAGTGGGATTGGGATAGAAGGATAAATTCCTGTGGGTGTTCTTTCCGTGGCGCGTCGTTGATAAGTCCGTGATAACTGGAAAGTAGAAGAGTCAGATCAGCATGCGCGAATCACACGACGGTCAACCAATTACTACCCACGCGACCTACATTGGCAGTGCCGCCGCACCGGTCATGGGGTGAGAAACGGAAATACGAAAGTAATAAAATGGTTAAGAACCAAAAAGTAATAGATTTAATAACGGTATAAAGCGAACAAGCTATGAAGGGGAAAGTTAAGAGATGAAGGACAAGAACGTCAAGTCGGTGTTCGAACTCTTTCACCGTTGGTGACAACAACACGTTCTCGGAAAGTGTATTCCAAAAATCCACCACTCTGCGTGATAAACGAAAGTCCTTTCGGACATAATCCGATCGAGGTTTGTGTAGCTTCATCGAGTGACCTCGGAGAGATTGAAGCCGAGCTGGTTGGGGAAGCCCAGATAAATCGGGTCCGATTTTACCGGTATGTGATAGGTCAAGAGCAAGTCGCTTCGATGGCGACGATAATGTATTGGGAACATTCTTAGCCCAAGTAGTCTTTCTGGGTAAGAAATGTTCTGTAGTCCATGAACCATTCTGGTTCCAACGCACAACACTCGCCACCGATATCCTGTCCCTGAGTAAGCAGAGTGGACAAGCCTGGATGCAGTATTCCAAGTGTGGCCTAACAAAGGTTGAGAATAATATAACAAACATACCACCCGTGATGGTCCCGAATGTCCTACGGATGGTGCACAACACGTAGCACGCAGTTTGCGTTCAGTTCTCACTGGATTTATGTTCTGGAAGCAACGTGACCCCTAGGTATACCAGTTAGGGAACATGCTGCAATTCATTCCCGCCAAACAGGTAACGCGTTTGGGGGCCATTTGGACCTAATTGTAAAATGGAACACTTTGCATAAATTATGGGCATCTGCTACAGAGCAACTCAGTCTCAAAGTTTATCGAAAGCCCGTTGCAGAGTCTGGGGTCTATCGAGGTCTGGCACTGTGTGCCAAAACTTTAGGCCATCTGCAAACATGAGAGATGGTACTCCCAGCAATTCGGGCAGCTCATGGACATACAGAAGAAATAACCATAGGCTAAGCATCGAACCCTGTGGGACCCCATTAAGGACTGACGGACGGCCGGTGGCCGAGGTCTGCGCATCTGGTTTGCAACCATAAGGTCCCCGGTTCGAATCCGAGTAGGGGTTGGTGTCTTCGCGGTATACTCAGCCCGCGCGCGACTGGTGGTGGTCGCGCGGCAGCAAAGCGCCGTTACGGCATACAGCTGGCGCATTATTTATTACTATTAGTATTATTATTACTGAATGACGGAAAGACTGTCTAGACCCCAAAGAAACATACAACTCTCTCCCCTCCAGAAATGTGGTGACGCACTGTAGTGCACGTCCCGATATTCCATAGGACCGAAGCTTCAAGGATAGGCGAGAATGTGGTACAGTGTCGAACGTTTTGGAGAAGTCAATAAACAGTACATCTACTGCACAACCCCGATCCAAAGCATCCGCATAACATTCGTATGCAACCAGCAAATTAGTCATGCAGGAGTGACCCTTGCAAAAATCATGTTGAAGTGGGCCGAAGAGATCAAACTCCCGCAGATGGTTTTCAAACATATCGCTAACTTCTCCAACAATATGACCAGTACGCTATCAAACTTACCGGTCTATAAATGACAGGGAGATGCTTCTCACCTTTCTTTAAAAATCGGGCAGACGATTGCATTATTCCAGTCATTAGGCAAAGAACAGCTATGAAGCAACAAATGAAACAAACGAGTAACTGGGCCACATAGTTCGCTTGCGAATTCGTACAAAAGCTTCGGGTGGACATCATCCATCCCAGTGGATTTAATAAGATTTAAATCTTGAAAAACATGGAGAAATTGTGCCTATGAAATTGTGAAGTCAGTTAAATAACAGTTATGTGGGACTCTTATCGCTAAGTCAAAATGCGGCAGCTGTTCTTCCTGAACAAAAGTCGGCATATTGTGCAGAGTAGGCAGGCTTTTTAGTGATCAGTGTTGGCAGTGGCGCCGTCGCTGCCAAACAACACTGCGATAGAGAAGCCAACGTTACTATGTCTTTTGACATGAGCGAAGTATCGTTTGGGGTTTGAGGAGGCTGTTAGCCAGCTCCACCTCATAGCAAAGTCTAGCAGCACGTAAAT
The DNA here is from genome assembly GCA_944474145.2 of Dicrocoelium dendriticum. Lineage (NCBI taxonomy): Eukaryota > Metazoa > Platyhelminthes > Trematoda > Plagiorchiida > Dicrocoeliidae > Dicrocoelium > Dicrocoelium dendriticum. The sequence goes on along the minus strand of OX104068.1, from coordinate 54,987,846 downwards.
GGCTCCTGAAAGTACTCCGCGCTTCACGGTAACGCCGAACAGTACGTTCCGAGAGTCACCTGGTACATCAGCTAGCGTCTCGCCCGTCTATTCAGTAGCTGATGTGCAACTGTGTCCAACCATGGTGGCGTTACTTTTGCAACCATCTTCACTGAATGATGGATGTTGGGGAGGAACATATTCGAGAGGAAGGACTTGAACGTACCCCAAACCGTCTGTATACCATCATCCGGCAAGTCACATGCAGAACTTACTACTTTGGCCCTAACAGACAACGTCGGCGTGCCAAATGTACGGAATTTAGTGCCTGAATGATTCGCAGTCTCTAATGAGAGCACAATTGAATGACAACCACATCATCATCATTCACAACAGCAGTACATCAGCCATTTGAATTGATGCTTCGCTGCCATACAACCATGAGGACCTATGAAATAAAGAATAATAATAATAGAGACAGAAAGGGGACTTAACAGAAAACCTTAATGCCCTAAGCAAACATTCAGGGTCAAGGCGCCTACACTTTGTGTAGACAACATACCGTCACAAACAGCTGGCTATTGTGCAAAGATAAGGCGGCATCGGCGAGACAGCTTTCTTGCGGCTTACACTACCACGCGTCAAAATCAGCCATTACCCCGCAGCTAACTAAGCACCAAACACACTTTAAACAGACAAACCAATTAGGAGACAGCAGCAGACGCGCTACTGGTGTCGGTTGCAAGCCATGTCCTGTAAAGTCTCGAGCCAAGCACAAGGTGAGTCACATGGACTCCAGCCCAGAAGGCGAGACGTACCAACGGCACCCAGTTTGGTCGTCAGTGACTTCATTTCCCGCTGCCAAGTCAACTTCTGTCCACCTCGAGCCTTGCGCCATCCGACACCTGGTAGACTGAACAAGGCCCTCCTAGGTAAGCGGTGACCAGGCATGCGCAGCACGTGCCCGAGCCAACGCAACTTATTCAGTGCTACCTGTTGTTCTAGGGAGCTAGCATGATTATCACTATCTAGTACTCGCCTACGCACATCATCGTTGCGGACACGCTGGTGCCATCCGACTACAACAATACTTCGTAAACAACGATGATCAAAGACTTGAAGGCGCCTCAGATGTTCAGACTGAAGGGGCCAATTTTCACTCCCATAGAGCAGAACGGCCCTCACTGTGGCCTTGTATACACGGCCTTTCAGACGGAGGGAAACTCCCTTCTGTCGCCAAAGATGACGCAGATACAAGAAAGTAGCTATGGCCTTTGAAATGTGTGAGCTAACGTCAGTTTCTATGCGCCCATCATTGCTGATGCAGCTGCCAAGATAAATGAATTGATCAACCACCTCGAGTTCCTCGTTAGCAAGCGTCAAGGGGTCATCAAGTGGCTGGTGGTCTTGCAGCAACAATTTGCACTTTGAAGGTGCGAAGTGCATACCAAATAATGGGACCACCCCAGACAGGCTATTCAGGGTTGATTGGGCCGCCTCAACATTGTCAAAAAGCAAGACGATATCGTCCGAATAATCTAGATCAACTAACCTTTCACCAGGCAGCACTTCAACGCCTACATCGTGAGATTCCGCAAGGGAACACTCCATGATAGAATCCACGACGAAATTGAACAAAAACGGGGAAATCGGACAACCCTGACGAACACCACTTGTAGTCGAAAGCTATGCGATAGGGCACCATAGACCTTGACGCGGCCTCTAGTGTTCGAGTATAGAGCACGAAGGATGTTCACATATTTCGTGGGAACACCTTTTCGCGCAAGTATTCCGAACAGAATCGATCGATCAAGCGAATCGAACGCACTCTTGAAATCGAGGAACACAGCTATTGTCGGTCTGCGGTATGCGTGGCGCTGCTCTAGCACCTGCCGCAATGTAAATACATGGTCTATACAGCCACGTCCTAGGCGAAAACCGGCCTGCTCTTCCCTAATCCGAGATTCCCGTTCTGCAGTGAGGCGACGAACGATAATTGAGGCCAGTAATTTTGGCACAACTGGCGTTAGGCTAATACCCCTGTGGTTCGCACAGTCTGTGCGACTGCCCTTCTTGTATATTGCCACTATAATCGATTCGCCCCAATTAGCCGGCACACTCTCTTCGTTCCAGATACGTTCGAATAGGGGGATTAGTGCCCTGCAGAGGACCTCACCCCCATCCTTAAATAGTGCAGGTGGGAGGGAATCCGGGCCAGCGGCACGAAAACGATTGAGGGCTGTGATCGCGTTTCGGACTTCGGCCTCCGACGGAGGCTCTAAACTAACCGTCGATGGCTCGTCCTGCATCACCTGAGTAGGAAGAGGTCCGGGAGCAGGGGGCCAGCTGAACTGAACTTCAAAGTGTTCAGCCCAACGAGCCATGCGGCGCTCCTTACTGTGTATCAGCGCAACCGCGTTGTCTCTGATTGTCTTACTGATGCCTGGTTTTCTGGGACCAGTGGCGCGGATTAGCTGGAAGAGCTTCCGGCAATTGCCTACTGCTCCTGCCTCCTCCATTTCTTGAGCCCGACTGGTCCACCAGACTTCCTTGTCAGCACGTAGGCTCCGCTTTAATTCACGCCTAATAGCCCGTCTGGTCACACTGTGTTTCGAACCAGCCGGGAGGTGTCTTCTAGCTTCCAACAGGTTCACGGACCTCTCGGATATCCAGTGACTGGTGCGGTGACGACTGATAGTGCCACAAACAGATGCTCCTGCGTCGTGCATAACGGCCGAGATCCTATTCCACTGCAGTTCAGTGTCATTAGGACAAGACAGCGAGAGTTCGCTATGCAGTGCTCCTTGATAGGCTTGCCTGACCGAGGGCTGAGACAATTTCTCCGTTGCCAATCGGGGGAGACGCTTTGTGCGCCTTCCGGTAAAGTTCATGGAGAAACGACAGCGCACCAAGGCATGATCGGAGTCGAGACAGGTACTCCAGTACGAGCGGCAATCCAGGATGGAACCTCGCCACTTATGGCTATGTGGTCAATTTGGGTCCATCGCTGGCCAGCTACAGGTGGACGCCAAGTGGCACTTCGGCACCCAATGTGTCTAAAAGCAGTGCTACTAAGAAACAACTGGTGCTCCGCACACAGTTGCAGCAGACGCTCGCCGCTGTCAGTCCGTTCGAAGTTAAGTCCGTACATACCACCCAGCTGAGCATCTGAAGAGCTCAGACGACCTACTTGTGCGTTCATATCTCGTGCAAGTACTATAATATCTGGACTAGTAGCACCGCGTAGTAGGGCGTTCAGTTCGTGATAGAAGTGTCCTTGACTACATTAGAACTGCAGTCGGTGGGAGCATAAACGGAAATCACAAACAAACAGCGTTTTGGTTTACTTCGCGAATTCACCTTAGCTGATGTCGTCAAACGGGCTGCACATAAACGGCTGTTCACCGTG
>OX104068.1:54916866-54983969 GCA_944474145.2 Dicrocoelium dendriticum | reverse complement strand
AAGTTAGTATACGAAATGCCTTGCAAAACGTTTATCTGGAAAGATTCTGACTATCCCATACATGTCCCGTTGCGGTTATTTGTGGCAAGAAAGCCTGTTAAAATATGTAACTTAACTGGGAATGAAGGTAAGATGCCCGAGCAAACGACAAACGCTGCGACTTCATCGGCTTCGACTGATACATTGAACTGGTTAGTAGTTGGAAGCAGCAAGTACAGTTTGCTCTGTGTAGCTGCAACTAATGCCACCCAGGGACAAAGACCCATTATGTTGTGCTGCGGTCAATATATTTTGCGTCGGCAAAGTGTTTGTCCGGGAGCTTCTTAATTCCGACACCAACTTTGCCTCAACTACGTGCTGCGGCAGATCGTTCCATACATTCCCACACTGCGTTTAATACTGAGGTGGTGAGCGACCAGCTTCAAATCCGGTACGACCTGCTTGTACCAGTGTCCTCGTGCGCTGTTTGGTGTGCGCAGATGTAGCAGCGGTCTCAACATGGGGTAGTCTACCAGATGTAATATGAGGTTCGTCATGATGAGGTCAACCCGCATTCGACGATAAGCTAGGGTGTACAGCCCTAGTTTCTTACACCGGTCTTCGTACGGCACACCTCGTAAATTATGAATCAGCCTGGTGGCTTCATGCTGCACCCGCTCTATCTTTTCTACCTCGTCTTGGATGAACATACAATAAGCAGGCGCTCCATACTCTAGTACTGGTAGTATTGCTGAGACGAAGGGGCGAGTGGCAATCTTTTCGGACCAAGTTCTGAAGCTGCGCCTGAGTGCCAAAAGCATGCGAAATCTGTTTTGGTAATGCCTATTCGTGTGCTCCATGGAATTTAGCTCGTAGCGAGAGAATGTACTGGAATCGTGCACAAAAACTCGGAATGCAACAGTTGCCCAGAGGCAGTGTAGGTTTGCCTGCGCTCAAACTTACTCAGCCTCAGGAATTGCAACTTGACCTGGTTGATGGGAAGATTGACCCAGGTAGACGACGTGGAGAGACGGTGGAGGTCCTGCTGAAGCAGGTCACAATTATTTAGTGTGAGGATTACCCTCCACACCTTCAAATCATCTGCAAACAAGGCACAAGGTAATTGGGGTAGCTGGGCATAACGTCTACCTGGATGAGAAACAAAATCGGCCCCAGTACAGTGTCTTGGAGCACGCTAATGCTCGATGGTTACCAGTCGGTTAAACGCCTGTTCATCTGGACCACCCAAGTTCGACAAACAAGTAATTTCCTGATCCGCTAGTGCAGCGTGCCACTAACACCGTACACCCTCAGCATGTCGAGGAGCACTGCATGATGTGCCTTGTCAAAATCCTTAGTGACCTTAATGTAAGCGAGTTCGACCGATTTGCCTTTGTTCATCGCTTGTAACCATTCGTGCCTAGTCAACAGTAGGTTGGTGATGCACACGCGACCTTTTACCAAACCATGCCGTGCGGGCGTCATATATCCTGCGGCTAGGCCGACTGTGGGTAATGTGAAGCCAAATCGTTTGAGCTAAATACAGAACGTCGAGTGGGTACTTGCTTGGATACTCTTGTTGTATTTTGCAACGCGGTTGAGCCAATCGCTGTCATTTCTGCTGAACGCATATTGGATAACCGTCGGTGTAATAAAATATGGGTAACAAAGCCTCATCTGCATGGGTTTCCTCTCGTTGCTTCCGGGAGGCTGACAAACTTAGGCAGCTTCTCAGTTGACGCGCCAATCCCTCGACTGTGTCTATTTATTGTGGTCCTCTCTACATCGACGCAAAACAAAGTGGTTTTGCGGCTTGCATTAAAGATTTAGGCAGTTACGTTAGCGTTCGGCCAGGCTATCCACTAGTGGATGCGCAAATCTATAGCATATCACCTAGGACCAACCAAGCGGGTGAGCTGCCAGTGAACAGGACCATCGGTAATTGAAGTTTATACTCCACCCACTTCGCTCTATTCCAAAATAAGCGCTTAACTCCTCACGAACGTTCTATCCCAACCAGAGAAAAAAGCAGTAGGCCGTTGACCTTGACAAAATAACGTTAACCGCCGTCAAGGAAGTACTGTACAAATGCAGCTGACCTGAGCTATATTTATAGGTCTATGACTGACATTCGTGTTCTGGAATAGGAAGTCAGTCGCCAAGGTTAGTTGTTTCATCCCTTATCTACCGAAAGGGTCGTGCTATTCCGTCAGGACGTGACAGGACCCATGGGTGAAACAACTCCTTGCCCCTCGTGCATCAACCAGTGGACAGTATGGAAGTATCCTAACTGCGACAAACATAAACTATTATCGGCCAATAAGAGACGTGGCCAGTTGCACCCCACCGTCCAAGCGGATGGATGTCAGTGTTCCAGGACGTAATGGGTACTCGCCTGGCTAGCGTTATTCCCAGGGAAAGCCGTAAATATCCGTTTAACAACGCTGCATAGTGGCGTATGTGATTCGCCACCGAATAGTTTTCAGCTAGGTACCTCACATTGGCAAGCTGACTAGGGCCGATTATCGACATGCTTGACATGCCCCGACAAATTACTATCTGCATATGCCTACCCCACATCTCCTCCTGCGCATGTACGGTTGCCCGCTATGCTGCACTCACATGAACCAAGCATACATTGTAATCAATGTTGATCTTGTCCTTCACCAGTTCTTTTTTATTTAGTTTGCTCTACTTTTCTTCCATTCGTGGCTGCATTGTTAAAACAAGTTATGGCAGGCTGATTGCGCCCATACGAATGTGCCACAGAGCATGACCATGGGATTTCTTCATTTATAGTTTGAAACGTTAGTACAGTTTTAACCATAAACATTTGACATATAACGATTGTCATTGTTACAATTGATATTAGGCCATTTTACCATCGCACTTGTTTGATAATGCTTTGGTGAGCGTGAGGCTCATATCCGCGAATGAATATCATCTTACTTAAACGTAGAAAGACATTAGTGCGTATTTTTGTTCGCTGCCGTCAGCCGACAATTCAGGTAGGACAACTACATATCCGGAAAAGCACCAGAGGAACGTTTCTCCCTATTAGGGCTCGTCAGTGGTGCGCATCCATCGGTCCTTTACGGAGGATCCGACCCAAGGCTGCTAGTGGCTTGTGCCAACTAGCTTGCAGCTTATACAACTGCGCCATGGGGGAGGGTAGCCGACCAACACGAATTGCTAGCTAACTGCAATATAGCCCGACCCATCCTCCACTGCCATGCAGGTGACAGCGGTTGTCCTTCCAGCGTCAGGACTTCCTGGTTACGGCAGTTATGAATCGACATAGCATTTTTATGGAATCCGTAAGGGCGATGTTGTATTACTTATAAGCAGAAGGATTTTAGTGAGCATGCTATGTCCATTCATGGATGCCGTAACCGGGAACTCCTGACGCCGGAAGGCTAACCGATATCATCTGCATGGCAGGTGCCTGCAAGGCAGTGGAGTCTGGCTCGGGCTATATCGCGGTTAGCTAACAATTCGTGATAGTCGACTACCTTCTCCCATGGTGCAGTTGTATAAGCTGCGGACTAGGTGGCACACGTCACTAGCAGTCATGGGTTCGATCCTCCGTAGAGGACTGATTGATGCGCACCACTGACAAGTCCCAATAAGGCGAAACGGCCTTCTGGTGCTTTTGCGGATAGGGTTGACCTATTTGAATTGTTGGCTGATTGCGACGAACAAAAATATCATTTTATTTATTTATCTATCTGTTGGACGTAACTAATCACGTGATGGCAATATAATATACTAGAATGTTTGCACTCGGTTCGAAAATCGGAATCAATCCATAGTTGCTTCAATAATGTGTTTTCCGGAGAATACTTATCTTTACCCGGACACCTTTCTTATTGAAAGTGCGGCTGCGGTATATGAGGAGATCTTGGGATTAAGTTGTTGTCTCTGCTACGGTACCTACTTTCTACCGGTCTACCTACTGGGCTGAAAAGCTCAAAAGGTGATGCACGACGTCTGTGGTCTGGATTGGTAGCTTGACTGGGAGCAATCGTCTATGAGTTCTATTTAACGATTTGAAGCTTTGCACCAAAATTTCCAGGGGTCGACTGGTAGGCTACGCTTATTATGGTTGGTTAGTAGCTGAGTTGCATGCCGTGCTTAACTCTGGGTCCTCACCACCACGTCATACATGATATGTTTGAGCTTGTTTTGTCCGTCGCTGCCGTCCAGTTCACTTGTCCTTCCGACAGTCACCTACTAGCACCGACTGCCCAAGTGTGAACTTCCGTTTCCTTGCTTATGCCGTGGAGTAAATCCTTATTCCATTCCGTGGTTTCTTTCATCAACATTAGGTACTGAGCGCAGTCGGCTGGTTTAGAAATGCATGCGGAGCTACCAGTTCAACATACGATATGCTGGATAATCTCCACCTGCGCTTGTGGATTTAGTTTTAATCAATAAAGGAAAAGAAACCGAAGAACCCACACTTATATACATTTCGCCTCCCTTTACATATGGGGTGCTTGCTAGAACACGTCGACAAACCTTTCCGCCTGACCATTACACTCTGTGTGCAACAGTGACGAGCGAATGTGCTAAGCGGCATAGTTTTTCAGAACTCCGTGCTCGTTGTCGAAATGAATTGCATGCAGTTTTCAGTTACAATTGCCATCGGACAGCCGAGTCTGTTGACGCCTTGGCACAGTCATATTGCAGTAGCATTTGTTGTTGCGCTATGCATGAGCGATCCTACGGAGCAGCTGCTGTACGGGCCTACTAAGTTAAGGAAACTTTGGTGGTTAATCGGCTTTGCAAAGTCGACACACTTGTTGCACCATGTTTTAGTGGCTTATGGCCATGCATTGTGCTTCGCTTTTCGTGACGCTTTAAAGGCAATGGCACAATTTCCGCCGCATTTAACCAGCTTTTCCAGCATTTTGGCTTTGAAGGTCCAGTATACATAGCTGCGGGCAAGCGCCTTCTCCCGGTTAATCCCAGGATTTCCGGCGCTGAACGGCCGATGGGACTTGGGAGAGACCACTCTTTCTAGCAATAGTATACAGTCGTTCAAAATAGACAGCGAATGTCTCCCCGGGTCGTATTGGTGCAACTCGACAGACGAACGATAGCCCGGTCAAATTGTGCTGTGCAACTGTGTAACTTTTCTGAGTACTGGATCCCGAAATATCGTCGTACGTTCAGATTTTTCGGTGACTGCTAGATCGTGCAATAGGTCAGTAACCAGATAGTTGACGTCAACTTCGACTTCGGCCAAGGCAATATTTATGCCAACATCTGCTTACCGAGCGGCATCACTTAGACGTGAGAGTGCGGCCGCTTTGCCAACGAAGCTGGTTGATTGGTAGTGGCTATCGAAATGATGTCACACTAATGTAAGAACCAAATATTGTATCCGGTTAACTGTGTAGGCCGGGATGCACGTATACGAACTAAAGATAGCCAGTAAGGGCTTCTGATCTGTCAAAACCTTGTAGTAGCGGCCACGCAGCATTAGGTAGCATTTCCTGACGACAATCATGATGCCTAATGTTTCTTCTTTGTTTTGACTGTACTTTTCCCCGGTCTTTGTAAGCGTCCTGGCGGCATAATCGATTGCTTTCTGAGATCCATCAGAGTAATGTATAAATCGCTGCTCTAATCCCTTGGCCTGATGCATCTGTGGCTATGACAACCTCGTTGGAGTGGGTAAAATGATAAAAACAAGTTCGAGGGCAGCCATGTCTTGACCCGTTCGATCTGATGTCTAGTTCCAAGCTTGGCCCTAGGTTAATAGCTTGAGTAACAGAGCACGCAAACAGTACGTCTCAGGCAAGAACATGCTGTGGTGTCTGAGAAGCTCAAAAATGAACGCAAGGACTGTAGGTCTGTTGGTGAAGGAATTTTTATTGACATGTACGTTTGCTGGATTCGTTCGACGTCCATCCTTAGCTAGGATAAAACCAGGACATTCTGGTTGCGGCGTGGAGGATGAGCCGTTTTACTCAGGGATACGGTAACCGTACAAGCGCTTCATCCAGCCGGTTAATTAGCTCTACCAGCGTTTTACCCATCACTACGATGTCAAGCAAGTGTGCAGCGGCTCCAAAAGTTCCCGCTAGCAGTGTTCCATTAACAGTTGTTAAATGGTTAGCGCAAGCTGTTGTATTGAAATTGGCCACGATGAGTGTTGATCGCAAACAACTCCAACCAGTCTTTGTCCAAATCTACTTGAAGGCAGGCATCGGAAAGCTCAAGCTTAGCAAACCACTTACCATTATTCTGTTTTGCTGGCGACTTTGGGTACGGGTATATTGTACTGGTGGCTCTGCAGCTCGGCGGTAAGTAGAGTCAAGAAGTCAGCTCAAACGCGTGTCTTGTTATATGCCTTCTTCACTGCGACAACAGTTTCGGTCCATGATGAGTAGTCTGTGACTGTGAGGAACCTGGCTCGTACCAGTCGATCAAGTTCTTAAACAACGGCTAGCATATCTGCATTTGTTACCTACCTTTTCGCCTCAAATACGGCTTTTGCTCCGGGCAACCGGCACAGCTATGCCGTGAATTCCGTACCAACACCGAAGCCGTCCTGATAAAGTGTGGCGCAATTTTCATGCATCAAACGTGTCACGCTTTGACAGAATTTAGTGTTGGGTCTGGATTTGTTTGGACTAAATTGCATGTCCGATTCAATGAAACATAGAGGAGCCGCAATTATTTAATTCATTCAAAACCAAGAGGATTCAAATTTGGCTACTCTTAAATGTAGCACCCTCCGGGATCTTTTCCAGCTACGAATGCAACCTTGCAAGTAATTTCGCCTACCAATTTTAACACACCACCAACTGCATCGTGTCCAACTTTTTAAAAAATGCTCCTGTTTGCCACTTTAAGTGCTGCTATGTATTTCTGGAAATAAGCTTGAGCCATAAAGCCGTGCCAAATCGCGGTTAAGTTGGGATCCTAATAGGCACACCGCTGATGAATCATCGTCTCGGTAGGGGCTCATTTTGGAAAGAGGCAACTATGCACAGAGACTCAGCGACATCCTTTCTAGAAGTTATTTTAATAAGACATTTTCATGTGATACGGCAGCACCTGACGGCCGACTTATTGCTTATGGTACGCTACACAATCATGACGTTTAAATGGCAAAACCATGCACGATGCCGTTTACCGCGTAACCATCATGCTGTGGGCGTTTTATTTGTATACCACTTGTATGGTTAGCTCGAGCTGACAGTCTTGGTTACTTTTACGGAGTGCAAGATTTTTGCTTGTGTGCGACCACTCTGTTCGAGCAGATCCCTGTCATGCTTCAGCTTGAACGGTCGTTTGTTTATGATTATGCAGGCCTTCAGTGTCAGCTTAGGACCTTCATCTAGCTTAGCTAAAAGCCGAGTGCGGTTCTCAGCAGCACTGCGGGACTGTACTGCGCTCATAACAGTGAGACATTCAACCAGACCATCTTTTAAATTGCGTAGCTTTAAACGGACACACTCGCGGTCAGTCACCTCTGATAGGGACCGAAAGTCATCTGATTTTCGTTTGCCGAATTTAGGCGGTGATCGCGAATACTAAAAGGGGATACTTACTCACAAACGTTTATTTCGCTTCGACCCAGCTTTTTCAAACGTCAGGTACTCCGGCGGCTTAGGCAGAAGTTGGTTTAGGAACTTTGAAAGCTTACTTGCGCCGAGCTTGCGGAGTAGTAACTGAACCTACAAGGGTTCGTGCTGACTAATGAGGCTAGTCCAACACCCGCTTTCGGCCCCGCCGTTCATGCTGGCGCTTGAGTTTTTGCTACATTCGGGCGGCCGAGCAAGAAACATTTGAAAGTTAGCAAACGTATGGAGTTGTGTTCATACGTCGCTGTGTTAAAACGTTCTACAGCTTTGTTCTTCATTTACTTTTAATATACACTGCAACGTTCCTAAATGCGCTTCCATTTGTTCGTACAAGCTCCATTGATTCAACGATTTTACCCTAGCATTTTTCATGGATAACAAACAGCTCACGTCTCGTGCCGGTTGCTATAGACCCAGAGTCCCGCACCCCATAAATGGAAGTGCTGAAAGGCTTCTGAACATGCTTTCTTGTTTGCGTGCAACATCTGGCATACACTATATAATGTCAAGTGCGATATTATTTTGCCTCACCACCGATCACCTGCATGCTGATACCTTTACAAGATAACGAACCTGTTAATAGTAAACTTCCTTAGATCTTGAGCCGGAACAGCCCGTTGCTACGGTAGCAGCCACTGCTTCTGCCGTAAGAACTGAGTACCGTACGTATGGACGTAAGTGAAATTAAATTATTAGGACCCAGGGTATAAGTTACACTAATGTCACACAAAAGTTATTGCAGGCATCCTTTTAATACCTTCGGATGAGAAGTTTCAAGCATCTTCTCCGCAATGGATAGCTGGAGGCAAGCCCCTTAGTTGCTCACCTTAACATCTTACAACGTAACTTCCCTCGTTCACCTAGCGCGTTCCTGTCATATTCCTGGAGCATTGGATCCTAATTACAAATAAACGTGCACAAACGTTATTCTGCACGACTTTGGCACTACTAAATGTAAGAAGCCCCAAATTACTCAAAACAGCCACCAGAACTTTAAGGTAGGCGCGTTCAACCCTTTTAACTTTACTCGTAAAAGGCCTTGCATGCTCAATTGCGAACAAGAAACATATACCCCCTCTGTTCACACTCCCATGCAAGCGTATAGGATTTGTGTAAATATGCATCGGATTCCTTGCAAGCACGGCAACTAGCACGTCTAGGAGTATACCAATAGTTAGTTAAGTTACACGCACACACCATGTCAGTACCCTAACTTTTATTGGTGGTGGCTTGTACGCACACCTTGGACTAGAAACAGGATTGCGACGCAGTTTCCTGCGAACTACGCTTCTACGACCGCAACGCTACAGCTGCAAGCGCATGTCGATGGGATGTCTCTTTATCCGCTGGTTCGGAAAACAGTTAAAGCCAATACTGTATAGGACGGTGCACTCACCTATGGACACCTTTGTTATCGGTATTGACAGTGGACGCTGCAAGCCAAATACGTTCATGCGTACCTGCAGTTGACCATACAATATTTGTATAATTGTGTGTTCATTCGTGCAGGCAGTCCACACGTCCAAATGGACCTTAGGTACTTTGTCTCTGTTTGCGCCAGTAAAAAGTTAAATTGAGTAGCTTAAATAACTTGCAGGATACTTCTTATGCGAAAAGTGTAAGGTTGTTGACCTTTCGTATCAATTTTTCGTATTGTATGACTATAACAATATCAGCATTTGACGTTCCAGGTATAATTGGAGGATAATCCAGCGGACAAATGAAGCTTGCCCTTCTCTGCGCCAACATAAGAGCCACATTGTGGCTTCGCCTTTCGAAGCCCACGACCAGGACATAATATCATGCTTCTCAAACGAGTACATGCACATGATGTCTCTGGTGGTTATGAAACGTATTCTAACGTGGTGTCGTGGACCTATTAAAAATGTGGCTCGTTTTATATCCAAATTGATCCGTCGAATCAAAGAGCGCTTGGGGCTGTGCACTGCATATTTGATCGCGAAATTTCCTAGAATATGTTGAACTGTTGCGCATTTGAAAAGATGGAAGGCCACTTTGTTCCATTAGTTCTTGTTATAAACTGGTCCGATTGTGTTACAAGGCACCTGACGGATACGTATGTAGGAAAACTTTATTTATTCGTCTCTTGCAGCTTAAGTGCATGGCAGCAAAAATTGGTGCTCTCACTACTTAAAACCGATGGACAAAAGGCTGAGTCGAAGTAACTATTAATATGCGCTAATCTACCGTGAACAGGAGTTGGTAATTAACGAACTTTTCCTCCGGCACACTTGCGACGATGTGCGCCATTTCGGACCAATAAATGAATAAAGTTTTATTCCCGAAACATTGAGGGGCGGCTTTACAGGCATGAGCAAGTTAACATAACAACGAGTGAACAAGACTGCGCCAAACTGATAGGTTTGCCTAAAATTGTATGTTTGCGCATTTAAAAATCTGTGTAGGTTGTGCTTGTACTTGTGTTGCTCCCTTCCTGGCAGTTTGATATCCTTGGCAAGGTGCAAGAAGAAGCTTGCTACTAAATAAATAAATAGCTAATTCTTGAACTTATCAAGGAACACCGACTCAGGCATGATCAAAATATACTAGCAGTTATGTTTCGCAACAGACGCGTTACTGTGTATGTAATCGGCGGTGACCGCAAGTTGTACAGGCTGCAGAAATTGGTGAAGTAAGCTTGAGAAATCTAGTGGACAGTGGATGAAGTTAATATGGGTTCAAGTGTAGGTAGTGTAAACAGTATAAGCATTATACATGTACTGAAAACTGTAGGTGTAAACAGAAAGTATCTTTCGGTTATATTTTTAAGGCAATATTGCATTTTGAATATAGTCGACATGCCTGTATTCGGTTGTGGACAGTGATCTATTTAGTGGCGAGTCACATCCGCCAAATCGCAGTGTAGTTAAACCGTATTTTTATGGCTGTTTGTAAGGAAACGCTTACCAGGCGAAAACTCACCACCTCCCGGAACACGGCAGTGAATCCTTTGGAACACTAAGGTACAACTGGCCAAGCACCTTGCCGACAAATTGCACACCCGTTTTGTTGGATTAAAGGACTTCCAATTTGCTCTAGTGGCTGACCACGTAGGATGATGAGAAGCCCCATAGCTTTTGGGGCCAGTCTCGGGTAGGAGAGATACGAAAAGCTGGATAAACGAACCATCAGATAAGTAAAAATATCAAAGCTTCGGGTGTCTGAACTTTTCTGATCAAGCTTACGTATCGGTAGTTTGAATACTTCGGCTCCAGCTATCCACACCGGACACCCGTCATGGTGGAGGGTGCAGTTGATTCTTTTTGATGTACAGCCACGGTCTAGTTAGGTCCTCGGCGATTATACTGTTTTTGCGTTGGGAAGGATTATCCGGATATTCACGAGGCACTAACTTTTATTTGTCACCTCCGCTACTTCACGGTGTCGGTAGGCAGACATTTATGGCCTTTATAGGGAGAACTCTGGCAAGGCAAAAACCAAGCACATCACGGAAGACTGCCACATAACTATTCGTTGGAACGGTTTAAACAGGACAAATCCAGATGACCTCACGTGGAGGTTGTTCCGTTTGCCAGCTTCCCTGCAAGTCCTAACTCCAGCGTTTGCGGTGCCTAGTGCGTTGGCGGAATTTGCCAAAATTTTAGGTTTTCCGCCGCAGCGCTGAGCGTTCTGCTACTTCCGACAAGACTGCGAAATTGCCCTAAGAGGATAATGGTTCAGTGACAATTTAGAGAGATACAAGCAATGTTACTGGGCTTACGCTTAGTAAGGGCGTTTATTAACACTACGCAGCCCAGCAGCGCAGTAACGGTACTAGGCGCCTCTTCGAGCGTTGTAGACATCAGAATTTCAGCAGCATGTGTCAGTTGTACATGCACCGTGAGATACTCTTCGACAAATTTCTACCCCTCTCCCGATGCTCTAAGTATTAACGAGTGCTCCGGTACCCTTACGCCACCCAAGTGGATTACTCAAAGCCAAGTATCCGGCAAGCGTCTTATCCTGCCGCTACATGGGGGCAACTTTTTCTATCCCATTTTGCATAGGTGGCGTTAAATAGGTTGCCGCCGTCGCTGAGCTTGGGAAATGGTTGCATTTTTCAAATGATAAAACTTCACACACAACCTATTTGTACATTCACTATATGCCCTAAAATTGTCTACCATTTAGGGAAGCAGTACACATCCAAATGGTCCTGGGTATCGTTCATGCACAGATGCGTGAAGGAGAAATAACAAGTTGGATAGTACTACCTGGCTAGTTAAAATGTTACTGTCATCTATTAATTGTTATCAGCTAAGCCGTTATTCAGGAAGCCATGTGAATGGATTATCGCTGGACATACCCTCAATTAGAGGTTAATACATCACGCACCGTCTTTGAAGATATAAGCGTGCCTAGCCATCTCGTCCCGGAAAGCTCAAACATGCAACCTGAATTAGCCACAGAAAACCTCGGTCAGTATTTAAACAATGTACGTAGCAATTCGTCTCTAATCTATCATCATATGACAAACGCAATCTTACGGCTAGAATGAGAAAATGCTGCTATTGTAGCGCCCAAAAAGATAACTCTTATCTTCCATGTACAATTTACTTGTTGACCGATTGTACATTACTCCTTCTTGTTTTAATCTTACAACCGGCTCGACACACAACTGCCTTGTAAGTTCCCGCGCTCAGGTGTAGGGAGCTGGGCTCTAACCAAGGGCGGAATTTTGGTTACGGGCCGAGGTTAAATGGAACAGCCAGTATCAATTAGGCAATGGCGAGCGTTAAGAAATAATTAATAAGGTTTCAATAATAAAATGGAATGCACTTAGTATATTTATCGGGAGGTAAAGTTAAGTTAAGTAAATTTTGTACCGAGTTCGAGTACCCACTGACCGCTTATAAAAGGCCGTCGCAGTAGCCTGCTGAAATTTCTTCACATCCTGTTCCATGTCAGCAAATGTTCGCGAATACATAATTTCACCAAACGATTAAACGAAGGAAGATCGTCCACCATGATAGCAGCTTCCAATGACGCGCCGCGGCTCATAACTGCACTTCGTTAGCTACTTGAACAAAAACAGTGTTAAAATCTACAGACTTCAATATTACCACGTACCATAAATGCTCCTGAAACGCTTCATTATACACCACACAAAATCAATAAGCAACATAGTCCACATGTAGCATGGCGTACCAAACCACCCTCACCAAATTATCAACAAAGCACTTTGGTTAGAATCCCGGTCCGGTTCCCGCGCTCACGTGTACGCTCTTGCCTCGCTTCATCCGTCCGTTTCTTGTTGTAGTCCCATCGAATACAGTCCGCTGTGTCCGACTCAAATTGCCTTCTGATATCCGCGCTTAATTCCGCGCACCGTCTCGGACTAGTATTAACTAGTCCTACAAATTGGTGACCCCGATTCGCACGCGCGAATTCAACATTTTTTTCTCGTTTGTATTTTTTGGTGAGTTCGTTCCTTTTTCTCGATTATATACCTATATTCATTTGTTTCTTGCGTAATTTTGGTACTTTTATCGTATTTTGTTCGTTCTTTACCTTTCGACTCACATTTCGAGAGTTGCATCTGAGTCGTTTCACAGCGTAACCATGCTTCCTTTGGCTGTTCCAAGTTTCATGGAACCCAGTCCAGAAGTTTGGTTTAAGATATTCGAGATCGAGCTAGAAAATAAGGGCATAACGGCGGACCGTCCAAGGTACAATCAGCTCGTCCCACGCCTTCCTCCGTCGGTAGTGACGCTGATTGAGGACATTCTACTCTGCCCATCGAATGAGGCAAAGTATGAAACGATGAAGCAAGCGATTTTGAAAGAGTTACGACCCAGCGCACGAACACGATTTGAGCAGCTCAATGGTCTCAAGCTTGGAGATCGCAAGCCGTCGGCATTGCTCCGCGAACTTCAGCGCATCGCTGGTCCCTTATTCGTGAGCGAAGAAGGGATAAAGGAGCTGTGGTTTGCACGTCTCCCAGAGCCATTGCCGGTAATGCTGTCCATGTTTATAGATGCACCCTTGAAAGACTTAGCTACCAAGGCAGACGCTGCGTTCGAACGTTTTCCGCAGCAGACGACCAGTAACTCCGGTGACGTATTCTCACCGATGAAAACCGAATCACATGTTTGTTCCCAGTCGCTAGACCGATCTGACTCTAAAGACGAGGAAATTGCGCTACTTCGCAGCAGGATAGCAGCAATGAAGGCTTCGAAGCAGCGGGTGCCACGGTCAAATGCTGACCACGTTTTGGCTACCGTTCATTGCGGCTCGTCTGTGCCTGCACCGAGTACGTCACGTTCGGCACGAAAGCGCAACATTTCCCTTACAAGTTCTCAGTCAGATAATGTCAAACCCGTCGAAGAAGTATGTTGGTATCACCGCCAATACGGTGGAAGAGCTAGACGTTGTCGGGCTCCCTGCATTAGGCACGACCCAGGGAAAACGAATAGCCCGCATACTAGCACTACAAACGTATCATTCAATAACCAAGCAAACCGACTGTTTTACGTTAAGGATCGACGTTCTTCCATCACGTTCCTCATCGACACGGGAGCGGAAGTCAGCGTCATCCCAGCGACCGCTAGCGACAAGCACTCGAAGCCTACGTACAATTTGCGTGCGGCCAACGGTTCTCCGATAGCTTCATTCGGTCAGCGCATGATGAACCTAGACCTCAATCTTCGCCGAGATTTTCAGTGGGTCTTCATGGTTGCGTCTGTACCCTTCGCAATTATCGGTATCGACTTCCTCCGACATTTTGGGTTGCTTGTTGATGCTGGTCGCCACAGACTTTTAGACGACCGTACGAAACTAGGTGTTGATGGTGTCCTTTCAGATGCCCCGGTAATCAGCCCTGTATTTCGGATCGCAGACGCACCGTCCGACTACTTGAGCCTCCTCTCCGAATACCCGCGACTGGTTCGACCGGCTGCAGAGCTTCCACCAGTCACGACAGAGGTCGCTCACCACATAGTTACGCGCGGTCAACCAGTTAGCGCACGACCAAGACGGCTTGCTCCAGACAAACTACGGGCAGCACGAGCCGAATTTGACCACATGCTTCAACTTGGTATCGTCAGACCGTCCAACAGCCCATGGGCGTCGCCTCTGCACATGGTCCCGAAGAAGGTTGTGGGGGACTGGCGTCCTTGCGGCGACTATCGATCCTTGAATACGGTAACCACGCCTGATCGCTATCCGATCCCTACACATAGTGGATCTCACCGCCAGTCTGGCGGGTAAAAATATCTTCAGCAAAATCGACTTGGTACGCGCATACAACCAAATTCCGGTAGCCGAGGCGGACATCGCTAAAACGGCTGTGACGACTCCATTTGCATTGTTCAAGTTTTTGTGCATGCCATTCGGCCCAAAGAACGCCGCGCAAACTTTTCAACGTTCCATCGACGAAGTTTGTCGCGGTTTAGACTTCGCCTACGCGTATCTTGATGACATTTTAATCGCAAGCTCTTCACGAGAAGAGCACATACGCCACGTACGGATACTTTTTGATCGTTTATCTCAACACGGGTGACAATCAACGCAGAAAAGTGTTCGTTTGGTGTCGATTCAGTCAACTTCCTCGGCCATCGTATCTCCTCTGCAGGCGTCGTGCCACTGCAGGATAAAACGCAAGCAATCATCAACTACCCCGAGCCTCATACTTTCAAACAGTTCAAGCGTTTTGATGGACATGTCAACTTTTACCGACGATTTATACCCAACTGCGCCGCGCTGATGCAACGCCTCACAGACCTTCTCCGAGGGAAACTCAAGAAATTCGAATTTCCTGCCTCAGCACGCGCTGCTTTTAAGTCGCTGAAAGAGGCTATCGCCAACATAGCTTCTGTAGCGCATCACGATCCGGCCGCCCCACTGTCTCTCAGTACGGACGCCTCGGACGTGGCAGTCGGCGCTGTTTTGCAGCAACGAGTATCCGACACGTGGCAGCCCTTAGCGTTTTTCTCCAAACGCCTACAACCTACCGAATCTCGCTACAGCACGTTCAATAAAGAAATACTAGCCACGTATCTAACGATATGTCACTTTCGACACGTCTTAGAAGGCCGCTACTTTGATTTCTTCACCGACCACAAACCCCTGACTTACGTGCTCGACTCGACTACCGACCGATACTCTCCTAGAGAGTCGCGCCACCTTGACTACATTGCTTAGTTTACGGCCAATATACGACATTTCTCAGGTGTGCCCAACGCCGTCGCCGATGCACTTCCCTCATTCAAGCTATTTCCGCTGACGCCGGCACTGCTATCGACTTGGCAGTCATGGCCACAGCACAACTCAACGATCCTGAGGTTGATCTACTACGCAAGTCTCCCTCATTGGATATACGACCCGTTCCGCTGACATCATCAGACGGCACGATACTCTGCGATTTATCTCTGGCACGCCGCGCCCAGTCGTCCCACGCGAGTTTCGGCAGACCGTGTTCGACACGTTGCACGGCTCGTCTCATCCAGGCGTTCGTGCATCATCATCATCATCATACACGTTAGCTAGAGGTGGGAAACACCTCAGCTACTGTGCCGCAAAACAAAGAAAAAAAGGAGAAAAAACAACTGGTGCAAGCTGGCTGAGCTACCGGTAACGGATGGGCATCGTTCCGGTAAGCTACCAGCCGGCTGCTGTGCACCCAAAAAGAAAAAAAATATTATGCAAGATTATATAAAGCTAAATAATATCGTGGTTGGAGGGGAGGCTAAAAGGGATGGAGTGGGACAAAGAAACTCACAGCACGAACGCCACTGAGGTCGGCTCCTCGTTCGTGCATCGGTCAAACTCGTAACGGCACCATTCGTTCGGCGCAACGTTAATCGGGACGTCCGTACCTGGGCAGCTGCTTGCCTTTCGTGTCAACGCGCGATGGTGCACAAGCACACGAGAAGCCCATTAGGCACGTTATCGACGCCAGACGCACGTTTTCCTCACGTGCACGTCACACTCGTAAGTACTCTGCCGCCTTCTAAAAGCTACGTATATCTACTGACCTGCATCGATTGATTTACTAGATGGCATGAGGCAGTCCCTATCCCAAATTGCTCCTCGGAAACAGTAGCGAAAGCTTTTATGGAGCGCTGGGTAGCTTAATACAGCTGTCCCGCCATCGTGACCACCGATCGAGGGTCACATTTCTCGTCGACATTTGCCATGTTGCTTAAGGATTTAGGCTGTCGCCACGTCCAGACGACGGCGTATCATCCGGCAGCTAACGGCATGGTGGAGCGTTTTCACCGCCAGTTGTAGGCAGCGCTACGTGCGCACGCAGATCCTTCATGGTCTGAAACACTTTCCCTCGTTCTCCTAGGCTTACGAAACACGGTTAAATACGGATTTCGACGCAACTCCAGCGCAGCTAGTCTACGGTTGCACGCTGCGGTTGCCCGGACAGCTGGTAGCACCAGCCCCATGTACTTCCTCTTTTGACTACGGAAGTTACACTGACCGATTGGCTCACCAGATGCATGAAGCTACGTCCACCCGCTCCTCGATCGCAGAAGACACCAGGTGTACGTGCCGAGAGGCTGTCTACGTGTTCACAGTCCCTCTTCGCTCAGACGGTGTTCGACAGCCTCTTCAGTCCCCCTACATAGGACCCTTCAATATGCTCCATCGTGCTAGTAACGCGTAAACTACTGACCGCCTTGGTCGACACGAAGTCGTCACCATCGACCGTTTAAAACCCGCCTTTATGGAAGTAACTACCTCGCTTACTTCGTCTAATAGTGCCTCGTGCGACTTCACAACTCACCGAACCAGTTTTCCGCATGCTACCGAAGTCCGACCAGACAACGATCACGGTCTAGCAGCTTCTGCAGTCCTGACATCATCCCGAAATCTAGTCCGCCGCCTCCCACGACGCAACTCGTCCGTGTCGGAGGTGGCGTAAGCCCGTTCGTTCTCCGACTATGGTACAGTGTAAATACTTCTAGCACTTTGTTGATATTGCATATATTTTGCCCCCAGTTTTGGTCGATTAACGTTTTTGAAACAAAGCAAAAAATATCAAAAACCCTTCCGAAAAACCTTTTCCGAAAAAAGTTATTCAGAAACCAAGGAAAATATTTAAACACGGCAGATCATTCGTTTGTTTCTGTTGGCGTTTTCTAGGCGCGTGTTTTTTCTTTTTTCTCAGCTCTTACATGTCCCAACCATCCGCTTTGATCGACCGGCCCACAAGAGGAATGTTTTCGGGGACCCTGACGCGAACACTGGTCGTTGCTCCGCGGACGAGTGGCGTTTCTCTTCCGGAGGTATGTCGCTTCTTCGCGGGACAAGGGTCGTTTCCCGTAGACCATGGTCGTTTCTACGTGGGACGAGGGTCGTTTTGGCGCGGGGCCAGGTGCTGCAGGGGGAGAGACCACACCCAAGCAAACCGTTTGGCAGCAGTGGTGGTTGAGGTCCCGTCGGCCTTTTTCTGGGATAGCCAGATTTTTGTAGTCCGACAAGCCCGCACCAACGGCTCGCCGAAATGCACCTTGCCATGAATTCAATAAATAACAAATCATAAACGGCACAGCGGACTCCGACTTCCGACGAGCCCCCATTTACACGAACACACGGCCAGTTTTACTCGGCGCGATTTCGCCTTAGGAACCTCGTTTCAACATTCCTTTTCGATTTCGAAGGCTTTCTATGTTCAGCCTTTTAGGGGGAGTTCTGTAGCGCCCAAAATGATAACTTTTATCTTCCATGTACAATTTACTTGTTGACCGATTGTACATTACTCCTTCTTGTTTTTAATCTTACAACCGGCTCGACACACAACTGCCTTGTAAGTTCCCGCGCTCACGTGTACGCTCTTGCCTCGCTTCATCCGTCCGTTTCTTGTTGTAGCCCATCGAATACAGTCCGCTGTGTCCGACTCCAATTGCCTTCTGATATCCGCGCTAACCTGCGCACACCGTCTCAGACTAGTATTAACTAGTCCTACACTATACCTTACTAAGGTGTCGGCAACAGTTTGCCGGTTAGTAAGTTTCGTTTGGTTGTTACTAAGCATGTAGGAATTCTATACTTATCTTCATCGCTTGCCATTCGTTAAAGGAATGATGCAAGCCGCTGTGAGACAGTTTTCCACAAGGTACCACAACGGCCTCAGCGACAGCAGTTAGGTCCTTGCATACCAAGCAAGTAGCATTCAAGTTATTGTTTGAAAAACCAATAAATCTGTGCACGAACGACCGGCGCAGGTAAGCTGTCTTAGTTTAAACCCTTTTCAGTGGCTCATCCGAGTACAGCCATCAGCTTTGGGGTTTCTAAATCAACAGCACTCGGCGTTTGTAAGTGCTAGTACCCTGAGAGCACATGCTCAAGGATTGCCCGAAATGGAATTTGCTACTGGGTGTCTCAAAACCATAACGGTTAATTGTCAAATATGGTAACTGGACTACGTATCTTAGTGAATATTCTAATTCACATTAGCAGTAATATGCAAAGTGAATACGTACTAATATCAATCCTGAAGGCAAGGTGAGACATCCGCTTCACCATTTTTCGCGTGCAGAGGAAGGTTTCCCTTGAAAGTACTACGAAATTTTGCATAAATGCATGATAATCGTGTACTAGATATACGTTGTATGCGGTGAAGCATTTTGATTTCATTTTCTATCGCAACATAGTGTTGTTAGTAGGTAATCGTTTGGTGTTGGCTTTACAAATGTGTGCCTGTCCGCTTTTCGGCATTGTTATACAGGTAAACAGTTATTGAGTTTTTCTATCGCTCTTTTCGTTTTGCATACACCTGAAATTACATGAATCTATGCTGTTCATTGTTTCACGTGCGTGAGTTCGAAGATGGCAGCTTTGCAGTAGCCCATATTATTCGGATGTTGGGACAGACGTAAGTTCGTTGGCCTAATTTGCCTTCCGGGAAAATGGAGGCATTGATAGTAAACAACCATCAACTAACTACCTCAAAACCTCAGTTAAATGTGTGGACGCACAAAGGCATACAAATACTTAACCACTTTTCGATGAATAAGCGAAAGAAAAACGCTTGAAGGTTGCGTTGCTTGAACTATTGGAGCCTCCGTTTGGCAACGCAACCTAGGTCATTGTGCAAAGCGGGAAGCGAAAGATGTAGGCACCAATTCAGCTGCCTTTGTGTTTAGCAACCGTACGTTTCCCAGAATGTGAAGCTTCTATAAAGAAGTCTTGTCCCACTGCCGTGTACAGCATGCATATCAATTATTCACCCCATCAGCCGAGTTGGATTTAGAATACTCACAGCAATTTAACAAAGAAATTTAAGTTCCCAGAAAACCGGGAGATGAGGTAAATGCATTTTTGCGTCGTTAAGTCATAATTGTGACCTTTGCGGCCATCGTTAATTTACTATAGTGGAATTGCCCAACACTGTGGATTACTCTTAGAAACTCCGTTGTAGTAAGTTGTGATGTAACCTATTAAGCCGGTACGGGCCGCCTCGCCAAGCTGAAACGTGAGTTCTCACGCATGCGCTAAATAATGCGTGTGAAGGAGTTGAGGTTTGACTCCTCGGATCGCCGCTTCTTTAGTGAAAGGGCAGCTGCCAAAAGTCCCTTGCCTCTACCAATGGACACAGTCGATGTGCTCCTTACGCTGAACCTTTGCTTGGAAAAAAGTAAATACAATGAGAAATTGGTAAATAAAGAATTCATGTATCATGTTTCAGACTGTAAATTTGGGCAACTGGGCGGAAAGTCCTTGACGGAATTCGTCAACAATGAACTGCTGGCGGTCGTGACGAACGTCCTTGCAAGAATAGTGAACTAACTAATAGTTACTGTCAAGCGACGATTTTTAGGCACGCTCTTGGCTCGTGCTAAAATCTGTAAGCCGTGCTGTTGCTAAAGCTCAAGTTCAGACGACGCAACGCGAAAAATTTTCGCCGGTTGCACTGAAAGCATCTACGCTTATTTGCTTCGCTGTTGGATACAGCGAACCAAAGTGCGAGGGTTTTACCAACCGAAATCGCATGTCACACCTGGCCCAAGTATAATACGCTGACTAGCCGCACAACCTCCTCGTGGTGCCGGCTGAAAAAGGCTGGTTTACCCCTTCCGGCAAACAGTTCGGCGACAGTGTTCCAGGTGATCGTGCGCTTTTGCCTGGCAAGTGTTCTTCCTATAAAAAGCCACAAATATCCGTTTACCGACACTGCGAATTGGCGGTTGGGGCTCGCCACTAGCTAAAGGCACAGTAAATTATCCGGATAACCATTACGAGTTCAAGACATCGATCCTTCATTTCGCAGTTTAAGCAGGATCAAAAGAGCAGGAAAACATTTATAAATCCCATAAACACAGCTAAACGCGCCTGCATGCACACTTATATACATTCATTCATAAGCATATGCGACCATCCCCTTTTTCGTTGTGCATATAATGAGCACACTTTGTACCCTTAACACGCTCCTGCCTCTGCGGGCGCGCCACGTATGGTAGAGAAGGAAGATTTTATTTATTTCTTTATGTACATGTTTCTTAACCTAGTGGTACTCCAACGTTAAAAGCTGAAGGGAGGTTACTGCTCCGTTTTACACCGACGTAACACATCTGATACCGTGCAAGAAAACGTCGTAAAATGAATACAAATAGCCTCACCATTGGGTTAACGGAGAACATTTCCGTCCAGCTTGCTTGTCCGTTTTTAAGTGGTGGCATATGTCAAGGGCAACGTAAAGCGTACCTTAATAGGCTAATGTTTCAGCGAGCGGATTGGGATGCGATCAATACCACCACTCCAGATTTGACAGGTCCCTCACGGCACGAAAGCCTACAGTCGATGACCACTGCTCACATCAAATAAGCCGTTAAGATGTACATTCTTACGGCGCGTGCTGCTGCGCCAAAACGCCACAAGCAGCTTAAGCCGCCAAACATAAACTGATCAGAGCGAAGCAAGCACTCTTGGACAGCTTATTAATTCTTGATGCTTCTGAATCGCGGCTAGAACACTGGAACGTACAAAATTCCTGTTTACATGTTGTTTACTAAAATAAAAAGTCTACCAGCCCTCTCTGGCTAGACGGTTCGCCAATAACTCCACACGCTTCTTTTGGCACATTTTATTCTCTACCTCGCAGGGTGTTAAGGGCAGCCTACTCAGACCCGAAGGCATTAATACAACATCAGCCAAAGAAGCTGCAGAATTGCTGAAGGCTCAGGGCGATCTCTTTTACTAGCACGGCGATACGCAGTGGTATAATGGGCACTGATTTCCCTCCCGGCGCTGTAAAACAGCAGGTAAAATTTCCGCCAGTGAGTTCTGAAAAAGTTAACAAACTTTATGACAGACAAATCGCTGGGTATGTTTGGGATCCCTCCCAGCTTTTTGCGGAAGTGTCCTGCCGTACTGGCAGAACCGCTTTCCTCATAGTACAGCCGCCGCCCACCTGCGTAGAATATCCGAACACTTGGAAGCAAGGGGCCATTACACTACTATACAAGGGTGGTGTCAGAACAAACATTTTAACTACCGCCTGATAGCACTGCATCTCACTGCTTCCAAAGTAATTGTGAGTATCATAGCAATGCTCTGGGCTATCATCTAGGAAGCTAGCTCCTATTAGCCCCGGAACAGCACGGGTGCAGCGGTGTTTCCTTGTGCACCACCCACCATTTTACAGCCCTTGATTCCTGGAAGCAGAGGCAGACAATCATACTCCGACTGAGGTGTTTTACCCAGGTTTTTCAGGAGCATTTACCTTGGTTAATCACGCGGTCCTCTTGACTATACTACCGCGTTTGGGGATAAACTGGCTACCAATTTTCTGGCTAAGTGCCTATCTATCCGGACACACCTACCTATTTCGTGTAAGCGGCGTACTCTCCAGCTGTCTGGGTGGGACGACCGGAGTGCCGAAGAAATACATCCTCGGGTCCTGCCATTCACTTTGTTCACTAATGACCCACCACCTTCCATTAGCATCCATATACCGCTTTAAGCGGTTGATGCTAGGATATGTCAAACCGTCCCCTAGCCAACCATTGGGCGCTTCTTCAGATGGATCTCGATGCAGCCTACTCCTAGGCCTCGGAAAACTTGCTCCCGTATAACACGACCGACTTCAGAGGCATTCACTTCGAACAAGATGCAAGCCCTCCAAACCGTATCGGCGTCGTGCAGGTTAACGCCATATCTCAAGCCTACGACCTAGGCACTATCGGGTCCGCCGACCTGAGTCAGAGCGCTAATGCAGCCACCTGGGAGAGAAAGCTCGGCTTGTGCCTGCCCTCCTTGGGAGTGCCTTAGGGTCAATACCTAGCGAAATATTTGTCCGCCTCTACAGAACCTTGGTACCTTCGTAGTTGGGGTACAATATAATGGTCTAATCACCGTTTCGGAAGAAGTAAATGGCTTTTCTGAAAACCATTCAGCGCAGGGCCACAAGTGTGTGCAGGGACTATCTCAACTTTCGTGACAAGGGTGCGTTGCGGCCCTTAAACTCTTCTCACTGAAACATCGTAGGCGTCGTGAAGATCTTATCCCAACCAATTCCATCCTGACTAATAACTGGCACTCTAATGCCGACTTACTCTTTCGCGCCCGCACGGACCACCTAAGAGGGCACTCGCTGAAACGCATGACCCACAGCATGTGGCGTCGGTTTCGAATGGAGCGCTTTAGTTTGCGTATCACCTTCCTCTGGAATGCCTTGCCGGATCCGCGGCCTCAGCACATAATACACTCGTTAAACGACACCTGGCTACTTGATGTCGCCGTGCTGGCGTTGCACGTTGTAAGAATTGAGCCCTTCGCTATGCTAGCTGGTAGAACTATTACTTTTATCACACCAGCTCGCTGCACTCCTGTTATTTTGCTCGTATTTAACCTTACCGAACTGTCCCACCGTCAGACATAATTATGTCACCCTACTGCTTCTCCATGTGCTAAAAAGCGAAGCAATAACACCTCCAACTTCGGTTGTTTGCCTGCAACTCTGCCCCTTTTTCCGGGTAGCCAAAACTCAAAAATCAAGAAGCTACGCACTTCTGCCTCAAACCATTACTGAGTTATAAGCTCCGACACTTGCAACATGCCGAGAACAACAGTACCCTGTCGTAGGACTTCGAGTCAGAACCACCGAAAAGCTAAGCTTATGTATTCTGTACCAATCTATGTAAGCAATGATGATTAACGGAATTCTCCTGCGCGTCGCGCGTTGCTGCTCCGGTTGCCTCCAGACAGGCGTTATGTCAAATGTTCGCTAATTTTCTTTTGAGCCTCCATCTTAGAAAAGTGTTAAAAAACGGCTTTTAAAATTGTTCAACAGAAGAACCCATCCCATATCCAAGCTTCTCTATCGTCATTTGTTATAAATTTCCCACTTGACGCAATTTCTAAACATGAAACTTACGTCTCCATAAAACTCCACGTCCGAACAAAGGAAAAAGCTGTACGCCAAGGAAGTTGACAAAAGAACATGTCAACTGCCGTCAGGAGAACACTGTAGTAATGCAGCGGACCCTGGCTGTATTTAATTGTCTACTTCTGACCTTTGACTTCTGGGATAGGTAGGTCAACCGCCAACGTTATTTGTCTACCTAGCTTTGGCGGTTGGGTTGAAGCGGTGAGAGCCGTAAAACTAAAATTCGGTTCCCGTTGCAAGGTACATCTTGTGCGTATATGTCAGGAGGTTACAAATGCTAGTTATCCACGTCTTCTGTAAACTGCTTAGATTAGGAAGAACGTACTGCAGTTATTGTTATAATTAGCATTTTTATTAAGTAAAAAAGCAACTACAAGAAACTGGGTTAACAGCGACACAACTCTTTGATATACTGCAAAGCATTAATCCCTCTAAAGCTTCCGGCTCAGAGTTAATTTTTCTGAAGCTGTTGCAAGAATAGGCTACCGAACTGGGTGGCCGTCTCACATACGTGTTTTTATCCATGCTTGATATCTGCGTCTTACCTTTGGAATGCAAGGAGACAATTAGCCGTTCCATTGTTAAGGGCCTTGCCAAAGATCCATTTGCGCAATACCGGCCGTCAATATGACAAGCGTAGTAGTCAAGGAGTTTAAAAAGCTGACGTGATTTGCTGCCAAACCAAATGAATATATTTAAACTTCTCGGTGATGCGCAAATTGGAATCCTCAAGGGATTTTCGTGTCGGACGAAGCTAATAATAGACGGACCGTCGAATACGCCAACAGTGATCAATGGATATTAACAGTTGTTTGGTACAGCAGCCATGCCATAAGGGACGACATGATAGCCAATGTAAGGCGCAGTTTTAGTTAAATTATGCGCGGCCTAGTAACGCTTGAGATAGCTTATGGTAGCGTACCGGATTGCTAGTTGGGCCGCAAGGGTTTATGCCCTGGATGCATCTGCTTTTTGCCCCCACCGGCCGCAATTAGACTAGACTTGGTACGATAAAGGGAGGGTTGTAATAATGCGTGCGCATTGGTAAGATACAAAATTTAAAACTTTAGGATTGTTATAAGCTTGAATCTCCACAGGATGGCATCTCCGCATTCAAAACTCATAAATGCTCCCTGTTGTATGTTAGGATGGAGACCAGGATTACCTATGTCACAGCCTATAACCATTTGTTAGCTATAGCAACTTCGTTTCCAACACACCTGTAACCTTACGTTCTTTTCCAGGTTACCTTTCTTCTTAGACAGTTTTTCTCTAGGGGACATTTGGACTTCACCCACACATCCATTTGCTATTGTTGGCGCCTAGGATTAGATCAAACGATTAAGCGGCGGAACGATCATTGAAAAAGCTTAGGCATCTGGAGAGTTTAGTCACTAGCTGTATTACAAAATTTGCAGAAATTAAGCAGTTAATGTGCAAAGAAAAGCGAAGTACTGCTTTGTACTTACTTGGAATGCCAAAACGAGGCTCGTTGTAATACAGTTACGTTTACTCAAAATAATCTTTGTGAACTACAGTTGGTAACCTGACGATGAAGAGCCGAAGTCATGCTACAAAACACACAGCTAAGAAGAAGGTGCTGCTACGTGCCTTCCAGGTAATGTATCGTGTGGATGAGGGGCAACCAGTGTCTTCGTTATCACATCGTCAAACCGAGAGTAAAATGCCAGCTACAAAGCTAAATGTGTCAGATCAGGTCAGCTCAGGTTCTACGAACGGTATAGGCTTCCGCCTAGCGAGCGTCCTGCTTTTTGCAGTGGCAAGCAACAAAGGCCCCGGGTACAACGAATTCAAGGTCTTTAGTGTACTCGTAGTCTATGACCCCAACAAATCGGTTAAAAAGGGCAACCTACACCCTGCGATTGTCAAATCGCTCGCTGGCACTCCATCACCCGGTCATAAAGCGCTTCAAGATGTCACTAAGAGAAGGCAGATTACTGCAAGACATAAACAAGGCCTCTGAAATACAGATACACAAGGGATGTTTCAATTATGTTTCCGTCATTCATAGGTATGCCAGCCTCCCAAAAGTAATGATTAGAGGTTAAGGGAAGCATATCGGAGGACAAATTTGCAAGTGCGCATTTGCTCAAATGTTGATGGGAGCGGTATGACACGGCTTTGGCAAAAAGAAGTTATGTCATATCCATTGGTTTTGCTACTTGGATGAACTAATACGTTGGCTTGCCTACGGAATTTCGTTAGACGTTTGATAAATTGACTTCAACATGACGTTTGATTCAGTAAAACCCACTTCCTTAATATTAAAGCTGACGGCTTGGGGTTCATCCACTATTGTTGACGTGGATCTCAGCGCTTTTTAGAAAGTACTGCAAGTGTATGTTAAAATTAGTCTAATGGAATTCTGTATGAAGGAAACCAAGTGAACTAGTCACACCATGGATTTCCGAGTAAGTGAACTTTCGTGACCTGCCAGCTGGATATGCTTAACATGGTCACCGAAGCGGTCGACTCAGATCAAAAAGTACGCAAGCTCTATATAGTTAGGCAAAAAGCATTCGACAGTGTGCAGCATAAGCACTCACTACATAAGGTCAAACCTCATGGCGTGGGGTGTCCTCTGATAAACTGGTTGGGATCATACATAACCGGACACACACAGTGAGTGAAAATAACACAGGTCAATTCGCCCGGGCTCCTGTCTTGTGCGTGGCCTACAAAGAAGCGTTATAGGTCCAACGCCCTTTCTTTTTAGACCAACGATATCTGCAAAAGCGTACAGTATGGCTGCCCATTTCAATGCACTGCTGATATCCAAATCCTCAACAGCTGCCCGCCAGCTCCACCCAGTACAGCACTCGTCGGAATAAATGGAGACATAAAGGCACGCGAGTCAGGGTCTCAGGAATAGCAAACGACTCTCTGCTAAAATATCCAGTGCTATGACGCACAAATGCTTAGTACCTGATGTGACGCTACCAATCAACCGCATTCCTATTCAACTTTAACTAGCAGCCAAAGGAGTGAGCCTGCGTTAATCTATGTCTTGCAAAGTTTCTGAGCAAGTACACTTTCCAGGCTCAAAGGCTCGACAGTTAATCATCCACAAAATCTGCCACGTAAACACTGAATAGGCACGTCTTGAACGTTACTAAAGTCACGTTCGCTCAATCAAGGATTATGTGCTTTCATTTGTAGCAGCTTGCTTAAGTCGGATAGCATTTTGCTTGAAAAGCCAAACGTCGGTTCACTAAAATGTTTGCCACGCAATACCAATTGTTTAGTTATAGACAGCGGTGTGGTAAACGCAAACTCTAAGAGCAGTAGCTGAGTCGTATTGTCCTTAACTTACGCTTCCTGCACATTTTAATATATTAGCTTGTGCATAGTGACATATCCAGCCTTAAGCTAAGAAACGGAACAGAAGGTAAAAGCAGAGACAAGAGTAGTACTATTATTTCGCTGAGAGCAAGGAAGAAACAACGCTCTCGTTTCTTCTGAGTTTCATCTATAAATAGTTGAAACAACCTACAAGAAAACTGCGTGGAATTTAGAACCTGCGGGCTTTAAAGATGGCGGTGCAAGTGTTCACGTGCCTTGCTAATGCAAAACGTTCCTAACACTCTGTGACTTGGACGATCGCTTTTTGGAGATCGGGCCGGATCGAGCCTGAAAACCCTGGTGCGTTATCCTCGTACGTTATCCAGAAGCAGCAACAGATACATTTGTGTGAGGCATTTGTGTCATGTTTAGTTTAATATCTACCCATCCCACCTCTAAGATCTCACCTGGATCAATTGCACGAAAGAATAGGAGATAAGGCTGTTAGTCCGAGTAAATGACTAACCAACCATTTTCATTCTCGCTTGACCCCTTGCTGGGTTGTCGGAAAAACACAGATCGTAAGGACTTACGTGGCATTGGTAAGTGCAGCTGCGAAGACGGCGTATTACACCCATCTTTAAGCTTCACCTCTACTGCTGTCTACTTCGCTTGCCACCTTACCATAGCGCAAATAGGGCAATACTTGGCATACTAATCTTGAACAGAGTGGCAAAGCCGCGTGTCCGGTGAATGTGACATTTCCGTTGACAGCAGGTCGTTAAACAACCACCATTTATTTAACCAATCTTCACTTGGCGCCAAGGCTTTCTGCGCAGGTATGGTACATATATATTGTAAAGCATACTTAAACTTCATGCTCCTCTCCTGGGCGCCTAGCTTTCAAATAGGAGTAACTGGGACCCTTAAGAATCAAGCAGCAGTCAGTTTTAAACTGGAGGGTCATACATCACCCGCAAGAAGCAGATTGACCCACGACCATTATTTCCTAATCCTATCGTGCCACCGTTGAAGTGCCTCCTGCAGTTATATCTGCATTCTATTTCTCCGCCTTCTGTCCCTTTATTCTGCCCTAAAGCCACATATCTTTGTTAGTTGCGGCATTCCCATAGTCATAGATATTTTTCCGACCTATTTATGACCCACACTATTTTATCTAATATTCGGTTTTGCCGTAAGTGTTTCCGTGCGCAATGGAGAACCCCTCTTAGGTGACGGACTACCCACCTGTACCATAACCTCGCCACCGTTACTTTACCTTTGTCTTCATAACTATTACTACCCATTAAATATTTTGTCCTGTGGCTCCGCGCCTGAAGCCCAAACATGGTAAACTCTTATTTTGCGATGCATTTCGCAACTGAGACACGAGTAGGCGCACAAATGTGCTGATAGACCGTGGACACCATCTCTCCTCTGCTCTTATCAGAGTTCAATTGAACCCACCGGTATTATTCAACGCATCTTTACATTTTTAAGGTCATATTATTTGCCTTCAGAGGCGCTGTTTATCAACATAGAGGAACCTTACTAGCCCTTAGCCTCCTAGTGGATGTCAGCATCGCGATGGCTTCGTTATTGGAAGCGTACATTTTTCCAACCTGTCACTACAAAGAATAGACAAAACCACTTCGATAAAAGGTATTTGAGTCAAACAAAATACAACCGCACCGTCAGTTGAGTCACGGTTTCCTGAAGCATGCATATTGCACTCTATGTTATTTTCCCTTGGCCCCATATCTCAGCTTTTTTCTCAGTTGTACCTCCGCCAATCACTATTGGAACCACTGGAAGACTGGCGGCACGATGCACCAGATCCATTTTTGATCTCCATTCATGCTATCCTAACAGTTTATATTTCTCGTTCTCTGACACCGGCAGGAAAGCTAGCCATGTGCTAGCGAACCCTGCCACACCGGCTAGCTGGAAACGCAACTATTTTGCACCACTTCTTGCTTTACCTTGGTCATCAGTTCAAAATTTAAATTTTGAATGCCTCCATTGCCCACCCTGCTTCATGCGTAGAGGTGGGTGGAAAATCAGCTTCCATTTTCTGTCTTCTTTGCTGTTGCTGACTTATGCCATCATTCATTTATTCTGCCTGGCGAACAACGATAGCCCTTACCAGAACATATTCCGCCGATAAAGCTTGCGCAACATTAAAGCCTTATTTTAATCGATGTCATCCATACTGAACCTACAACCTCTTAGCACACACATTTGCACAGCAGAGCGTGCCAACTCGTGGGGCCTGAAAAGGATTAACGTCTGGGTACCCGTAACTACAGAATACAAAGTTCTTGTAGCCCAGCTCATGCAGGCTCTAGCGAGTTACACGTTTAGAAGCATTTTGTCATTTTTGGGTGCTCATTTCTTTATGTTTGCCGATAGGCGGATGAGGCTTATTGGCAGTGGGTCCATGTATAGAGATGCATGAAATAAGCTAAAATTGTTAAATCTCGAGAAATTTGTCTAATAAATTTAAGGGTTTACAGGATAATTTGAGTCAGAAGGACCCTTAGCTGTCCTGGCTTATCCATGCAAACCACGCATGTAGTCTCGGGACAACATTCACAACCGCTTAAAGATAAATACTTTTGGACTGTTATTTCTTCGACCAACTGACCTCTACCAACGACACACGGAGGACATTCGATCATGGCCTAATTACAAGGTGCCATGTAATTTCGCGCTGTCAGAGCGTGCTATAGTTCATTTTGAGTGTTTTCTGTATACCTTTCACATGTTCGTCAATGTTTTAGTAGGTACACTTGGGAAGGGTGCTTTACGGTCACTGCGTCATAAATGGTAAGCACTGTTACTTTGGAGCTAGATTGTACACGTTTAGATGGCAGCCCTGTCGAGATCCTATAGCAATGTACCACAATTATAATTTTTATTATTTTCCCCGCATATGCTTTCAAAGTTGCACAGCATTGGCAGCAAGCATTTTGCCTACGGTTTTGGCAATAGCTCCATAACTCGAGCGATACTTCCAGTATTAATAAAATAAATAAAAATAATTTTATCCTCGAATTTATTGAGACCCACCAACTCAGGCATGATCAAAATTTATAAACAATTATGTTGCGCAACAGCTAGTCACTATCCAAGTAATTGGCTATGGCCAAAAGTTGTACAATTTGCAGAAACAGTCGAAGCGCTCAGGAGGAGCAAATTCATCCGTGATGTGATCGTAAAATGGTTTCAGGTGTACTTAGAGTAAATGGAAAAGGCGTAGTAACTGGTGTGGTGACAGTATATGCAGACTGTGGGTATCTTTATTGGACATGCTAGTACATAGGTGAAAAAGGCTTCTGTTCTATATTCTAAAGCGCCACAGTTGGCACTAAATTTATTCAGTGGCGGATGACCTCCGACACGTCCCAGGGTCGACATACGTCATTTTGTGGCCATTGGTTGATGGCACGCTTGTCAGACGAAAACCCACTACGTCCTGGAACACTGTCGCCTGGCTTACAACCGTTATGTACAACTAGGAATATTTCTTATTTACTGGTTGTTTATTCAGTTATTTGCAGTCAATCGCCTCCTACCTTGGCTAAACAACTAGCAGCGTCAGTGCTCAACATGGTCGTTTAGTCCAGTTTATTAACCAAATAACTAACTAAATAATTTATTCGACGATACTTTGAAACATACCACATCCTACATGATCAAGCCTTTAAAAAGGAGTGCTCCGCAAATTGCACGAGGCTTTGCGGGAAATACGCTGTTCGTTCAATATACATAAGCCACCAAAATGGCCGATGTACTGATCAGGAATGCTATCGTTTTTGATATGGCGTAACTCTAGGTTTAAGAATTGTAACAGCGTAATATATAGAGTGGAGACGGATGGCAGAAACAGAGAGGTGTCTTTTTAGTGTACATATCCAAAGTAGACTGAAATGCTATGCAAGGTCGCTCTGGTCAACTTGCCGGTGCGGGTTTTTGAAAAGTGACTTTATTCGATGGCGAGTCACATCCCCACGTCGCAGTGTTAATAAAAGGACATTTGTGGCCTTTGAGAAGAAGAACGCTTGCCAGGCGAAAACCCCAAACCCTGGAACAATGACGTCAATCCGTGTGAATGGTACGGTATAACTGGCTAGGTATCTTACAGAGCGAATGTATACTAGGATATTCGCGGCCATGTGCTTTCCAATTCTCTGCGCTGGCTAATCAAATTGCCTATTTCAGCGCCGCCATTACTTTTTGAAACCGGTCAGGCGATAAAAGGTCAATGAAAGTCAGGTTAACGATGGCTCAGACAAGTAGAGATTCCGAATAATTGGAACTTGGCTTACACTTTGTGTTATACTGGGCTCTGCATGACGACTTCGTGACTATGTATCCACACTGGATATGTCAGGTGGATAGTGTAATTGATCCTTCTGGCTACATTCGTCCCATCAAACGATATTGCAATTCCTCATACATATGCCAGCTCCGCAGGATGTTCGCATTAATGCTTTTTAGACCACGAGTAGGATATCAACTTCCTAGGGCCGCATCCCTGTGTTCCATCTAAATAAAAACACAGATGCTCCACAGAAAGTAGCATAGTCTCCACAGATGTTATTGTCAAGGGAAATTTGCTTCACTTTCAGTAATGGCTCCACGATATGCTATCAGAAAAGCTTCAGGTAAAAGAAGTATTAAAATGTTCTTGCAGAAATGTAAGGCGCCGAACCCAGTTGTTCGAACACCAGTGAAAAGTAGCAAAGCTGTCTATGTCAAGTGAAGTAATTGCGGTAAAAGAACCTGTTTCCATCGTGAAACGATCGATCCATGTAATGGCAATTTTAGTGAGTAAGTTGTAGCGGTGTGATTGAGAGGCGATGTAAACCCATTTGTTCAGACAACGTGCGTGCGTCATCTCTCCAACTTTCGAAAAGGGTGCTCCATTCGGAAGGTAATTAAGATCATCAGAATAACAAGTTGCTGCTGAGGTCTCGGAGAATACATAAATTGTTTCAAATCGGCTGGCTGTTGAGGATGGATCAGTCACTGCCTGATGATGAACCGCAATGCACCGGCCGCTGTATCTCTGAAAATCTCAAAAAACAAGGAACGAACCAGAGGCAACAAAGGAGACAAACAGGCGAGTATGCGTAGATGAACACAATTAACTAGGTGTTCGCATTCAGTGGCATCTAGTTCCTTTTAATATATAACTCGTTCAGTATATATGATTTACAGGTGCGTTCTCACCTCACGTCTCTGGTGTGGCTCAGTACAACTACGGCGTTTAAAAGGGATTCTGTAAAGCGCATGATCTAAGGAGGGACAAGCGTGTTTATAAATTTTAACAAAAGGTGCGTGTAATGGAAGTTTGCGTAGGTAAAGCGATGAAATGCCAAAGGAACCCCTCAATTATCCTTGGTGAAAATCATCAGGAAACGAGTATCAGCCTAGGTGAAGCCAACTCTTACTGGATTACAGTGCCTCGCCCGAGCAG
Source organism: Dicrocoelium dendriticum (assembly GCA_944474145.2). Lineage (NCBI taxonomy): Eukaryota > Metazoa > Platyhelminthes > Trematoda > Plagiorchiida > Dicrocoeliidae > Dicrocoelium > Dicrocoelium dendriticum. The sequence continues at coordinate 54,951,241 of OX104068.1, read as the reverse complement.
TCAGTTCATAAAGCAGCGTACCAAAGGGGAGGCATATGCCATTAATCGGTGAGTAGAAGTGCTAAAACCCACGAGGCTTCCCAAATAACGCAAACAGTTAGTTAGATCAGCAAAATCGAGAGGGGTAATGTCTCAAAAGTTTAGGAGAAAACGGAGAGCAGGCTGAGCAGTCAAAACTAAACAAGTAAGCGCAATAAATTAAGGCGTACAATGAAGGCGGGAAATGGCTGTAAAAAGTATACGTCAACAAGTCTATCAGGCGCTAGATGCAGGGGAAACATGGTGTTGCGTATACAGAGCGCATACATCTTAAGTCTCTTTAGCATAGGAGGGGTCAGCGAAACATTATCTGATCACTGAGGCTAAATCACGGCAGGACAAGGAGAGCTGGACTCCAGTTGAAGAAACAGTGATAACAGAGCGAGATAGGAGCCAGGTAGGGTGAAGATGAGAAAATTTTTATTGACAGATGTTGGAAATGTGCAAGAAGCTCAACACGTAATGTAAATAGAACGTTGGGTAAGCTGAACCAAAGTTTGTAGTATCGAAGAATTCTGCGTGAACTCGGCTAGCAGGAAGACGATCTGGTGAGACAGGATGCGTCGTCGGGTTAGAATAGCATGTATAATAAAGGCAATAAATGGGCTGTAACAATAGAGGGTGAACGAGTCTAGCAGCCCCTCGAAGTAGGGGAACCAAAGTATTGATTCTGCAGGGCCGATACCGCTTAAGTCTCAGTAGCATAAGCGCAGTCAAAGCTAAATAGACTGGGCAGTGATAGTAGGTCACTGCAATGTGGTGACAGCTAGCCTCCAGTTAAAGAAGAAATGAATACAGAGCGCACTAACAGAAGGTTAGAGTAAGGATGAGAAGATTTTATTGACAGATGAAAAAGCCCAAGCGGCTCTCCAAGTAAAGCGAACGGATACTTGAGGCAATCGAAAAAGAAAGTTAAGGTTTTAGTAGTCTGAATGACTCCGGAGAGCACGTGGGTGGTCGGGTATGTCTGGATAGTCGGCGCTTTACGATTATTGCGCACAATAAAGATAAGAAAATAGTTATAACCATAAAGAATGGAAGGTCTAGAAGGCTCTAGATATAAGGGAAACACTGTTGGGGCTGCAGGGCTTATACCGCCTATTTCGCGGTAGTATAAGGGCAGTCCAGGAGTAAAAGACTGGTCAGTGTGACATGCTTACGGCAAGGCAGTGAGAGCTGGCCTTGCCGTAGAAGAAGGAATAAAAGCAGGAAGCGCGTTAAGAAAAGCTTAGGATCGGGATGTAAGGGGCATTCGGTAAGGAATAAAAAAGCACACGAGGCTTTCCAGGTTAGGTAAACAGAACGTTGGGTCAGCCGAAGCATGATTTATAACTTCGAAGAACTCTGCGTGAAACCGCTAACAGAAGGCCGTCCTCGGAAAACAAGATACGTCGGGGCGTTGGACTAGGACGTAAACTAAATGCAGGAAAAGGAGCTGTAACATTAGAGGGTGAACCAGTCTAGCGGCCTCTCGGGGTGGGTGAAACATAGTATTGAGCCTACAGAGCGTATACTGCCTAAGTCTTGGTAGCACAGGAGCAGTCAGGTAGATGGACTGGTTAGGTAAGACGAGATCACGGAAGAGCCGTGAGTGCTGGCTGTTCAATTAAAGAGGGAATGAAAACATAGAGTGTGCTAAAGAAAGGTTAGGGACAGGATAAAACCGTTTTATTTATAAGTAAGGAACATTTCCAGTGTATATGGTCTTACATTCTCTGATTATGTGTAGTTGCTTGATTGTGAAGTATTTGTGTCTAGCTATCGTCACTGGACTTCGGTGATTAAAGATGTTAGGGGCAGATGTTTGTTTTTATATAAAGTCATGATCCAGGTAAGCCCTTGCTAATTATTTCGTCCTGTCTCAGAAGGAGACAGATCCTTAGTTCAATCATGGACATCTAAAATGTTCACGACCTCAGAAAAAATGGATAGAGAGGAACAGCCTATGTAGAGACCAAATAGGAAAGCCAGGGTACCGTGAGGTGGGATATCCTACATTAGGACTTTTGCTTTAGACCAAATGATATACAACGTGTAACAGATATTGCGCTGAAATGTATTCTGATCATGCAACTGAAGGCACGGCCCAATGGGTAAAGTACTTTCATGTATATGCGGATGAAGAGCCTGCTTCCGGTAAGAAATCCACGAGGTATTAGCTCAGGGCGTTGGAATTCAACCGGAGACCAGAAGGTGGCTATGTAATCACGATTGGTTGCAGTCGGAAATCAGAAGATACAGTGACAGTGTGGCAAGGTTTATATATACTCCAGGGGATCAGGATTACCTAGGCTACCTAATACCTATTATGTAAATGGGTATATGTGGATAGGCAGCTATGCATAATGGAAGCCGAATAGGATTACGTGGATAAGAACAAGGGACTAAGTGTTGAAAGTAGGACGATCAAGAAATGGCGCTAATAGACCGGGTTCCAGTGCCCAAAAGTGCTATTTGGGTAAAGCCTTCTGGTTATTAACGGATGAGTGCAATGCAACTGCATAGGCCAACAAAATAGCCAAGGTAATCTTGTACTGTCATGTACGGCGATCAAGCTAGGTTCTGACTAAGATGCCTAGTTTTTATTTTTGACAGAATTTACTCTAAAATACCTGCTTTTATTTTAGTTTGCGATTAAAGCCATTTGTGTTTGACAATCGAGGTTCATCTGTTAATCAGATATATTTGTTCTATTCCGCGTTTATGATTTCCTGCGGATTACGCCGGAGTGCCATTAGCTTTTAGATGATAATTTTAAGGTTCATTCTTTACTAAAAATCATTATAAATCTTCCTTTTGACTTTTCTGGTGCCATCGCTTCTCTTCTCTCCTTCCATGAGCCCACCAGTTATCGGGACTCCTAGTTTACTAAACCTGGCTAATGGAGCTGGAATTGATGTCCTGGCGAATCGGTTCCTACAGCCTTGGTGCAGCACTCGCGCTAATGGAGTACCTAAAAAGCAATAATAATCATGCAAGAACCGGTGGTTACTGTACATAGTGACCTTACCGCTAGAGTACACAGCATCTAGCCAAGTCTATCAACATACTAATTAGTTATTTGTTAAGCAACCTTTCACATTAGAGGCAATGATGCCATCTCAGTTGTGGGTACCGCTCACGGTGCCGTTCCCCATGGCTCTGTTTAACGTTTCTTGTTACTCCCCCATTCATAAATGACTCGGCACCTCCTCTTAAGTATTCCTGGTACAAGATTGTCGATGACCTAAAACTGGTTAGCAGTAGTAATAGGGGAACGGTAACTGAGGATCCCTGCATTGTGGCGGAGTGGTCTGTCGTAAAGCAGTTGCCCCTTAGGGCCAGGGAATATTAGCTGCTGACTTCCAGAAATGATGGGATTACGCCATATCCCTTTACTTTACTCCCGAAACTGCAGCCTATATATGTGGCACAGAAACCAGGTGTCTCTATTACGAATAACTACAAACCTTCCTCACCATTGCAGCCTATTGGAAGCAGGGCGCATCTGGAACTATTACGCCTCTGTAAGTACACACATGTCACTAAACCTGAGGTAGTCCTTCCATTATATGGAGCAGTGATACTAACTTACTCGGTATATATTGTCTTATCGTGGGTGCCGTATATAAGAAGGATCTAAGTTGTATCGAGGATATGCAGATGTTGGCGATTAGTACGTTGAGTGAAAACGTTATAAGCCATTTGATTAACGTGTAGAAAGCCTGGGATTGTTTTCAATGGAAGGCCTAGATTATGAGGAGATTTAATAGAGCTGTTTGGGATCATGACGAAAATCAGTAGCGGCAAGCCTACCGAAATTTTTGGGCCAGCTATAACAGAACACCAGAGAGGTCATTCTCCTATGCACAAGCAGTAGATGCCGCGTCGCCGGCAGCTAGAACAAGCTACCCCTTAATTGATGAAATGTACTACACTTGACGCATTCAGACGTGGTCTAGACAGATGTTATTTAAAAACTTTCCCAGAAATATTTTAAACTTATTGATGCCCGGTGCAGTGAATTCAGGAAGGCTGGAGTACCACTTTGCTGCTTTTTATCTCGTTGGCTTTGCAGAAACAGGGAATGCAAATGAAAATCGAAGTACCGAGGGCATTGGATGTTTCCCGTTGCAAAAAGCCTATATCACTCTGGTAGCCATACCTGCCCAGACCACCAAGTACGCCCGCTCTCACAGCTTTCATTCTATGGACAGCTTAGACTTGGTTTACTATGGCTAATTGCACATTCAGCTTCATATGTATCCGCCCGGAAATCGTGTAGTTGGACCTTCTACCATTTGTAACGACTCATGAAATGAACACGTAACACCGCATACTTCTGCTTTTGGAATTCCTTTAGGAAAACTAATAAGAATTCAGAAGAAAACTTAGCTAGCTAAGCATATGTCAAGAGCACACATAAGTCAGCTGTCACGACGAACAACAGCCTGCACTTAACTTTCCGCCAGTGACACGCCCGACGGTCCCGTACGGTGTAACGGAAAAGAGAGCGTGGTGTTTGTACGAATAGAACGCCGACGTTAGCCAGTTCTTTTGTTTATTTATAGGTATGTAGGATCAGAACAACGTTGAACTCATGGGACAGTGTCCTGCTCCCTTGGAGTGTTACGAAAGTCTTCGTTGTTTATAAAACTGTACCTTTCCCCCTTCTCATTTGTACTAATGCAGCACGTCGGGAAGTGCTATTGGGTTTAAATGCGGTAAAGGTTTTCGCGGTCGCCTTCTGCGGTAACTGCAGAGGACAGTGAAATAGCTGTTTAGTATCTTTTTGCTGCGTAGGTTATAAGAAAAATGATAACGCAATAGAATATTAAATCTGTTCGCTCTAAGGAAACGGTTATGATAACTGAAAACGCTGACTACCGATGTGTGTAAATGTCGCAGTCTATTTGAATGCTGGAAATGCTGGAGTGAAAATGATGTGTCAAGGGATATTTTATAGAGCTATAGAAGCACTTAGCGGTCCGTAGAGGGGTAACATTGGTGGAGTCCAATAATTCAAATACTGAAGGGAATTTAAAGGCTAGGAAACGTGTGCTACTATGTATCCCAGCGATTGTGGTATGCGTTGTGGTTCTTGAACGTAAGTAGCAAATTAGGTTATTTGTTTGCCAAAGATGAGAAACTTTTGTTGTAAAACAGAAAGAAAACTACGCTAAACACGGGTAATTGGGTGCTACTGTGGATAATGCATTCCAATAAGAAAGCTGTATTTGTATTAGCTATGACTACTAAAGAATGTATGTGATGTTTGTGATAAAGTTAGCTATGCGTGGTTACGGAAATATACACTGGATGGAGCACGCAAGTGGGACGGCAGAGGAATAGAAAAGGGAACAAATGCTCCTTGCCAATACGTGGTATTACCAAAGAGCGCATATATGTATCACTTTGGGGTATATGTGTATGCTCCTTGGAAATAACACTTCTTCAACCTTTACGTCATTATCTTCAACCATTTCTGCGCTTAATTAACTACAACTTTCATTGTATATTTCACTGACCACACATAAATACGTAAATATATAAGGTTAATTAATCGACGCTATGCAATTACGTACAAATATGAAATTGGTTAAACCTAATGAAAGCTAACGAAGGATGAATAAGCGCATTCTCGTGGCGTCTGTCGATTAATATCACGGATAAGAAGCCACAGGATCTAGGGAGTAAACAAGCTTCCCTTTACGAGCGACCAGTTTCTTGTACCAGTAATCAAACAATCGTCCGCAGCACTACGACTTGACAGAAGGTTCTTGATCCTATGACGATACAAAACAAAAGCAAATGTAAGACGAATAACACACTTTCAGGAAGTACTGAGATTAGTTTCAGTCACTAAGGCTCAAGAAATTTCGGGAAACAGCTTCAGCCAATGTTCGTCTTGGCTGCGTATTAATACCGCTCCTTCGCCTGCTAATAGAGCAGATGGACGTTTATTCCAAACGGGCCCGACTTGGTTTGCGAAGATCCTGGATCTTAACCCTAGATTAGATTTTTACTGCTTAAGTTCATGCAATTGTCCCACAAGTGGTCTGGCATAGCAGGTTAATATAGATCAATGTGCCTGGGACCACTGTGACATTTCATGATATCGTACGTCTCTAATAATTCACAAATAAAGCTGCTTCTTCGGATTAAAAACAAAGTTGTTTTCAATCCAATCTTTGTACCATAACTCGCGCTGGCCTTCGTCCATCCAAGTGGCTAGTCTGTGCACGTTCTCTATACAAAGGATTTCTATCAGCAGTTGGGTTGCCTAGACCTGAACACAGAAACCAGCTGTCGTCTGAGCACAACTTTAAAATGCAGAGGAAAATCTCTGGTTTGGTAAAACTCAGTACTGTCCTGAGCCCAAACAATTCTTATCGCGTGTTAATAATCGCATGCCAGAACTGCGCCTAGGTATTAAAGTCGCTCTTCACGAAGACACCTAGATCGCGTGCCTCGGTGACATGCTGCGGTGTTATGGACATATTAGGTGTACTTACAGTAAACTCTGTACCATGCGGGGTTAGGAGTTGACATTTGCTGGTATTCAGTGCTAGGTCTCATGAACGCGCGCAATAAAGAACGATAGAAAACTCTAGATAACGAACCTTGTCACCCTGCGGGCAAGCTTTAATCGTTAGCAGCCATACAGGGTAGTCTTCTAGTTGAGGGACCAACTCATTTATTAACAGGAGAAATGGCAATGGATCGAGTATAGTTCCTTGCGGCATTCCACTATGAGCAACGCCTGTCGTCGAAATAACGTCAACGACGCAGCTATATGTTGAAGGTACGATTATCCAGCGGTGCAGTTGTCCCCGATGTAATATGAATCTTGGTGAGACATAAATAGCACAAAGAGAGTGACGTGATAAGGTAAATAACCATATACGCAATGCAAGTAGTCACATGTGCCGCAATCATTAAAGTCAAATATGTACCTCTAAATTGCAGACAGTTTACTCATGAAGGATTTTTGGCTCATTGTGCGCCGAATGGCAACCGTGATGAAACGTCCCACTACTAGTACCTGGCTAACTGTTTAGGCTACAGAGAAATGTCAGTGGCCTATGCCAAATAGGCAACGGTAAACAATTCACCAGGAGGGTGGAAGGGAAGGTTTCAGTGCACTAGTGTTGCGTTGCAACTGTGCATACCTCCTGCCGACGGCCACTATGCGGTAATCACGGATGGCGGAATAACATGGACGGCTAGCGCTAGAGATTTGGTGTTATACAAGGAAAAGGTGCACGTGGGAATAGGAATGCGCATCGCGCACCTGTGCTTAGATTGACATGTGTAAACGCTTGACATGCAGACGTAATGCAGGTTTGTATGCCAAGCAGATAAATGTTAACGGAAAGTATGGTCTCATGCTTTGCGGCATGCAACGAGAATTGGTACTGAAGACGTACGTAGCCCAAATGGCAATAAATGCGCTTATAAATGAAATAAAAATGTGGCACTGTATTACAATTGAGGCAACATCGTGTATATGGGTACCAGTAAACAAGTCAATAGCGCCACTATCGTGATGGTACTATACTAAATGGACGTCGTGGATAGTTACGGCATCGGAGGCAAACGGTAGGAAATTAGTAAGTGTACGGAAGGGAATCAATACCAAAACGGCGCAGAAATTGTACGTTGGCTTGTGGCTCAAGCCCAAGCATAGTGCTCAAGCGTATGCGGCGGACGAATGAATTGCGTCGCGTCAACACAGCGAATTTCCAAGTTATAGGGTATGGTTGCATTTGTAAGCACCTGGTATTGGTGAACAATGAAACGGACGTCGGTGATATGTTACCTGTGTAATGGAAAGTCAGCACGATTGCTCGAAACCATGTTAAGTCTGTGACCGAAAACGCATCCCACTCCCCAGTAGAAACATACGTGTGGAAAGCTATAAAATGGTGGAAGTTGATTTGTTGATCTGTTATAGCTAGCAGAGATGACAAAATACGTATGTAATGTGACAACGGATGAAATAAGTATCAATTTCCACACCATTTCTAAGCTCCGCCTCATCGTTGGGAACGTGGGTACATCCGCATTCAGCTCTTCTTGCATGAACACCAAAAAATTTTTGGCCCTTAAAAGAGCCGTTTTTGCGTTCCCCTGAAAAGCGCCGTTGCTGCGATAATTGTTCTAATGTAACTGAAGCTGACTGAAGAGGTAGGTACAGTGTTACTGTACTGCTTAAATGAATGTTTCGACCTAGACGCATGCATAACTGAAGCAAGTTGCAGGTGCCCCCAAGGCTTTTCATCGAGCACTGCGAAATGCTAGCACATACTGCCGGCTGGCGTTGGTCACGGGCAAGTAGAGGCAAGGGGCGCGTTGGATAAGTGGCGTACGCGGCAACTAGGCGGGCAAAGGGTTAAGTATATAGAAGCATAGCTAAAACAACTGCCACGAACACTAACATAAACTACCTGGCGTCTGAAACGCCAGACAGGATTCAATCGGGGCGGGCGTTGCTCACAAGTTACTTGAAGACAAAATGAGGTGAACGAGTGGCAAACGGCGGGTGCAGACTGGGCAGGGAAATGTAAGAAGACAGCGAGGCTCCTTTACCTCAACTAAGTGGCGTTTAAATATTGAAGGAAATTTTAAGCTAGGCCGAAGTTCAAGGGCACGATAGAGGCAACAGAGCAAGGCGGAGATGTGACACATGCGGCGAACAGGTGGGTGGCGGACGGATTAAATAAAAGCAGTGCTTGATAAATTGGGGCACTAGAATTATAGCGGCATGAGACAGTAATCGTTAGTGACGTTGCAATACTTCACAAATATTCGTGACATCGCGCGTAAGCCTGTAAATCACTAACGTACAACCAAACGTGTACCATGAGAAAGTGTTTGAGCCCCGTAAAACGTGGGGCATCACGTATTGCGGGACAGGGTTTCCATGTGCTTAAGGCCTCCTGATGTGACGCTCCGCACTAGTCGATGTGAAAAGACAGCACCACTAGGGGCATTATGTTGGTATGTGCCAGGTGTCACTGAAAAAGCACGGAAGGATCTAGACGGTTACGCTGTCTGACTAAAAGCTGCAGCTCTGTAGGCAATTTACTTACCGGGTCTGAATAAATAAATAAATAAATAGTTTGTTCTCGACTATGCGAGGCACGCCCATGGAGGCGTGATCGGATATGTACAACTGTACAAACATTTTATGGCAACTGTAACAGTGACAGTAGAAAATTATTCATATGTCCATGATAAAATAAATAAATAAATAGTTTATTCTCAGTTTCATAGAGACACACCGAATCAGGCATAATCAAGGTGTGTCACGACGATACATCGGGTTCAATCGTGTGTAGTTGAAACGGTGTTAGGAAGAGTTGATATGTGAAGCTAGACGACTTGCCAGTATATAGTTGTGGGCAGTGACTTTATTCGGTGGCGAGTCACATCCGCCACGTCGCGGTGTTGTTAAACAGACTTTAGTGGCTTTTTATAGGGAGAACGCTTGCCAGGCGAAAACCCACCACGTCCTGCAACACTGACGTAAAGCATTTTGAACATTGATGATGAACTGGCAAAGCCGCTTGACGACTGGTTTTACCTTCGGCTTTTCGCAGAGTAATGGCTTCTAATTTCCTCTGTTAGTTGGACAGGTAACTTGATCGGGGTCGCCATGATTTTTGAGGTCGGTGGAGGAGAGGGATATCGCGGTTATTCTTCTTGTTGTATGTCTAGGTGAGCAAGTTCAACTTTTCCGCTGTCCCGATTTTCAGCTGTAAAATGTATGGGAGTATGAGGATATGTCCAGTTCTCCATACTGGACAAGTGTTATGGTTATTGTAGGTCGGTCCTTTCGGAGTTTTGCCATCCTCCATGTCAGTCCTTGTGGGTTGTGAGGTCATACTTGGGCCAAAACTGTTCCTCAGTCCAAGCCCAGATCTCCAAGAAGTCCCGGACCTCAGAGAAAATGGAAAGTGAGGGACAACCGAGAGAAGACAGCAAGATAGGACAACATACTCAATGGGTAAGGTAGGTAGATGGAATGCGCCTATACGAAGCCAACGTGTGCAGCTGGTTTTAAGACGGCTGAAACACTAGGTTTGCTCACTTTAGACCGGAACCTTAAGTCGTCAGCGAAAAATAGGGATGGCACTCCCAGTGCGGTTCAGTCGATCAACTATGTTTGCAAAAACTAAAGTGCGGTGAAGGCGGGTGGCAAGACACCAATGGAGAAACCAAAAATAACGAACAACGGACACAAAAAGACTGAAAAGAAATAGGATGCCTAAAATAAGTAGAATTTATCATACTTGAACGAAACTAAGCAACCGGCTAAATTACTGAAATACAGGAATGCCATTGACTTTCCCACGCCTGATGCGGTCTTGCACGCACCAACCTGGTTGTCTATCAGTCAATTACTTCATTCCTCGGTACCCCCGCATGGACTGCCCAACTTGTGATTTCTCCCAATTTGGAGCAGCCACGGAGTATACTTCACGCCGAGGTAGCCAGGAAACAGCATCCTGCGAAAATTGCTAGGGCAACGTCAGCTAATAGGAAAGGGTTCACACTCCAGTGTGGAGCAAGATGGCTTTTGGTAAAAATACAACAGGCCGACCTCAGCTGTGAATAGCACAACGGTCAAAGTTCCACAGCTATTGTCTGCTAAGCTGCTGGCTTGCTCGGACGGAAATAGCACTCTGTGGTTGGACATGTTTGCATGGCAGCAGGTGTGCTAGCTCAACGGCGGTACATTGCTCAGTAGTCGGGGAAGTGCAGGAGGAAGCTAAAATAGTAGGAAGTGTGTGTTGTAGAAATAAATAAATAGATATATTTGTAGACTAGAAATTACGTGGCAATTACGCGGCGGATGTGACTCGCCACTGAATAAAATCACAGCTGAACCTTTCACACTGTCGTTGTCCTCACTTCCACATACAACCTGTGCAGCCGATTTGACTATGAAGAATACTTTAATGGAGCACAGAACATTCCGATTTCTTAATGCTCATTGGTTACATGGCGCATTCACGCCCAACTTCTATCTTGACGCAACCGTTATGAATGATTTTTACGCGCCCCAGCAACATCACTTTTCTTGGTCTGACTATTACCTGACAAAATGCTCACTCGTGTGGACTACATCTTTTCTGTTATATCTTTCATTAAAACGAAATGTTTTACTATTCCAAAGAAGCGATGCTTGTATGCATATTTGACCGCGCCTACACAGGTGTGCCTCGTTTCACCGAGAATATACCATTTATAAATTTATTTATTTAATGCATTGACTCTGCTAGGTGTAGCCCTGATAAGTTCATACGCGCCCAACTTGATTTGCTTTTGGCTCCTTAGGGTGATATTGAACTCCTTAGATTTTGTTTGTTGTGAACGTTGTGCAGATTCGTATTTGTGCAGGTTTTCTTAGAAAACAGGATCCATATTACCACAACTGCACTATAAATATTTGAATCTCTCTGCTCGCTCCATCTTCACGGTTATTGGGTTGCACCTAAATAAAAATAAGAGTGGCTGTATTATAAGGAACATGAAAAGGTTAAAATGTTGTTTCTAGAAACGCAACTAAAAATGAAACGCCTTTGTTGAGAGACATTGAGGTGGCGTATTTCACTAAAAATATATAATATCAAATATTACCAAAATACCTTGTGCTACATTTTAACTTGGCTGGCTAGCCGAAAATCCTCCTCGTGGTGCCAGCTGGGTGGTTCGGGTAAATCCCGTTCCAGCAAAGGGTTCGGCGGCAGTGTTCCAGGATGTGGTGGGACTTCGCCTGGCAAGCGTTCTCCCTACAAAAAGCCACAAGCATCCGTTTAGCAACACTGTGACGTGGCGGATGTGACTCGCCACTAAGTAAAGTCACTGCCTCTTCCCTTTTCTGAAGGATCATTCACACATCACGGACGTCATCCGATTCAAAGCGTTCCATTGATTCCCCCATTTGATGGCAAACACAACGAACAAAACCGCACAGAGTCACATTTACCTACTCACACAACATGTCCCCTCACAAATACACAAGTAAACATAGTTTTACAGCTCAATACACGCATAAATTCCTATGCTATTTATCAAAAGATACTACTTTGTGCAATTGCCGATAATGAATGTCTGTAATATCATGATCACGCCCTTGATGGTGTGCCTCGCAGTGACGAGAATAAACTGTTTATGTATTTATTTATTTTATAACGCTACGTCATTGTGAAAATTATAAATATAGATTCAGGGAACAGCTGACGCACTTTGGCTGCCTATTTCGAGGTATCTTTCGCTGAAGGTGACCTGTCTCTAGGCTTTGCCATAATAGTCTGTACCAGAAGTCAATGTGGCTCATCGAGATTCCCTTGGGTAATCCATTCCGACATTTTATTCAATGGCCTGACCAATGTGACCAAAGGCTGCCCAGCTTGAGACGGACGGTAGCAAACTTTGAGCATCACAAGTTGTACTGTCACCGTCAAGGGCAATGACCGGCGCCGGTGCTCTACGCCAGACCAGCTGTGATCTTATTCCCCATAAACCTTTTGTTTTATTTAAACAGGACCACCAACCATGGGTGAAACTCTGAGGATTATGGGGTTGCGTCTGAGTTAGGCTAACACCTAACAATTAGCCCGTCTGGTATGAGTGTCGCTAAAGGCAGTTGAAAAATGCCACCAATTGTTTCGGTCCAGAAGTGACATCAAGCTTACCTGACTTGCGTACTCCGCTGCAACGCACCGCAAGATTTCGATGTACCCTGCATCTGTAGAAAGTGCTCTCTTCTGGACATAACTTCTGTGATCTTGCACAGCACAATATAAAGTACTGGTTCTCCGCGCGCTTTTTGGATCTATTCGACCGCCGCAGATGTCCCAGAGGTGTTTGGTCATTAGAAAGTGCACCGTTCTGTCAATCGGCAGCTCAAGTAATGCCTATGCAGTGAACATGAAGCCCGCTGGTTCCTGGCTGCTCAGGAAATGCAGGCCGCTGTCCTTTCTTTAAATGCAAGCTCTTCTAGCTTTATCGAACCGCTGACCACAGAAAGCTTGGTGTCAGCGAAACTATATGCTTAGCCATTGGTTTGCCGATTCGTTACGTTAAGACGCTTAAAGCAATGGGTCGAACATTTTCATTCCCAGTTAAATTCGCCCCCACCCTCCATTTATATGCCCTACGAATCAAGTTGCTCTCTCTAGGTCTTCACACTTGATTCACACAGCGAAGTCAAAGTTTACGTTGCAACTCAAAACATAAGACGATTAAAGGCTCTCGTTTGTGACAGACGTCCGCCGGAGCTCTTCAAATATGAGTGCTCAATTGTCATTATCCAGCTATCCAAATTATTATCCAAAAGGTGTCATTTTTGAGGCAAGTCGGTTATCAGTACGGTTTATCTTAGGGTGCTCGCCCTTAGTGTACGAATCACTAGGGGAAGGAACTCATTTCGTTCGCTTTTAAGCTACTGGCAACCATTCTACTCCGTAGACTATCTCACATTCGCGAATGCCAGTACCGGGAAGAACCATCTGAATTCCGTCACTTTGTCAAAGGCTGGAACACAGCCACCATCATCAAGGACCTACCACCGTTGCATACCTGGACATTTTTGCCACCTTCGACCAGCACGCCTTGGCGCGCAATGCTTGACAGTTTGTACGCTATAGGTTGAGGTATTTCTCAGCGATGCCATAGTGACGTCTGAAAACGGTACATCTAAAGGATAAATGCCCATTATTATCAGCACCTAAGGGAGAGCCGTAAGTGCCGTTACCCATGAAGTCAAGTGAATTTGCAAATACAAGCTCCAACATAGAAGTTACTTGGGCGCCCTTGAACAGATACAACCATACTTGAGGCGTACTATCAGGAGGAGCTGCACCTAACGAATCTAACGCCGAGGTATAAGAAAGATCTGCCGAAGAAACTTGGGTAGATTGCGATCACGCGCTATAAAACACCTACTGTTGGATTGAGAGCGCAGTACCTCAAGCAATTCTTTAGGGCAATCCTAGGTTTTCTATACACAATAACAACTGAAGTTGAGTGGAGGAAGTGCTAATCATGACCGACAGGGCTACGAAAGTTTTGCCTGCCGACTGAAACATGTAGGTACGCAGAAAGTCAAGATCACCGTTATCAAAAACCGCAAAGCTTCGCTTTGGTCGGCCAAGGAAGCGAGCACATCTAAATAGCGCGTACCTGGACAGATGTACTCCACCGTCCTTGGTGCTCTAAAACAGCCGAGTTTCTGTGCACGCAAGGCATTCGATAGACGCCTCTACAAGCAGACCTATATCGTACAGTATTTCCTTTGGCTTCACACATTTCTGGGCACTATGTAAACGCTTTCGTAAAACCAAACCTGTATCGTACGCTACCGGAGCTGGCACTGGTAGGCGGAAGGACCACCATCGGACCATCTGAATACCCATTGACCCTAGGTCTTGTTCACCGAACGGTCGGTTGCGTTTGAAGACAATCCACGCCACTTTTAGAATCAACCTATCCGTTATGAAGTCCGGCTGCACACCAAATTTAGTGCCACTCCGTTTGAAAGCAAACCACAAAAGCGCCTTGCGTTACTTCGGGTTGTATAGCACCAAACGCAGTAAGCGCATTCAGAGGTTTCGCGCGCAACCTGTGGCGGTGCTCAGCGTAGTCAGTTCCCTGACAGTTACGTCGGGAAGCCCAGGCGGAAATCCCGTCCTTAGACACATCTTAAACCAATGCAAGTCGTCCAACAAGCGTTCATCAGCAAGTGCCGTCGTGGATGACACTGCGTTACGGAACACCACGCTGAAGTGCATGTACCAGCAAGCGCTTTGGACATTATGCTGGGTACCACCGCTTGACAAACAAAGTGCATCATCCTGTACAGCTTCATCAAACCGACGTCGCTAGAGACCACAAGTGCATTTTACCATTGAGAGTGGCTAACCCAGTGGGCGTCCGCCGTGGCTAAATTAAACAAACTGTGCAGTCTCGACCAAGGAAACCCGGCCGACCCTGTTAACGTCCACAAACACGGAATCAGCTGGAAAGCAATGTCGCTGGTAACAAGCGGGGCGTAGGATTTAGCAGTCAGATAGATGAACTGGTAAGCATAGCTCCGGTTGCAGCCGTCCCATGGCATGGCGTCAGCATGGTCAGTCACCAGTGATGCACATGTTGCGCTTCCGCAAGCTGCATTAGAGGCTACGCCCTCATGGGTGCATAATGAGATGAAAATCATGAAATGGAAAGTAGCAGAATTGCAACGCGTACACTCAGTAAAACCAGTGACAACCTTAAGGTAAACAATGGAAACCCGGATTAGTAGACCGAAAAACCGAAAACTTCACCGGCGAGCATCACATAAACGCTCGTTGCAACACTAATATCATCGGTCAAACTTGTCTTGAAGCATATCGCATTAGGTACTACACAAAATTTGTTTCCTGTGTATACTCACGCACTGCTTTCCACAATAATCCCGCTAAACATTCCATCAGTATGGCGCGCACAAAACTACACTGGCCGCGTCGAGGCCATTACCTAACACAAGGTGCCGTGGCTTCTATCAATGAAAACTATCAGCACATGTAATATCACTTAACACTTCCCACGGAAAGCATCGCGGTAGGAATTCGCGCGGCGGAAAGTCACATACTGGTACCGGCGACCCATATGCTGCAGAGTCAACAAAGCATACTTGAAAACTCTCCATGACTTTGCGAACACGTTAGTATGCACCGCTTCCCCCAATTCCTTAGCGTCTTTGTAGCAACAACAAACCATAAAGCAAAACATACCAGCGTCAACTAACGGGACGAAATTTAACAAAATAGGCCTCGTAGCTTTATCGTCATTGCAAAGAATGCGCAGGATAGGTAAAACGTATGCACATGCCATACAACTGCAATTGATTCCTTTTGAACTCAGCATCCAATAACAATTTATTTAATCCAAACTTCACTCGAGGATCACCATTATGACCGGACCGTCGAGTGCACCACTGGAAGGACGTTTTAAGTCGGTAACCTGTAAATAACGTGCTAGCGGGAAACATTTTGCAGTGAGCGTTCTTCCAATCAGCCGAACTACCAGTGATAAATATATAGCAGGAACAGCAGTAGAGATGAAAAAATATTTAAAATTCGTAAAAGTCACGGAAACAAGTAATTAAATGAAGAAGCTAAAATAACGCTACAAATAACGTTGTTAACTTGAAGGACCATTAGAGTGCAATGTTTATGAGCACGAATATATGCTTTTAGATGCAAGCGTTTATCGCTTGTTTTAAAATAGAATGATATATGTATGTAAATAAAAAATTACTCAAAATAGCGGACCTATAATAAAGTGGCGATACGAGCTAAAAATTGATTTAAAGTAATAAAATTTAACACTAAGTAACAGTAGTATAAAACTATTTGACCATAGCTATGCTCTAGTTTAGGGGCAAGTAGTTCTTCTATGTTATTCAGTTTACATTACGTAAGGGCTCTGACAACTGCTTCTGTATTAACTCACGGAACACATTTTCGGCTTATGTAGAGTCCGTTAGTTACAAACTTCGGGTACCCCGTAACTAACGGAGAGGCGGGAATCATTTTGCAGTTGGCGTCTTTCGAAACAGCTGCATCAATTGACTACCATGTTCTCTATACGATTTGTTGATTGATTTCAGCCGCAACGCGTTCTGTTTAATATTTAACACAGCAACCATGTTCCGTAATGCAGCAAATTCAGTCGGATACCCAGCTACATAAAATCCAGGTCGCACTGAGGGATCAGTCGTGTACCACGCATGAGAGACCTTACGTTCGTGTGAAAGGTGTGTGTCGTGCATAAAGTTAGGAAAATTACGTCCAATGGCCTGAGCGGGTCCAAGAGATAGCCAAACGGCGGACGTCGCACGCGCTTGGCATCCGGTGTGAATCAAGCGATGTACCAGTTGGAACGTTGTTCCCGTTTGTTTGAAACGCGAACACGCTATCTGACATTGGCGCGCGGGACTCGACGGCGGACGACGCTCCGTCCATGCACTCAGCTGCTAACTACAGACTTTCAGGCTAGCTCACCCCTGCTACCCTAGTTTTAGCATTAGCTAGCTATTCGCCCCTTCAATAAACCTTTCCACTGGCTTAACTTTTGTGTCTTCCACCCATTGCCTTTGCTTGGCTCTCTAGTCTCGTACCGAATGTATAACGCACGATTATCGCGCCATAATTGATGACCCCGAAAAACATATTTTGGTGAGTTTTATACTAATATACCATTTTGCACCAGTAACGTATTCTGTCTACCTTACTAATTTTGCATTTTACTATGTGGGTTCACTTTCACAAGCTCCGTATTTTTTCACCATGTTCGGCATTCCCCGAGCTTCGGATAATCAGGTTATTGGGTTCGGTTTCCCTATCCCGCATTTCCGATAGACTAAGCCTAAGGCCTGGTTTACTCAACTGGAATCCATTTTTCATTACGTGACGTTAAATCTGGCAGAGTCAAATTTTACTGCGTTGTCACAACCCTCCAATCGCAGGTCTTCGATGACCTCGACGGCATCTTGTGGCTTCCAGTATATCAGATGATTTACGACAAGCTTAAGGCCGTCGTCTTAAAGCGATTCTGCATATCGGCCCATGCTCACGTTACGCAGCTTCTTGTCTAAATCGAGCTACGTAATGGAAAGCCTTCTCAGTTGCTGCATAAGATGCAGGCTCTAGCTAAACCTGTCCCTGTTGGCGACTCTTCTTAAAGAGATGTGCCTTCGTCGCCTGCCATGTGATATACGTAACAACCTGTATGCGGATGATGCGCCTCTTTCTCAGCTTGCCGACGCTGCGGTGGGGATTTGGGACTTCAACGCCCAAATAGCTCAGGTTCAGTCTACTCCCAGTGTGGAGGTACCAGAACCAAGAGCGCAAGTAGCTGCAATTACCAACCGACTACAGAACCTAACAAACTTTTAATCCAACCACAGTAATCGTTCCAGTATTCGCTGTCGGTCCAGATCAGGTTCGGAACCTCTCACATGCTCAAGATACTGTTGGTACCACGAGCGATTTGTTCAGCAGGCTAGAAAGTGTCACGAGCACTGTTCCTTTTAGCGCAACACGCAGGGAAACGGGCTGGCCAGCAAGTAGGGGCGACGGACGTTGTTGGCTGCCCCAGTCTACGTTTCATCCTCACCGCTCGCAGTAGGGGTGTATGCTACTTCGTTGACATCGGGGCAGAATTCAGCCTTATCCCACGTGTTTATAATGAGGTTCTTAAAAAGGCGACTCGTTCATTGCGCACAGCAAACCGCGCTACTATTCGTTGTATGGTCTAAGCTTACGCAAGCTTAATTTAAACCCATGACGTTCCTCTAAAGAGCTCTTTTGCGTCGCAGATGTTTAGACGCCAAATATTGACCTTTACATTTTGCAGCACTTTTATTTGCTTGTGGACGCAACGCAACGTCGCCTGACCGATCGTCAAACAATCCTCGCAGTAATGGTTACTTTGACCGACAGTGAGGCAATCAGTCCTGCTTACGCTAACAAAGCGAGCTCACATATCGGCCAGATAGTTAATAACAAGTTCCCGCAAGTCACCTGTGCAATGGCATGATTGTCCTCTGCTACTGATACTGCGAAGCATCACACCCTTTCCAACGGACTGCCTGCTTTCGCCAAAGCCGGGAGAATAGTTCGATGAAAAGCAAACGTTGTTCGCGCGGAATTCGAGCGTATGCATGAAATGGGCATTTTTCCTCCGTCTAACAACCCGTGGGCGTCGCCCCTTTACATATTGCCAAAACGAAAGGCACCTGGCGTCCATGTGATGATTACCGCGCGCTCTATAAGGTTACTGTTAGCAACCGCTGTCCTATTCTTCACATTCATGACATCACGACAAGCATGCGTGGCGACAGAGTGTTTTTGAAAATTGATCTAGTTAGCGCGCATCCTCGGGTTCCGGTCGCTGAGAAAAGCATACGGACGACCGCCGTATTCACGCCAATTGGGCTATTAAAACTATTGCGTATGCCCTTTGGTTTTCGCAACGCAACCCAACTTTTCAACGATATGTCGATTCAGGCAATAGCTGCCAAGATTTCGTCTATGCTATAGCAACGATATATAACTTGACAGCGCTTCTAAAGAACAACACGCAGGACCTCTCAAACTACTTTTCGATAGGCTGACCACTGATATCATCAATGTCAAGCCTGACAAATGAGTATTGTAGCAGCCTACCTTTGAAGTTCTTGGCTGTCATACTGACCAGATTGGCCTACGGCATATACACAATGGAGTCCGCACCATCAGACTTTCTCGTCCCGAGTACATTAGCCGTTATTCGCCATTTTAAAGGCCTGCTAAATTATTATCGACCTTTTCTTCGTCACTTGTTCCAGTCCACTAAACTACCCACGTCGTGAAAGCCAAAACGGTCAGATGGAACTGACCGCTGCTACCGCCCAAGCATTCAAGTCTAGCAAAGAAGCCTTGGCCAAAGCCGTTATGCCTTATCATTTCGAGCTGAAGGCTCAGCGCAGTGTTGCTGTGGACGCATCGGACACGGCTGTTGGTGCCGTCCCACAGCAACATACAAACGCATGCTGGAAACCTCTTGATTTCTACTCTAGACACCTACAACGTGCCGAGGTCAAGTACAGCACATTCAGTCTCGGACTTCTAGCCGTTTACTCTACTGTCCGACATTTCCGACATGTCCTTGTGGGCACCACATACAGTAACTCCACCGATCACAGGACGCTTCTCGACACATTTCCAAAACAACCAGATCGACATTCACCACGCAAGGTTCGTCAGATGGATTTCCTTGCCTAAGTTTTGACTGACATCCGACACATTTCTGTTCAACAAAACGGCATCGCTGATGTGCTTTCAAGAGTAACTGCGGTCGGCCCTACCGGGCAGGCGATCTATTTGTTGGTACGGCCGCCGCGCAATCAAACGATCAAAGTTTTTCAGAACTCCGTACCGCGTATTTGAACATTTTTCCACACCCCTTGCCGTCAGCTGATGGTACAATTTTAACTGACACAGCTACCGGACAACTTCGACCTGTTGTTCCAGAAACTTCTCGCCGTATAGTATTCGACACCATGCACACCATCGCCCACCTAATAATTAAGGCTACTGCTAAGTTTGCCCCCGTGAGCTACGTTTGGCCGGGGATGCAGCACAAGCTCACGCATTGACCGCGCAGCTGTCTCACTTGTCATCAAGCCAATGTTCTGTGGCATGTGTCCGTTCCGCTTAGACGCTTTCCACGTCCATCACGGTATAGTAGGACCATTGACAATGTCCAAAGAAATGGTTTACACGTTGACCATGAGCAATGGTTGCACCCGTTGGCCCGAGGCCGTTACCATCCCTGACGTAGCTGCGGGAACGGTAACACGCGTTTTCCTCGAGCGCCGGGTCGCTTCACACGGCTGCTCAGCAACAGTGACAACAGACCGCGGTCGGCAATTCAAAGCTTCGACCTTTAGCGATCCTCTTAAACCCATTGGACGCCGACGCATTCGCACTAGCGCCTATCCTCCGCAGGCGAACGGCAGGTTGGAAGGTTTCCACCAACAGGTAAATCTTCGCTTCGCACCGGAAATGCGGTGAGTTAAACTGTGGCGCTGCCTATGCTCCTCCTGGGGATCCGGTCATCCCTAAAGGCTGGCTTGCCGAACTACCTCCTCGTGGTGCCAGCTGGGTGGTTCGGATGTACCCCGTTCCGGCAAATTGTTCGGCGACAATGTTCCACCTCCGTGGGGCATTGTATTTCAACAATTGGGCTGACTTCATGGGGAGTATTGGGCTCCTGTTTGGTAATCTACCAAACAAAAGCGCATGATCTGATCATTCAGTCAACGCCTCCCAATGGTCGCGATTTCCTAAATTCTCCCCGTTGCCTTGCGGGTAGGTTATTTAGCCAAAGGCTCGGGGTTGAGTCCCCTAAGTCAACTCCCTACATCGGCTTGGGCGACCCGGTAATATCACGCCCTGTCACAAAACCATGGACTTCACTACAATGCGCTCATCAGCTACTGTTTCTGCTACGCACTTTCACGCTATTTCATCACACGCCAATTGTTTGTTTGCTAGAAATCCTCACTTTCGGTTACTTGATTCATCTGTTCAACAATCTGGCTGCGATTCCGATTGCACCGCAGATTAAGGAATTCAACCTATGGCTCTCCATGGTCCCCGATCCTCGTTCCGTCTGGCGTGCTTCAACGTTCGGATACTCATGCAGCTTGGACAGCAAACCGGTCTAGCGCGCACCGCAGATTTCCTAGACCTTGATGTCTGCTGCCGTTCAGGAACCTGATTACAAGATCCCAGCACTGTGCTTACATTGGCATCTCCCAATGACCACCAAGCCAGATATCACCTGCGTCTTTCTGGAGATCCAGAAGCAAGCTCAGAGGGTTTGGCTGGTGTAGGTATAGCACTAAGTGGCAAGGCCGAGGCGGCACGTCTGGACTGGTTCCCGATTAACACCCGACTATGTGCAGTTCGGCTTCTGGGTTCATGTAGAATCAACAGGCACCGCGAAGAGAGACGCAACTTGTTTTTGATCTCTGTGTATGCTCCAAATGACTGCAGTGGTGACTCGGTCAAAGACGGTTTCTACCGAGATCTACAACAGCTCTTGTCTAATGCTAAAAGTCGGATGTCGTTATCCTTGCTGGGGATTTTAATACACGGGTTGGCTGCCTGTTACCATGCGAACGCCACCTTGGTGGTCATGACGCTCTCGAGGAGAACCGTTCTGATAACGGAGAGCGACTTCTCACATTGTACGAGAACAACCGTCTGTTTCTTTCGAGCACTAGCTTCAGCTGTACGAAGAAGCGTTCCTCAACGTGACGTCCTCCTTCACCAACACAAACTTGGTCTCAAATTGTTCACATTGCGATTAGCTTCAGATGGCGTTGCAGCGTACTGGACTGCAGGTCCTTTTGGTCAACTTTCGTTGATCCAGACCATGCTCTGGTCTACGCGAAAATTTGTATGTGTTTTGGTGGATCCCGAAACACGAAGCACCGCAAGACTGATGTAAACAGATCAACTGCTTCCTCTGTCCAGGCGAGCCATCAGTCTTCACTGGCATATGCACTCAGTTACAATCCACCGCGAGAAGTGGAACAACACTGGACTTGTATCCGGAGAGCAATGACTATTTCCGGATCGTCATGCTGCGGTCTAACTCGACGCCCTTTGAAGTCTTGGATCTCTGCTCGTTCTCTGAAGCTCTTCGAACGCCGCAAAGCTATATCCGCGGCATCAGATTGCAACGAGCGGCGCCGTTCTACCAACCGGCTGCTTAAGCAAAGCCTACACCAAGATCGCGAGACATGGTGGTCTGAGCGTGCTTTAGAGATGGAGACTGCTGCCCTCTCTGGTAACGCTCGCAGGCTTTTCCAACTCATTCGGTCCACTGGCCTCAGGAAGCCTGGTGTCAGTGAGGTCATTTGTGAGGCGGATGAGTCTCCGATCACCAAGCAAACCGAGGCGTATGGACCACTGGGCCGAGCACTTTCACTGGCAGTTCAACTGGCCTCCACCATCCCTCAGTACATGCAGTACACCTTGCGGTTCACCCTGGCTCGCCCCATTGAATCCACCCAGTGAAGCAGAAGTCTGCCTCGAGATTCGACGCTTGAAGCGCTTCAAGGCTGCCGGCTTAGACGGACCTCCTCCGGAGCTATTCAAGTATGGCGGTGTGGCAGTCATTAACCAGCTAACCGCGCTGTTCGCAAAAATTTGGCATGAAGAGAAAGTGCCTTCCTCTTGGGGCGAATCAGTTATTGTCCCGATTTTCAAGAAACGCGCTTGCACTTCATGTGCAAATCATCGCGGGATTAATCTTATTTTGATGGCCTCTAAGCTGTTGGCATCCATTCTACTTCGTAGACTATCCCCAGTACGTGAACCATACTACCGTGAAGAACAAACTAGTTTCCGTCCTGGCGGCGGATGCGTGGATCAAATCTTCACACTCCGCTAACTCTTTGAACATCGCCACATTTATCACAGTCCCCCTATAATTGAATTTCTAGACATACGTGCCGCTCTTGATTCCGTTGATCGACCTGCTTTGTGGCGTTGCTTACTAAGTAACGGGGTGCAAGAGCAATATACCGCCATCTTACGAGCTCTTTACCTCCATACATGCGGCAGAGTGAGGGTCTATGGCAAGCTTTCCTCGCAATTCGCTGTCATTAGCGGTGTGCGACAGGGCTGCCCTATGTCCCCATTCCTCTTCAACTTCGCAATCGTAGACATTCTGTCAAATGCCCTAGGAGGTTTCCAACATTTTGGCCTACAGCTTCTACCGGGTTAACGCACGACCGACTTAGATTATGCTGATGATATCGCCTTACTTGGTGACGATCCGCAGGGTATGCGACTCAATCTGGATCGTTTGACGGTTGAAGCATCTAAGTATGGCATGAGCTTCGCCCCATCGAAGTGTAAAGTACTGCTCAAGGATTGGCTTTCACCTGCACCTGTGCTCACTCACCAAGGTGCACAACTTGAACAGGTAGATAGTTTCGTCTACCTTGGGAGCTGTGTATCCGCTGACAGCACTATCAAAAAAGAAGTTTCGCTTCGTATCGCTAAAGCTCGATCAGCAGTTGTCAATTTGCGACAATTGTGGCGTCGTCGCGACGTCTCCTTCTCACCAAAGGGCCGCGTTTACAGCGCGTCAGTTCGCTCAGTATTGGCGTATGGGAGCGAGTCCTGGCCCATTCGCGTAGAAGACATGCGTCGTCTTTCTGCGTTCGATAACGGTTGCTTAAGGAAGATCGCTCGGGTTCGGTAGCAGCATCGAGTTACCAGTAATGAATTTCGATGTCGCATCTTGGGGAATGCAAGTATTTCCTTCAACAAACTGATTTTGTGGCGCCAATTAAGATGGCTCGGTCATGTCCTACGCATGGCACCTGAGCGTCTACCGCGTCGCGCTCTATTTGCTCGTCAAAGACCTGGCTGGAAGCGACCGCGTGGTGGTCAGCCTTCCACTTGGCGGCAGCACATGAAATTGCTGACGTCGTGTCTAGCCGCTGTTAGACCCGTACGTCTTCCAGGATGGGGACCACAAGCTGAGGAGTGCCAATGGCTTAGGACTCTTGAGGACATGGCCCGCAACCAAGGTCAGTGGAAGAATTGTGTACAGTGTTGCGTTGATTCACATGTTTAATATTACCAACATTGAAAATGACAAGAAGGAGCAAAATCGGCGTGTGACAAACAAACGAAAAATGTTTTGCTCTGTATTTTGTCAAAATATTCCATTTTCTTGAGGCATATTGGCTGAAGTGGGTTGCCCACATTCAACTAGCATGCCACAACGAGTATGACGCAATGACTGTCTCTTATCCACTAATTTCCATGGCTTCGTTGGCTCTATGTTTATATACTGGACTGTTGAGATTGCATACATACATAAAGGCTGATATAAGTATGTCTAGCGCCCAGTTAGTATATGAACAACCACTGCGTGTACTAGCGATTTCTTTGCTTATAGTCTCAGAATTCCCCGTTCCGAAGCGAATTATGCACGTCAGGTGGCCTTAAGCATGGGTAACTACAATCTTCCTGAAGCTAGAGAACAACGACGTAAACCTTTTGTTCCACAAGATCTGCAGCAGTGTCCCTTCGTCTTTCTTCACCTTATTGGTCTCCGAAGACCACGGAAACGACCTTATGTATGCAATAGCAAGGTTCTGCAGCGGCCATCACGGTAAACGGTGAGGTGTTACGATTGACCGTCTTAAGGTTGCCCAACCTGGAACCCGAGCGCGCTAAATACCCCTGCTCGTCTTCTGACGAATCAGCTCAGCCTAGGATACAAGGCTCGCCTGCTTCCAACATCACTGACATTAAGCATAATCCTCCATTCAAGCCTTCTGCTTTAGCTCTCCCTCGTCCCATTGAGCCGACCGCCACGTATTTCACAATTCCTTTAACTTTGCGATTCGACAGGACGTCTAAGAAAACGCCTTCCTTTGATCCGCTCAAGTCGACTAGGTAGAGTAGGCAGGTATTCTGGCAGGCGCGCTTGAGGGCTTAGTATTCCTTCCACGGCTCTTTGCACGCTTTACACTTCCCTTTTGTTGAACAATGTACGGAAACCCAAAATCATCGGCAGTAGCATTTTAAAAGCGTCAAAATGCTGACGAAATATTCTGAAAACCCCAATAGAGGGCAAACGGTTTTGAAAAGCCAACAATGAAACGAAAATGGTTCGAAAGTACATAAAACATTGTTGCATTTTGCTTGACGCCTACTTTATCTGGTAAGCGTCAATCTTACTTTGCCCACGACATCACCGTCACTACTTGTTTCTTTTATCTTCCATGTATGAATCGGAGATGAAGAGTCTGAAGCAAACATTTGACCTTCACGAACTAGGAAACTTTGAAGCTTACTAGATTCCCCTATCTTTATTTTTGGCACCTTTAGGGAGGACATGGGCTGGAGCCCGCTAGGGTCTGATCGTCTGGTTCTCCATAAGCAACTGCGTCACCTTTCCTCACCTGGGCTCGCAGAAGGCTGACTTGCCACGGAGTGTCCTCACTAGATCGAAGTGTCACTCACGGTTTTCCTCCTAGAAAGGGGTCTGAATAATGACCTGGTGCTTCCCCAGTATGACTGTGTAAAATATTCTGAAAGATATTAAAATTATAGCTTGCATCTCTACTAGGGAATTGGGCGGTTTGTCTGCCGGAACATTGTTCCCGTTTGGTTGAAACACGAATACGATATCCGACATTAGCGCGCGCGACTCCACTGCGAACTACGCTCCGTCCACGCACTCGGCTCCTAACTGCAGTCAATCCAAGTAGCTCCCTTTTGGCGCCGTAGTTCTTAGCATTAGCTATCTCTTCTGCCCTTCAATAAACCTTTACGTTAGTTTACCTTTTGTGTCCTCTATCCATTGACTTTGGTTGGTTGTCTGCTCTCATACCGAATATATAGCGCACGATCATCGCGCCATATGACTAAAACAATAGGATGAATCCCGTAAGTGCTTTTTCTAGAGCGAGTCGTTGATCCAAGGGCTAATGAGGGTGCTCCGACATCTAGATGGCTCTAAAATGAAAACACCCGAAAACGCCCAGGTCCACCAATTTAATGCCCACGTTTCATCCTTTCCCAGTCCCCACTATGCCAGTCAGGTGAAGTAAGTAAAGGAGGAAGAAACGTCGATGGTTACGGGTGAAGGAAATCGGTTAAACTAGGAGGACAATATTAATGGTGAGGAAAATTAAAGAAAGAAAGATAAATAAATGCATAAATAAATAGTTTATTCTCGAATTTGTCGAGACACACCAAGCAAGGCATGATCAATATTTACGTGCAATATTGCTTCCCAACAAACACGTTGCTATGAGTGTAGTCGGCAGTAAGCCTAAGGTTGTACAGTCTGCGGAAATTGTGTTAGTAGTCACGGGATATATACTTCAATGAATGACAAAACGTTGAATCCTAGCGTGCGTATTGGAAACAGTCAGGGCACTAAATGTGTACTGAAAACGATACATATAGGCATGGTGTAACTTATTATTGAAAGTGACAGGGCAATGTTGAATAATGATTCTGGTCGACTTGCCAGTAGGTAGTTCAGAGCAGTGACTTTATTCGGTGGTGAGTCACATCCGCCACGTCGCAGTGTTGTTACGCGGATATTAGTGGCTTTGTATAGAGAGAACGCTTGCCAGACGAAAACCCACCACGTCCTGGAACACTGTCAGAAATTTGTCGGTGCACTAATAATGGCCTCGCAGACCAGGTAGTCGACTGATTTCATACTCAGGTACCCGCAGTCAAATGACCTTCAATTTCCCCTGTTATTCGATTAGGTATCTTGCGCAAGGCCGCCATAAGGGCTGAGGCGAATCGAGGATGTGGTCTTCACGAAGAATTGTCTTTGTGGGTATCCAGATGGGTGAAATGTCAGTTTCTTGCGTCTGTAGTTTTCAGGAGTATGTATTCTTTTCAGGTGTATGAAGTTCTCGAGTCCAGCTATCATCACTGGACAACGGTCCTGGTAGTGAGTGCAGTTGTATCCGTTTCTTGTACAGCCATGTGTTTCATAGGTCCTTATTGGCTGTTCTGTCCCGGACAAAAGCGGTTTCTCGGTCCTATCCCAGATACCCAAGAAGTTCCGGGCCTCGGAGAAAAGGGAAGGTGAGAGACAACTAAGGCCGCAACGAACAGGCACGGATACAAACATTATTAAACTCCTATGTTATAACATTTAGAGTGGAGACGAATGATGTACAATGTGCAGCAATGATTGTGCTGGAAGTGTCTTTTGAACGTTTTTCGAAAGCAGTGGCGCTATAAGTTGGTTGCTACTATCTGCAAGGAAAACCGAGCGTTGCGCCATTAAGCAAAAACGCAGTATCAGTTTACTGTGATGCGACTATTGCGTGGAAAGACAGAAAGCGGAGTTCAGGGACCAGCGGCGTTAGAATGGTGGATCGACGGCTGGTGGCCAGCCTACATCGAAAGAGATGGTAAGTCGGCGGATAGATAGGACTCAAGCGCTGAGTAAAAATTATCGGGTGATCAAGACAGAAAGACGACACGAGAATACTAGGAGTATAGTGCTATGGCCTATTGAAATAGGAAAAGCCTATGAGAGCTAACCTCCTACAAAGGTAAGTATCGAAACCTTTGCTGTAAAAGCGGATCCAGATTAAAAAGGGAGAAAGGATTGACCGATAGAAGTGAAGTATTAAAGATCAGTTAAGGAAAAGCGCACCCGCGGATTAAATATATATGTAGCGTCGCGCAGAGAAACAAGTCATACTAGGGTGCTAAGAAAATGGTAAGAAATGAATACCTAGAAATATGAAGCTAACGGGCGTCTGTGTGCTGACCAAGTGAGAGGAGGGAAGAACTAAGAGGCTAAGAAACATTAATTGACGGAAGGGCAGGGAATAGCCGAAATGCAAGCGTAGAGTAAGGTTGCTTAGAGTCCCGGAGCATTGAGGCCTAACCTCAGCAGCTAAGGTGCTAAGATAACAGTACCAAGCTGGATAGGGACAGCAAATGCTAGCCCGAGATTTGTACGATTGCAGGTAATAAGGTCTAAGACAATACATCAAGTAAGGAATAAAGGAACAGTAAGAAGGTTGACGCAGAACAGCGGCTTGCGCTGAATGCGTGGATATGCCTGCACGACAGAAGAGAGCAAAGAAAGGCTTCATAAAGAAAGGACAACGAACGCATGGATCCCAGGCATACGTTAAGGCTCTTAACTAGTTTAGAGCAAAAATAGGCGATGCGCATATAATAGGATCATGCTTTGGTGCTAAAGGAATAAAACCAGGGAATACTGAGCCGGAAGAAGCCAGTGAGAATGCCGAACTATTATTAATTAGGTGTCATAGACGCGTGACTTTGGAAAGAGCCTGGGAAAGCTAGTTCAATAGCTGGACGCTTACAAGTGAAAAAGTCGAAGACGTTACAACAATTAAGAGATATGAGAACGTTTAGAACAGAGAGGCTAAGTAACGGCTGAGCACCGATTTGAAGAGTTGGAAGGAGTGCTAGAGAAAGCTGAAAAGTTTAGATGGAAGGACATGAAACAGTCGGAGTGCATGCATAAATTAAGTCTGCTGAGGACATCACAGCATATGAGTCAGAGGCACGCAGATACTGAGTCCTGTTATAGTGCTAAGCTTTTAGTACTAAGGTAGACTGGGATGGATAATGCCAGTGAAAGGTCTGGAATCCTATATGAGCTGGCGTTACAGACGTTGCAGCAAGCAATGGATAAATGTACGTTTAGAAGGGAGAGGCAAAGGAGCAACTGTGCGCAGGCCACATAATTTATGTTTGCTTTACAGAAGAGAATTAAGAAAGATTTTATAAAGAAAGGACAGCGAACGAATGAAGTGCAAGCATACGATATGGTTGTTAATTAGTTCGGAATTGGCCAGGAAATAGAGAGGTATAATGCCGAAACATACAGGTAGTTTCACGCGCCTGACTTATAAGTGGCATAATGCAATTCAGACAATGGAAGCATAGAAGTGAGTCAGGTGAAGGCCAATATCAGAACATATGGTAAATACACCATATGTTATCCGACCGAGTTATGACCGCCGACGTACCGACGCAGACACGCAGCGCAAAGCATCGACAAGCGAAGGCAAACAACACGAAGGCAAGCAGAAAGTTTATTCAGGATTGGAGAAGAGTAAACGGAAAAGTCCACTAAATACGTACAAACAAAAAGGCACTTTGTATATAGGTCCAAAAGTAAACAATCGAGGTTTGCTCCGTAGATATTGTAGAGTTTATTGGGACCTGCAAGGTGCCAAGGGAAAAAATAATAGCAGCATTTCATTCAAAAACATCGACGCGCTTTATGTTCTATTGCAGTGGAATATTTCATGCGGTTCCGATATTCTGTCTCTGGTAAGCGGAGTCGTCACTTATGCTTTCCTCCAGGTTGGCTGTACGGGAATCGCATGCAGTGGACAAGGCGAAAATACCTTTCTCATAATTCATCTAACAAGTTTACCTTTAATTTGCATTCTATGGATTTTAACCATAAGACCACATAACGCGCGATTGAAAAAGAGGAATGTACGCTCTTCACCCGTCCTACGTAAAAGCTATTATCCTGAAGATGGCAACAACTGGAAGGTCAGTACCTCTATGTCATTGGTAATTGTGAAGTTATGTAGAAGCTGGATTAGAACATTAGAATTGAATTAGCCCACCAGAGGTCGTAAAGCATCGCGTCGCAATTGACTGCCAGATATTCACGCGGATTGCTTGGTGGAATGGAAAGTACTTGACCCTACGGTTACGCATTGAGCTATACTGGGTGATGCCTCCGGACACCGTGAGAGCTACTCCAACCAGGTTCGTCAATGGAGAGAGGTCAGACAAACTCAGTCTCCTGGTCCTCCAGGTTGGGGGTTTGGAATGGGATGGCGTCCATTTCTGTAAAACTAAGTCATTGCCACATCCCCGCTGCCTTGCGGACAGGCTTTTGAGCCAAAGACTTTGGATGAGGACCCTAATCGTCACGCTGTCTAGGTCTGGGCGCCATGGCAGTATCTCAGCCCACATACAACCATGACATTTTCTTCAAAATAAGCTTCATCCTGCATCGGCCGTCGCGCAGATTATCAAGGGTTGCCCTATCTGCTGCATACAGCAGGGCGGATAAGCGAAACCTGCTAGTGCAGGCACCTCCCTTTTTTCTTTTCCATCTTTTTCTCTTACTCCCATCCCGACCCCATTACTAACCTTCCTTCTATAGTTCCCAGCTTAATTGACAGAAACCGAAGTGCCACTGGAGTAGAACCATCTGCAGCCACCATCCCACAGCACCTATCAGACGCCTATCGGCAAATGTCCCCTCTAAGGGCACGCTATCCCGTTTCCATGGCGACCTTCAATGTTCGCACTCTAAGACAAACAGGTCAACAGGCTGCACTCGCACGCACCTTGGACAAACTGGGTATTGATGAATGTTGTGTGTCTGAAACCAGGATCTATGGCCCAAACGGGGTTATTGAATTGACTGCACCCGGCTTATCCTCTCGCTATTGGTTGCATGCATCCGGAGACGTCGATGCGGCACTCACGGGTCAAGCTGGTTTCGGTATCATTCTAAGCTCCAACGCTGAGCCATCGTTGGTTGATTGGATTCCGGTGAACAGCCGTTTATGTGCAACCCGTTTGAGGACATCAGCTAAGGTTGGTTCACGAAGTAGTACAAAACGCTGTTGGTTTGTGATTTCCGCTTATGCTCCCACCGACTGCAGTTCTAATGCTGTCAAGGACACATTCTATCACGAACTGAATGCGCTATTACGCAGTGCTACTAGTTCAGATATTATAGTACTTGCAGGGGATATGAACGCACAAGTAGGGCGTCTGAGCTCTTCAGAAGCTCAGCTAGGTGGTAAATGTGGGCTTAACTCCGAACGGACTGACAACGGTGAGCGTCTGCTGCAACTGTGTGCGGAGCACCAGTTGTTTCTTAGACACAGTAGGCGCCGAAGTGCCACTTGGCGTCCTCCTGTAGCTGACCAGCGATGGACCCAAATTGATCACATTGCCATAAGTTGCAGATGGCGTGGTTCCATCCTGGATTGCCGCTCGTACTGGAGTACCTGTGTCGACTGTGATCATGCTTTGGTACGTTGTCGTTTCTCCATGGACTTTACCGGGAGGCGCACCAAGCGTCCCCTACGATTGGCAACTGAGAAATTGTCTCAGTCCTCGGTCAGTCAAGCCTATCAAGACGCACTGCGCAACGAACTTTCCCTGTCTTGTCCTAATGACACTGAGCTTCAGTGGAATAGGATCTCGGCCGCCATGCACGACGCAGGAGCATCTGCTTGTGGTACTATCAATCGTCACCGCACCAGTCACTGGATATCCGAGAGGTCGGTGAACCTGTTGGAATCTAGAAGACACCTCCCGGCTGGCTCTGAACACAATGTGACCAGACGGGCTATTTGGCGTGAACTAAAGCAGAGCCTGCATGCTGCCAAGGAAGCCTGGTGGACCAGTAGGGCTCAAGAAATGGAGGAGGCAGGGGCAGTAGGCAATTACCGCAAGCTCTTCCAGCTTATCCGCACCATTGGTCCCAGAAAACCAGGCGTCAGTGAGACATCAGAGACAGCGCGGGTGCACTGATACACAATAAGGAGCGCCGTATGGCTCGTTGGGCGGAACGCTTTCAAGATCAGTTCAGCTGGCCTCCTGCTCCCGGACCTCTTCCTACTCAGGTGATGCAGGACGAGCCATGGACGGTTAGTTTAGAGCTTCTGTAGGAGGCCGAGGTCCGAAACGCGACTACAGCCCTCAATCGTTTTCGTGCCGCTGGCCCGGATTCCCTACCACCTGCACTATTTAAGGATGGAGGTGAGGTCTTCTGCAAAGCACTGACCTCCTTATTCGAATGTGTCTGGAAAGAAGAGAGCGTCCCGGCTAATTGGAGCGAATCGATTATAGTGGCAATATACAAGAAGGGCAGTCGCACAGACTGTTCTAATCACTGTTCTAACCTGTATGTTTGCTTAGGGCATTAAGGTTTTCAGGTAAGTCCCTCTTCTCTCTTCTTATTCTTTCGTTCATAGCTCATGGTTGTATGGCAGTAACGCACCAGTTCATATGGCTGATGTACTGCTATTGATGATGATGATGATGATGATGACAAAACCGCCAATCAAAAGACTCATTAATACACGTGCATTTACCATCCTTAGTGCTCATACGACCCTTATTTTTGCTTCTCGTGATCGCTCTGCTCACCTCATCATGAGCAATTCGTCACTTGGAATACATATCAGAGTTTGTCACCGACGTTCGACACATTGATGCAGCGCACAGATTTGTAGTCGACACATTGTCAGGAAGTTGACTTCATGAGGCTTTGTGTCAAAAAAGCAAGCTAGAAGCCGTCGCTGCCCGTCAACAAACATCGTCTGAGTGTGAACAGTTGAAGGCAAATCCTTAAATTAAACTAGATTAACTGCCTGTTCTCAACTCGGACTCGTGAATTTACTGTGGCATATCCATTGGAAAGCCTCGGACATTCGTTTCGCAACAATTTGGACAAGTGGATTTTGACGACTAGTACGGAAACTACCATCTGAGCAACCGCGCTATCATAAAGCGGAGTACGGATCCCTACAGCTGGCCAGACATGCGCTCTGATATCCAGCGTTGGGCGAAACACTATAACCTTCCTGAATAGCAAGATACGTCGCCACACGATTGCCTGACAAGCAATCTCCTGGAA
The DNA here is from genome assembly GCA_944474145.2 of Dicrocoelium dendriticum. Classification (NCBI taxonomy): domain Eukaryota; kingdom Metazoa; phylum Platyhelminthes; class Trematoda; order Plagiorchiida; family Dicrocoeliidae; genus Dicrocoelium; species Dicrocoelium dendriticum. The sequence goes on along the minus strand of OX104068.1, from coordinate 54,918,430 downwards.
CTCCAATTTGGGGTTGGAGTGAGGGCGGCTCCTTATTTTATAAAACGGGCTCTCTGTAGTCCAGTGTTAAAACGTCGCTGTCCTGCGGTAACGGTTTGAAATAAAGGCTTTGTTTAGGCACCCCACTCGTTTCCCTGTCTAGGCCTGGCCAACCTGAATGTATGCAACCAACGCAATACAATGAATCATTTTCTAGCAGTTTTTTGTGCTCTGGCCGTTTTAGAGGATAATCAACGGCATTCTATCTGCTGCCTCGACTGTGGTGGATAGGGGTATGGATGCTACTGCTCAGGACTTTCAGTCTTCTTATCCCCCGTCTTGCTCTTTTCCATTCTAACTATCCCGCTCCTTTACTTTTATACCCCATATTTTCATTCCCCGATTCTCGGCCCTCCAACACCTTGCTTAGATAGTTGCTGGTTTTCTAGTATTAGCTCACCCTTAGTCGCAGGGCGTCGCTGCAACCTAGTCCAACATTCTATGTGCAACCAAGCGGACTACGTCAGTTCATCCGTTTCCCTTTGGAGTTCTCGCGTCTCCATAAGCCTGGCGTGCTTCACCGTGCGCGCTTTGCCGCAGATTGGCCAACTGGCGGCACTTGCTCGCGCATAACAGAACCTATCGATCGATATTTTCTGTTTATCTAAATCGCCTGCAAGATTCGAGCTCCATGCTTAACCTTTGCTCCCCCACATGAGACACTGGCGGCATATCCTCCTTGCGTCTGTCTGGCGATGCCGCAGCTTCAAATGCCGGTCAAGCTGGCATCGGGATTAATTGCGTCTCCGGCCTAAAGTTTCCCTGATCGATCGGATTTCAGTCAACAGTCGGATGTGCGCCGTTAGACTAGCAGATTCGTTCGATGCTACGTAGTCGCACAAGGAGAAGCGGTGCCTGTTTGTCGTTGATCCTACGCCCTACAAACTGTAGCACGGCTACGGTGAAAGATGATGAGCAGCAACTGCACGATCTCCTTTGTTACAGAAGCAGCACGCGTACTTTAGCGTTGGCTGGCCATCTAAACGTACAAATCAAAAGTTATCCTCTGATGAGCTCCATCCGTGCGGCCAGCATAGTGTAGGCTCCCGTAATGACAAGGGACAGCGATTGCTACAGCTGTGTGTATATCCGGGAATCAGATAAAAACATAAAAGAAAAAAGGAAAAGTATATAATGGTGACTGAAAGCTGGGCTAAAGAGAAATCGCCTACCCCGTGCGGTCGATCAGGCAATCGACCGAGCGGACGAATGCGTTTTCAAACACCGGCTAATTGGACTTTTGCCTCAGAGTTGAGAGGACAGTGTTTTCGGCGGCATTTTCTGGCTACGTTGACAGAGTTTTTGTTAACACGTTTTTCGTGGTCAAGGCTGTTGGAATTTTGATTTTTCTTCGGCTGGGCTAGAATTGCTGCGGAGAAATTCCTGGGTGGTTAATTCGGAATAGCGAAAAGGGGAAGATCTAACAATGGCGACGGACAAGCACGGAAATGTTACAAATTTTTCTGCCGAACATTTTCAAAAGCTGCTTCTTCAGCAACAATCCCAGATGGAAGCACAAATGAAA
>OX104068.1:54900966-54916773 GCA_944474145.2 Dicrocoelium dendriticum | reverse complement strand
GGTGTTGTTTACACCTATTTCTAGCCTCGCGGTACCTATCATAGGTGCTAGTTGATGGAGCCGGACGGTACGTCCTCCAGCACCTAGAAAGCTTCTGGAGCAGGTACTTACCAGTGGTATTTATCCACATCGGCCGCGCCCGTGTCTCCTTTCTCCTCGCAAGTGGGATGTAAGGAGTAGACACCTCCGTGAGATAAGATTTAAATTTATCCCAGAGACAGGATATCGGAACCGCATGAAATATTCCATTGCAATATAACATAAAGCGCGTCGATGTTTTTGAATGAAATGCTGCTATTATTTTTTCCCTTGGCACCTTGCAGGTCCCAATAAACTCTAGCCCTGGTAGCACAAACGTAACAGTAAACGTAGCAAACTGGACAGAAACTGGTTAGATGTCCAGTTCAGGTATTAATGCATTACTAGCAACTAAATGCATTTAGTTTAACATTTGTTAATATATTAATAGTTGGTATGCATTATATTTGATATTAGTTGTCCATAACCCCAGTGGTTTATATGCATCGGCAAGTCGTTTTATTTGGCCAGTTTCAGTTTCGTAACCTTGGTCGCCGATACCGCTTGTATTTGCGCTTTTGTGTACCTCCTTTGAAATTGCTTTTCCGCAGGCGCACCTATCAGGGTTCCCTGTTATAGATCGTGTAAAACATATATGTTCATTTTCAGCATGTCACTCCGACAAAGTTATCAATTAACTGCACAGTTCCCGTCTCGTAGCACCATTTACCGTGCAGCAAAAACAATGGCATCAGGATTCAGCCACGAAGAAGTGCTTCTGTTGTCAGCAGTTAAACGACAGAAGAGTAAGCGAATCGTTAACATATATTAAATATCATTGCTTACACAGTTAACCATCTACTAACGTTACCAACAGCTGTGAAGCTGACAGGGACCCCGATGAAGTGGTCCATAACTTGAGAAAATTGATTGCAAAATCTCAGGTACCGGCATCATTTGTTCGTCCACTGTTGGGGCTTGTGCAACCGTGGATGACATTTTTGCCAAAGGATTACCGGACGCTGATGCGCACCACACGGAACTCCCGCATACTCGTTTCTGCACCGGGCACTTACGGTTACGTAGGTCTGCTGAGAGGTTTACACCGTGTATGCTCTGCTCTTTCGCTCGCCGCTGATGACACTGTTGACTATCAGTTGCATATTGACGGTTTTAACCCTTTTATTGTATCCAAGGTGCATACATGGTCTATCCTGTGTCGTGTCATAAAGCCAGTGTTCACAAAGCCATTCATTTTTGGAGTCTATGCTGGGACCTCAAAACCGAATGACGTGGACGATTATTTGCACAACACGATTGATGAGATCCGTTCTTTGCAAAGCGCAGGATTATTCCACCTGAAAGCCGTTAGCTGTAATATCCCTGCACGCGCTTATTTGAAACGAAAGAAAGAACACTCGGGTTATTACAGCTGTGACGAATGCACCCAAAGTGGTGAGTATATGAGCCGCAAGGTGACATACCTACTTACGTATAGCACACTGCGGACGGATGCATCCGTTAGAAGAAATGTCAGCCAACTGTCGCCTTTTGCTGCTTTGAATGTGGATTTGGTTGAGGACTTTCCAATTGACTATATGCATTCAGTAGGTTTGGGTGTAGCGCGCGGATTGATAGAAAACTGGCTCACTTTCTCGTGGACAACGGATTTCGACTGCGCAGGGAGCGCTTGATTTTAGCAAACGAACGGTTGCAAGACTTCGGACCTTCCTGGATATCGGACTTTTCAAGTAAGCTTCGATCAATGGATGAATACCTATCTTGGAAGGCAACTGAGTTGCGTCAGATGTTGCTCTACGCCGGACCAGCGTGCTTAATCGGGGCATTGCCTGAGGCCTTCTGTCATAACTTTCTCGGTCTCTCATTCGCTATTTATATTATGTGCCACCCTCACCTTCACACTGCCTTACTTCAGTTCCTTATTCCTTTTGTTCATGTATTTCTACATGATTAATTTGTTCTTTATGGTCCCAGTGCGATGACGTGGAACGTGCACTCACTGGTTCATCTGCCCGCTGACGTACAGAAGATAGGGGCTTTAGACAGCTTTTCAGCATTTCCCTTTGGGTTTCACTGGTTTTCCATCAAGCGCATGATTCACCATTCCCCGCGTCCGGCTGCTCAAATCATGCGGCGTACGTCGGAAGAGCAGCAGCTTCCTTTTAGTGTCAGCAGCGCAAACACTGGTGGGAATGTACGGGTGTGCACATATAATGGTCAAAAAGCGTTTCGTTTACAAGGCACTTTGTTTTCCACAGTGAAGCCGGATAACGTGGTCATCATCGATGGCGAACCTGGAGTGCTGACAGATATGTCTGTGAATGTGTCTGGGAACATGGCCGTGCAATGCCGGGAATTAACAAATCACTGTAGCCTGTTCACGCATAGCATGGATTCCTCCACGGCGTACATCTTCCGTGCATCGCAATTGTCAACAGAGGTATGTAGCTTCTCATCCTGTGATATTGTATTCAAGTGTATCGCTTTTCCCTTGAGCGATTTCCTTGTAATTTACCAGTATGCCACACAGTTATAGACTCTGACTATTAACCTCTTTCCTTTTCAGCACCGATGGTTTTTCAAGAACACAGCGTTGTCAAACTCCTTGACTCCGAGGCGTTGATAACTATTTTCAGTAATACATGGCTTAGCGAAGAAGGTGCGTACGCCCGAATACCTACCGTGCGGGGTATGCACTACTATGCAGCGGTGAAAAGCCACACTGCACCCGATGTCGATGTGGCCAGCAATGCAGTGTCCATCATCGTTAGTACGAGTAAGTCTTTGTTATAGTAACCCACCTCGTTAGTCAGCTTCCAACATGCCCGAGAAATGGAACGTCAATCAGAGCGCGGCTTGCCGCCATCGACAGACGATACAATTCCGATGGGCCTTCCAGCTAAGCGTGTAATGTGAGTACGGTGTTTTTATTTCCCCATAGACGCCGGCCCGTTTATTCTAGCTTCGATGGCGAAGATGCCGCGCGTCCCACCAAACCTAAAAGGCCTGCTGCAGCAACATACGCACGTGCGCCCACGTCTCTGTTCAGTGGCATTGGTCCACCACGTCCAGGACCATCAACAAGCAACCGTAAGTATCGCGTTCATACGGCCCCTATTAAACAGTAATCACACCCGCTGTAGTTGCTGATGTTGCACCATGCGAGCTGGAGGTGCTGCAGGAACCGAAGTTCATGAAATGGAACACGGCACAAATGCATTGCATTGCACTCAGCTTTATTTTTAGATGAGTTATGTCTCATGTGATCGGAACTGGTCGGCCATCGCCGCATGTCCAAAGCAATGTTGCAGGTGCTGCAACGACAGTCCCAAAGTGTTGCACCGGGACTTTCTCTGCCATTCATCTCCCTCAATGAGCTTAAAAGATATGATGAACGGCTGACGGACCAATACTTCAAAAACAGCTCCGTAAGTTATTCTTATTGTTCCCCGACTTTCAGGTCCACCATTTGTGTGCTGTGCACGTGCTGACGTGCAAATCGTCGTCCAGGGTACAATGGAGCGGCTAATGATAAGAGCAGTTGCCGCGGAGATAAATTACTCCGGCGCAGGATGTTTGTTTGCATTCAGGAGAACAAATATGAACGGCATTGTACAAGGTAGGTTGACATACAGTCATCCATAAACACTATCAAGGCGTGATTTGGCAACGCAAGTGTGACGCAGCCTCCCATGCTGACATTACGCGCCACATCAACACGTGGTTGCATTCCGCGCTGCACAAGTGACCGCCTGTTGAGCGAAGTAAAGTATGCAGTGTGAATGATGTGAGTCCCTTGCTTCCTTATGCACAACTTTAGCCTCCTACCTTGACACTCGCTGAAGCGGATTAACCATATGGACAATGCCGCTTTCTGCTGCTAACGTTCTTTGTACTACACCCATTCAGGCACATATGGCATTCTTATATCCCGGTTTTCATTTTCTGTCACACTGTGATGTTCTCAGGCGCGCGGTAAGATCCATTTCGTTTCCTGACCAACACCTTGAAGCGCCGCCTAGATGGGTTTCCACGTCTAGCAACTACGGCAACACGTACTGCGTGAACGTTAGCTCCGAACCGTCCATATATTAGTTAGCTGCTAGGTGCGTAGTAGTGTGAAGTCCGAAATGGGATACCCAGGGTAGGCAATGACGGGAACTGGACCTACCGGATTTTCACGCATTGTGGTGATTTTCTAATGGTCAACGCTAGCGTCATTTTCATTGGCCCTCCGTAAACTGGACAAAATCTCTATTTTAGCCCTCTCACGGTAGTAGTTCCTTGTCCAGTTTAGCCTAATGCCCTTATAGGAACATTTAGGATGCTAAACTGGACAGGTGCTGCACGTGTGCTACGAGGACAATAGCTACGGAGCAAACCTCAATTGTTTACTTTTGGACCTATATACAAAGTGCCTTTTTGTTTGTACGTATTTAATGGACTTTTTCCGCTTACTCTGCTCCAATCCTGAATAAGCTTTCTGCTTGCCTTCGTGTTGTTTGCCTTCGCTCGTCGATGCTTTGCGCTGCGTGTCTGCGTCGTTGCGTCAGCAAGAGTAGTGACGGTGATGCCGTGAGCAAAGTAAGATTGACGCTTACCAAATAAACGAGACGTCAAGCAAAATGCAACAATGTTTCATGTACTTTCGAACCTTTTTCGTTACATTTTTAGCTTTTCAAAACCGTTTGCCTTCTACTTTGGTTTTCAGAATATTTCGTCAGCATTTTAACGCTTTTAAAATGCTACTGCCGATGATTTCGGGTTTCCGTACATTGTTCAACAAAAGGGAAGTGTAAAGCATGCAAAGATCTGTGGAAGGAATACTAAGCCCTCAAGCGCGCCTGCCAAAGTACCTGCCTACTCTACTTAGTCGACTTGTGCGGATCAAAGGAAGGCGTTGTCTTAGACGTCCTGTCGAATCGCAAAGTTATAAGAATTGAGAAATACGTGGCGGTCGGCTCAATGGGACGCGGGGAGCTGAAGCAGAACACTTGAATGGAGGATAATGCTTGATGTCAGTGATGTTGGAAGCAGGCAATTCTTCCATCCTAGGCTGAGCAGATTCGTCAGAAGACGAGCAGGGTCTTTAGCGCGCTCGGGTTCCAGGTTGGGCAGCCGTAAGACGGTCAATCTTAACGCCTCAACGTTTACCGTGATGGCCGCCGCAGAACCTCGCGAGGGCCTATATAAGGTCGCTTCCGCGGTCTGCGGAGACCAATGAGGTGGAGAAAGACGAAGGGACACTGCTGCAGATCTTGTGGAACAAAAGGTTTACGTCGTTGTTCTCTAGCTTCGGGAAGATCGTAGTTACCCATGCTTAAGGCCACCTGACGTGCATAATTCGCTTCGGAACGGGGAATTCTGGGACTATAAGCAAAGAAATCGCCAGGTACACGCAGTGGTTGTTCATATACTAACTAAATAAATAGGTATATTTCTAGACCTGGGCGCTAGACGTACTTAGATCAGCCTTTAGGGATGACCGGATCTCCAGGAGGAGCATAGGCAGCGCCACAGTTTAACTCGCCGCATTTCCGGTGCGAAGCGAAGCTTTACCTGTTGGTGGAAACCTTCCAACATGCCGTTCGCCTGCGGAGGATAGGCGCTAGTGAGTATAAGAGGATGGCTATAGGTCGAAGCTTTGAATTGCCGACCGCGGTCTGTTATCACGGTTGCTGGGCAGCCGTGTGAAGCGACCCGGCGGTTACGGTTCCCGCAGCTACGTCAGGGATGGTAACGGCCTCGGGCCAACGGGTGCAACCATTGCTCATGGTCAACGTGTAAACCATTTCTTTGGACATTGTCAATGGTCCTACTATACGTGATGGACGTGGAAAGCGTCCAAAAGGAACGGACACATGCAGCTGAACATTGGCTTGCTGACAAGTGAGACAGCTACGCGGTCAATGCGTGAGCTTGTGCTGCATCCCCGGCCAAACGTAGCTTACGTGGGCAAACTTAGCATTAGCCTTAATTATTAGGTGGACGATGGTGTGCAAGGTGTCGAATACTATACGGCGAGAAGTTTCTGAAACAACAGGTCGAAGTTGTCCGGTAGCTGTGTCAGTTAAAATTGTGCCATCAGTTGACGGCAAGGGGTGTGGAAAAAGCTTCGAATACGCAGTACAGAATTCTGAAAAACTTGATCGTTTTGATTGCGCGGCGGCCGTACCAACAAATAGATCGCCTGCCCGGTAGGGCCGACCGCAGTTACTCTTGAAAGCACATCAGCGATGCCGTTTTGTTGAACAGAAATTTGTCGGATTTCAGTCAAAAAGTAGGCAAGGAAATCCATCTGACGTACCTTGCGTGGTGAATGTCTATCTGGTTGGTTTGGAAATGTGTCGAGAAGCGTCCTGTGATTGGTGGAGTTACTGTATGTGGTGCCCACAAGGACATGTCGGAAATGTCGGACAGTAGAGTAAACGGCTAGAAGTCCGAGACTGAATGTGCTGTACTTGACCTCGGCACGTTGTAGGTGTCTAGAGTAGAAATCAAGAGGTTTCCAGCATGCGTTTGTATGTTGCTGTGGGACGGCACCAACAGCTTTGTCCGATGCGTCCACCGCAACACTGCGCTGAGCCTTCAGCTCGAAATGATAAGGCATAACGGCTTTGGCCAAGGCTTCTTTGCTAGACTTGAATGCTTGGGCGGTAGCAGCAGTCAGTTCCATCTGACCGTTTTGGCGTCCACGACGTGGGTAGTTTAGTGGACTTATCAAACTGGAACAGTGAAGAAGAAAAAGTCGATAATAATTTAGCAGGCCTTTAAAATGGCGAATAACGGCTAACGTACTCGGGACGAGAAAGTCTGATGGTGCGGACTCCATTGTGTATATGCCGTAGGCCAATCTGGTCAGTATGACAGCCAAGAAATTCAAAGTAGGCTGCTACAATACTCATTTGTCAGGCTTGACATTGATGATATCAGTGGTCAGCCTATCGAAAAGTAGCTTGAGAGGTTCTGCGTGTTGTTCTTTAGAAGCGCTGTCAAGTTATATATCGTTGCTATAGCATAGACGAAATCTAGGCCCCGGCATCGTTCGTTCTAGCTGGCCAGGGAAGCTGTAAGGCATGGAGCAACTTCTTTTGCGAGCATAATGAAGGTTGAAACAATCGAATGCAAATCGATTCAGCTGGCGCGAGCGCACGGAGGCGCTAACCTCTTGGTTAATGCTGGGGGACCATGTAAATTATCCTGAAGGCACGCTTTGGCTCGACCTGGTGCCCCGTGTCGATAATACGGGTCAAAACGGCGCTGCTAATGGCCCCAGTTCCTGCTTGACGCAACCAGCGCTGGCAGTGCTCCTTCTTGCGTTTGGACAAGTATTGTGCCGTTCGACTAATATAAGTAGCGTCACAAACGCACTTGAACTGATAAATAACCATAGATGAGGGCAGCAATGGCAGCGTATCCTTATTGCGTGAACAAACAAGTGGTTCAGTAGAAGATGTACATTTTAACCTGGCTGCTGGGAATGTCGACTTGACTACCGCTGAAAGACCTTTGGTTAGGCGATCGGCAGCGGCATCCCCCCTAAAAGGTATTCTTGAAAATAACTCTTTCTTCGCCGCGGTTAAAACTGGTACCGGCTTGGGCTTTCCTTCAAAATTCTTTGGAACAAATCTATCCGGGTAGCCATTCTCGCGCAGCATATTCTTTATAAAGGCTAGTTCCTCATCCAGGGTGTCCTGTGAACAAATTCTACGTGCTCTTGTGGTAAGGCAGTGGATTAAGTTTCGCTTATACCTCAGCGAGACGAAACTGTGAAAATTCGTGTACTGACCAATCCACGTACTTTTTCTGTAGACTTTCTGCTGGATGGAGCCGTCTGGCCTCCTAGTTAACAAGACATCTAGATACGGAAGCCGATTGCAAGTTTCTGCCTCGCAGGTAAATTGCAATGCTGCGTGAGCCCGGTTAAACCGATCGCGAACCTCATCCAGATTTATGCATTTATCCGCCACTATAAATATATCATCCATATAACGACGGTAGTCATCGAAAGATTTTATCTCTGCTTGCAATTTCGTTCGCCCCAATTTGGCCATGAATATATCTGCGAACAATGGACCGAGGGGGCTCTCATGGCCACACCATCCTTTTGCCGGTAATATTTACCATTAAATAGACAGTGCACATTCCATGTGCACCGCAGCAATAAGTTTTCAACTCAAGCACAGGTATACAAATCTCAATTTCCAACTTCGTTATCTGCTCGCAAATGTAATCGATAGTTTCGATCATGGGGACGTTAGTGAAAAGCGAGACATCAAAGGAGAGCATCACTTTCCCATTAATTTTGGCCTCCTTGATGCTCTCGACAAACTGAAAGCTGTCACGCAGGTTGTAAGTCACAAGCTGTTGTCTCTCCGGCTCAATAATTCCTACAAGCCACTGGGCAACTGCGTGGTAGGGGGAGTTAACCACTGACAGAATAGGACGAAGCGTGATGTCGGCCTTATAGGGTTTTGGCAAGCCGTAAAGTCTCGGAACGTTTGTGCCACAAGGTCTAAGACTGTCATACAATGCATCGGTTATGTACCCCTTGGCCCGAAGCTGTTGGAGACTTTTAGTGATTGTCTCTTAATCTGTTCCGTTTGGTCGGCTTCTTTCGTGGCGCAGGAAAACTTCGTCTTATCGCTCAGAATGGTTGTGTTTATCAATATAGTCTTTTCTGTCTAATAACACAATACCGGCACCCTTGTCCGGTTTGCACAGAATGACCTCCTCATTGCGTTTAAGCTCCTTCAGCGCGTCTAGGTGCTTTCTTGTTAATGGACCACAATTATGGACACGATGTTTACGACATTGATAGCAACAACGTACCAGGTAACACTTAAAGCGTTCGAGCTCCATAGTAGATGTAGGTATCAACCAATTCGTTTGGTCTTATAATAATAAATGATAATAATGTGTCAGTTGTACGCCGTAACGGCGCTTCGCTGCCACGCGACCACCACCAGTCGCGCGCGGGCTGGGTATCCAACGAAGATGTCCACCCCTACGCGGATTCGAACCGGTGACCTTATGGTTGCAAAGCAAACGTGCAGGTTTTCGAATTGCAACCCGTAATGAAGTTGGTTGTCTCTACGTCTAGGTGCACAAAATTTCAAACCGCGCGTTAGATCATTGTATCCAGTTTCAAGCTAGAAAAGTTGGGTACGTACTTTCGGGCTTGTTCGGAAACACAGCTTGCAGTTTTTTTTGGCTCAGCGTTTTTTCTAAAGCCGAACGCCTCCGATGTACATGATTCCTGGTAATAGACTGGACATAATCCAAGAACATCTTTTTCTAGCCTGGTGCCTGGCGCTTGATATAATAGTGCTGAGCGGTTCACTCGCTCTTCCTGCACCAAATACGTGACTCCGAATACACGCTTTGGTCACGCACTGCTCCCACCAGACATGAGCTAAGCTGCGAACGCAGCGATGATCGGATGTGACGAGCCTCTTTATGGCTGTCGACCTGATGGATCAGGTTTCACCATCATATAGAAGAGTTAAACTGACGGCAGCATTACAGACTCTGCCCTTCAGAGCAAGAGTAATGTCGCGTCTGCTCCCCATGTAGCGGAGATTGGCAAAAGCACCTCGAGGTTTTGCGATGCGGTTCGTAACCTCAACTTCTATCCACTGGGCGCTGATATAGGTGCCCAGGTACTAGAATGACTGAACGACTTCTTGCTATTCACCACAAAACGTTAGCGCATGGGTGGGTCAACCCCAATCTTGGAGAAGCACTCTGCATTTCCATGGAGCAAAGCATACCCCAAAGCGAGAGACAGCCAGGGCTAAATGGTGCAGTGTAGACTGGCAAGTTTGGGCGCTGTCACATATGAGGGCAATATCGTCCGCTCACTTGGAACTGGCTCCACAATTTATAGGTCGTGTCCAGCGAAGATTTCTTCCATGCCCTCGTCAACAGCGAAGTTAAATAGGAAAGGTGACAGCGGACAACCTTTTCTCACACCGCTGGTGACACTGAAGGATGGCGACAGTTGGCCATAACCCCTTACTCTGCCCAAACTGTGCGCGTACAGCGCTTTGATAATGTTTGCGTACTTATGAGGCATACCCTTCCTCACCAGACGGTCCCGAAGGGCACATCGGTCGATTGAGTCTAAAGCACCTTTTATGTCAAGAAACGCGACAACGTTGTGTCGCATGGCGGTGCTCTAACACTTGCCGCAAGACCTAGTTGTGGTCGATGCAGCCCCTACCTCGATGAAACCTAGCTTGCTCTTCACGAATCTGTTTTTCACGCGTGCCACTCGGTCTGTGCAGAATGACGGACGCAAGCAATTTAGAGGCAAGTGTGATCAGACTGATCCCTGCATGGTTGGGGTATTCCGAACGAGAACCTCCTTTGAAAATTAGGACAGTGACAGAGCGGCTCCGGTCCGTCAGGAGAGACTCCTGCTCCCAAAGTTCCTCTGGCAAATCGTGTAAATGGGCTACTACAGCAGGTCCCCAGAATTAGAAGAGGGCTGGGGTATTCTATCAGCCCCTGCGGCACTGTGCAGTTTTAACAGTCTGAGCTCACGGTCGACTTCTGCGCGTGATGCTGGATTCAAGGTGAAGGGCCAGGGAGAAGGGCGCTCGAAGCCTGAAAGCGATAGAGCTAACAGGTTGCTTGAATTGCCTGGCAGTGTGTTCGGCCTAACGCTCCAAGCGTTTTGCCAGGCTGTGGCTCGGCTGCCCGATCTCGTCGCGTATGGTCTCGTTAACACCAGGTCTCCTGCTGCTTGTTACCCGTATCCGCCAAAATAACTTACCATGATTACCAATGGTAGAGGCTGGTTCCATCTCCGCGGCACAATGAAACCAACAGGCCACGCGGTCTATTTTTAGGCTAGCAGGAGGTTTGCCCCGAGATTTTGTGAACCTCAATGTACTCGCTTCCAGCCGCAACACGTCGGCGAGCATTCATATGTTCCAGAGATGGTGTAGCGACCTAATGTCTAGTTTGCAATTTGAGTTGCCACATGAAGACAAGCCTGCTGATAGTAATGTTTAAAGGACTTGCATCCGGTAAGCTTCGACGGTATTCAGTGGGCGCTTACTCGACCCGGATGGCGGAGCAATTTGATACATGTTCAGAAGCTTTGGCTGCGCCAGCTGTCTGGTGACAATCCGTCCACATCGACGTTGCGGATGTCCACCGAAACGCACCAGGAGATCGTCGCATAACGGTGCGTGGGTGGAACCCAGGAGCGTGCCCAAAATCGGGCGACAGTTTTGGACGTAGCATCTCCAGCGGCACCTCATCTCGACATGATTGATTTGCGTCCATTGCTTGCCTGAGGCTGGTGGGCGCCAAATCACGTTCCTGCGGGTGCTGTGTCTAAAGATTGTGCTCGCGCGTAAGCGACGAATATCTACACACAGCTGTAGCAATCGCTGGCCGTTGTCATTACGGAAGCCTACACTATGCTGGCCGCACGGATGAAGTTCATCAGAGGATAATTTTTGATTTGTACGTTTAGATGGCCAGCCAACGCTAAAGTACGCGTGCTGCTTCTGTAACAAAGGAGATGGTGAAGTTGCTGCTCATCATCTTTCACCGTATCAGTGCTACAGTTTGTAGGGGCATAGGGGCAACAACAAACAGGCACCGCTTGTCCTGGTGCGACTACGTAGCATCGAACGAACCTGCTAGTCTAACGGCGCACATCCGACTGTTGACTGAAATCCGATCGATCAGGGAAACTTCAGGCCGGGGACGCAATTAATCCCGATGCCATTTTGACCTGCATTTGAAGCTGCGGCATCGCCAGGCAGACGCAAGGAGGATATGCCGCCAGTGTCTCATGTGGGGGAGCAAAGGTTAAGCATGGAGCTCGAATCTTGCAGGCGATTTAGATAAACAGAGAATATCGATCGATAAATAAATAAATAAATAAATAAATACTATTTTCTCGAATTTCTGAGACACACCAGACCAGGCATGATCAACGTTTACAAGCAATTATGTTTCGCAACAAACACGTTGCTATATATGTAATCGGCATTAAGCCGAATGTTGCCCAAGCTTTGGAAATTGTAAAGTTAATCTTGAGGTATAAATTCGTCAAAACATGACGACAAGTTGGGTTCTAGTGTGCGTAGTGTAAACAGGATGGGCATTCCGTTTGTAGAGAAAACTTGTCAGGGAAATATTACATTAGGATTCTGGACGGCTTGCCAGTGTGTAGTTGTGGGCAGTGACTTTATTCAGTGGCGAGTCACATCCGCCACGTCGCAGTGTTGTTAAGCGGACATTTGTGGCTTTTTATAGGGAGAACGCTTGCCAGGCGAAAACCCACCACGTCCTGAAACACTGTCAGAAATCCGTTTGTACACTAATGTATAACTGGCAGAGCAGCTCGTCGACTGATATAACCTCGGTTAACCGCCGTCAATCGCCCTCTAGTTTCCTCTGTTAGCTGAACGGGTTATTTTTAGCCGGAGCGGCCATAATGGCTGAGGCCTATGGAGGGTTAGACCTTCGGCATCTGCGTGTCCAGGTGAGCAAAACTTCCGATTGTTGCTTCTAGAATTTACAGGATTATGTATAGTTCGCAGGAGTATGAAGGCGTCATGTCCAGCTACCATTACTGGACGACGGCCATGGTAGTGAGTGCATTTTTATCCACTTGTTGTACAGCCGTGTTCTGTGTAGGTCCTTGGTGGTTTCTATGTCCTGGCCCAGGCACAAGCTCTTTCACGTTCCGATCCCAGATCCCCAAGAAGTTCCAGACCTCGGAGAAAGGGAAGGTGAGAGACAAACAGGGCCGCAAAGAACAGACGTGGGAACAAGCATTATTTATGTTCCATGGTCTAACATTTAGAGGAAAGATATGATGTACAATGTGTAACAATGATTATGCTAAAAGTGTCTTTTGAATATTCATTGGAAGCAAAGCCCTATAGGTTGGTTGCTACCGTATACCTTGGATGCAGAGCGTTGCGCCGTTAAGCAAAGAAAACATAGGATCAGTTTGCTATGATGCAACTGTTGCGTGGGAAGATTCGCTGGGGAGCGTAGAATATGCTGACCCAGGGAAAGCCAGTGAGTCTTTTGGACTCATACATGGGTAAGTTTGGCAAAAATAGCAGCGAATAATTGAGGAGTGAACACCTATGAATGAGAAGCAAAGGGGTGTCTCTGTACTGACAAGGTGAGAGAGTGCCGAATTAAAAAGCTAAGAAGGGCTACTTGACGGAAGGACCGCGAATAGCCAGAATACATGCGTACATTAAGGTTGCTGAGGATATCAGAACCTGAGGCCTAACCGCAGCAGCCAGAGTGCTAGGGTAATGGTGTCAAGCTGGAAAGAGCCATGGACTGCTATCCCGAGACTTAAATAAGTAAATAAATAAATAAATTGTGTATTCTCGACTAAGCGAGGCACGACTGCGCAGGCATGATCATGTTAAGAGTACAAAATGTGATCAATTAATGTACAATGGAACAATGGGATTGTTGCATATGTTTATGTATGAACGTATGTAAGTTCACATGTAGGCGTGTTTAGATTTGTTTATGAGATTGGTAAATGTTTCCTGTCGTTTTGCTTGAATGTGTTTGAAGGTGTCGCCAGTGCTAAATGGATGCTTGATATCTGTGGACTTGAAGCGATTGTCCGGATAAGCAATGGGTGACTTTAGTTAGTGGCGAGTCACAACCGCCACGTCACAGTGTTGTTAAACGGACTTTTGTGGCTTTTTATAGGGAGAACGCTTGCCAGGCGAAAAACCCACCACGTCCTGGAACACTGCCGCCGAACTATTTGCTGGAAGGGGGTAAACCCGAACCACCCAGCTGGCACCACGAGGAGGTTGTTCGGCCAGCCAGCCTTGGAGTATTGCAGGTAAAAAAACGCCTAAGACAATACAGCAAGTAATGGGTAGATAAAGGTCAAGAAATGTGAGGCAGAAGTGCGGCTTACGCTGAATACCTGGATGTTTGCACGACAGAAGAAAGCTAAGAGGTTTCGTGATAGAATGACAGCGGACAAGTAAAGCGCAAGCATACAAAGAGGTTGTTAGATAGTTAGAGCATAGTAGACTACGACGCATCGACGTGCAGCTAATCATATCATGCGGTGGTGCTAATAGAGTATAATTAAGGAGGATTGAGCCGGGAGAAGCCAGTGAGAGGGCTGTTCTACGGCCAATTAGGTGTCGCGGATGAGCAATGGCATTTAGGTGCGGCCTTATAATTGCTAGTGGACACCTGATTAGGGCAACAGACAGCAAGTGTATGTGATGCACACAGTCCCAAGGATTAAAGCTTGGAGGGATAAAGTGTGAACTTTGGTAGCTCAGTATATGCGCAAAGATGATAGTAGCTTATGAAGAAGGACTGCTGCTAAACAGGGGAGCCAGAGGTAAGACGAGGAACAGTTAGGGTCGCTGTAAGTGGGAGTATCAGTGATCAGCAATGGAATTTGCATGAAGCCTTTTAGTTGCTAACGTATGCCTACAATTACCCATAATAAATCAGCAAAAAGCGGATGTATGTGACGCAGACATCCACAAAGTATGTTCGAAATAGAAGAGAGCAGCTCTTAGCAAGCTCCGGAAATGCGTGGAGCCTACGATTACTAGTTGCTGCTAAGCAGAAGTGCTTAGGTTTAAGAGGATCGACAGAACATGGCGCTGCGAGAAAATTTCGGTGGCCTGATGTAGCCATTCCATTAGACACTTGGGTCACTAGTGGATTCCTACAGTCACAGAACACATCAACAAGCCAACGAAGGTAAGTGATACAGACAATCTGGGAGATTACAGGATGGAGAAACGAGGAATGGCTCCTAGTAGCTCCGGATAAGCTCAAAGATGTGTGGAGCCTACAATGAATCTCTGCAGTAAACGTATTGAAGATAAGAAGAACGAAGGGTAATTGTGTTGAGAGAACCGGCGGACATCATCTGAATTCCATTGAAACTTCTAGTTATTTATTAGATACAGTGACAGAAGAAGTCAACAAACCAGTGAAGGTATGTGATGCTAACAATTCAAGAGAGTAAGTGGGAGAGATACAGAGTGTCTGCTAGCGTAGATATGTATGCTAACTAGCATGACTGGCTGCAGCTAAAAAGTGGTGACATAAGTAATACGAAGAACTGATAATGATACAAGGTGAGATAGAAGTATCCGCAACTAGCAATGGCATTGGGGTGTAGGCTTCTAGTGGCTAGTGGATACCTAAAGTGTCCCAGAATAAGTCATCGGTCAGCAAATGAATGTGACGCAGACAGTCAAGAAGAATGAAGCTTGGGGATGCAAGAGGGTTACACTTGGCAGGCTCCGGATATGTGCAGAGATGCGTAGAGCCCACGACCACTAGTTGCTACTAAGTAGAAGTGCTGAGGTGAAGAGGATCGACAGAAACTGGCACTACGAAAAACATTCGGTGGCCAGAAGTAGCCATTCCATTAGACACTTGGGTCACTAGTGGATTCCTACAGTCACAGAACACATCAACAAGCCAGCGAAGGTAAGTGATACAGACATTCTGAGAGATTACAGGATGAAGAAACGAAGAATGTATTCTAGTAGCTCCGGATAAGCGCAAAGATATATGGATCCTACAATGAATCACTGCAGTAAACGTAATGAAGATAAGGAGAACGAAGGATAATTGTGCAGAGAGAGAACCAGTGGGCAGCAACGGAATTCAATTAAGCCTTTTAGCTTTTTATTAGATACTTAAAGTGACAGAAGAAGTCAACAAACCAGTGAAGGTACGTTATGCTAACAATTCAAGCGAGTAAGT